>JAMRYE010000009.1:600000-1118848 GCA_024082115.1 Rhinocladiella similis
AGGTTGCAGAACGTGTATTAGCAGAGCGAGCTTTAAACCGGAGTGTTTTGAATCTTAGCTTCAGGACTATATGCAGTTAATCAGAGTCATCGTTACAACTAATTGATCTCGAAGAGTAAACGGACAAGTAAAGGTACTTTGTTCGAGTCTCGGGAGCTTTCCAGCACGCATTAGTAGTAGTGCCAGGCTATTCGCTCAACTACGACCAACACCCAGATTCAGACACGAGCGTATCAGGAATCAGTAATGTACAATATAGATTTTGTAAGTTCTACAGGCAAGCGAGAAAAGGGTATCTAACGTCGAGGGACATAGTCCGATGGCGAGTCGGCGCTCGAGTCCAACAGTTGCCATGTCGGCGCCCACTTCTTCTTCCCCTTTAATAGTTCTTGCGCCTGTTGGGCTATTGATTTTCTGTGTTCAAGATTGGGTTTCGACAACCCCCACTCGCTGCTTTCTCGTTCTTGGGCGAATTGTGCCTTGGCCAGTTGCCAGTAGTCGTCGTGTTCCCATCTAGAGATTCTTGTTAGTGTGACGTGGGTGGCAAGATGGATTGCTCAGAACTTACGGATCGAGATCCTTGATCTCCTCGGGATAAACGAAGGGGTTGGCCAGCTGGACGGTCATCTTCTTTATACTTGGAGGCCGGTACAGGGCTCCCTGACCATACCTGTCTGACGGTTGTGTCCGTTTCACTTTCTGCTGGATGACCACGCTCCGGATGTGCAGGACTTCAACCCCGTACACGTTTCTCAGGTATGCTCGGAGATCCAGCTTGCTGAAATGTAATGGGACATCGAAGGCTGCGTAGTTGGGGCTGAGATGGGGCGTGCGCATCAGGACAACGGCATCGTTAGGATGGGGACTGTAGTGGTAAAATGTTAACAGGGAAAGAAGGTGGCGATGTAGGACCAGGAAGCTAACTCACAAGTTGATTTGCTTCCGGGATTCGTAGGGTACATTGGCTGGTTTGCTGAAAAATCGAGAGGGAGATTGTAACAGTTGGGTGACTTTCTGTGGGCTGAGGTATTTGCTGTTGCTGTGTAAAAAGTCTCTTACGTCGCTTGACACAAGCGATAGAGGGGGGTAGACGTCCATGAAGTGGTCGAGGTGTTTCCGATCCATTTCCCACCAGCGCAACTCGCTGTCGGTCTGCGTGGCTCGAAGAGCTTCGAGGGTTTCTGGGGCTAGCTGTTGTTTTGGAGGCTGATTTGAGGATAGTTGAACCTCATACTTTTCAAGCCATTTGAGCGGAGGTTCGACTCGTTTGAAGATGGTGGCAGAGAATGGGTTGAGGCCAATGGTGGTTTTTACTCGTCTTTTGGCATTCCATAGTCGGGGAGCATTGGGTGCTGCCCGGGTCGTGGGAAGCTTTGGTTTGGTGTGAAGTGTAGGGGGAAGCCTTGCTCGAGGCATTGTAACGGAGGGATGGTCGACGCCGAGTACAGCTGGCTTTTAAGGTGGCAGTTTTGTACGTCGCAGTTGTTCGATATCTACGAGGTATGAAGAAATGAGCTGTAGAAGTTGTAAAGGGAAAGTTAGCCGCGACCTCCAATGGCATTTGATTCGGTGAGGCTCAGGAACGGACACGCGCCAGACATTTTGGTGGATCGTTTCCATCATTCACTCACTTGTTCCGTAAGCTACTTGTCGCCTGCCACCAGCCGCAAGTGTCCTCCGTACAATCGTCAACATTACTGATCTTTGCCTTCAATCCTTGCCTTTACATCTACTATCCCTTTTTACTTCCCTGTATTCATCAGTCGGCTATTTAGTTCTTCATTCCGCAAGTTCATCGGCCACGAAGGCCGCTACAACAACATGGCGCAGGACGAGAAGAAGCCGACTGCCGCGGAGAAGGGCAAGGGCAAGGCAGAAGATGTTTCCATGTCCAATGGAGAGAAAGATGCACATACAGATAACAAAGACCCCAAGGAGGCAGATGGAAAGACCGATGCGCCCGCTGAAGAGGAGCTCAGCGAAGAGGATCAACAACTCAAGAGCGAACTAGAGATGCTGGTCGAACGATTTAAAGAGGACGATGCCAGCTTGTACAAGCCTGCGATCGACGCCATCAAGAACTTCATCAAGACCTCTACATCGTCTATGACCGCCGTACCTAAGCCTCTGAAGTTCCTTCGTCCACATTACGATGATCTCGCCGCCCTTTACGACAAGTGGTCTGCAGGGTCCGACAGGGACTCACTCGCCGACATGCTTTCGGTATTAGGCATGACATATGGAGATGAAGAGAAGTTAGAGACACTCAAGTACAGACTTCTATCAAAGTCGGACGACCTGGGCTCGTGGGGTCACGAGTATATTCGTCATTTGGCCCTTGAAATTGGCCAGGAGTATCAAAATCGACTGAATGATGAGCGAGAAGTGGGAGACCTTACGGAATTGGCTCTGGCTCTCGTACCGTACTTCCTGAAACATAATGCAGAAGCCGACGCTGTGGATCTGCTGAGCGAGCTGGAGATGATTGAAGAGATTCCGCGATTCCTAGACGCAGACACATTCTCCCGAGTCTGCCTCTACATGGTCAGCATGGTCAACCTTCTCACATATCCCGACGATGTTGCCTTCCTCAAAACTGCCCACGAGATATACGTCAAATATAACAAATTGGCGCAGGCAATGGTACTAGCAATTAGGCTGAATGACGAGGAGCTCATTCGGCAGGATTTGGAGTCAACAGACGACATGGCGCTGAAGAAGCAATTGGCCTTCCTGATCGCACGGCAAAGAATATACATCGATGTGCCCTCAGAGACGAAAGATGAACAAGAAATCGCTGAATGTTTGGGCAACACCCAACTACCGAACCATTTCAAGACCTTGGCCAAGGAGCTAAATATTCTAGAGCCAAAGACACCGGAAGATATCTACAAAACCCATCTTGAAACCGGTCGGGGAACCTCTGCAGCCGCGGATTCAGCGAAGCACAACCTCGCCAGCGCTTTCGTCAACGGTTTCGTCAATGCTGGCTTTGGCAAAGACAAACTCATGCTGGTGGAGGACGAGCAACGACCCTGGGTGTGGAAGACCAAAGACGATGGCATGATGAGCACTACTGCTTCCCTCGGTCTGCTCATGCAGTGGGATGTTGAGGGCAGCTTGGACATCATCGATCGATTCCAGCAGTTGACGGAAGATCCAATCAAGGCCGGTGCACTTTTAGCCTACGGTGTGGTGAATTCTGGAGTTCGAATGGAAGGCGACCCAGTTATGTCGTTGCTCAGTGATGACGATATTCTCCAAAATGGCAAGCCTTCGATGAGACTCGCAGCCATCATGGGCCTCGGCCTGTCTTATGCTGGATCGAACCGGGAAGACCTCCTGGACTACCTACTCCCAATTGTCGAGGATAGCACTCTTGATATGCAGCTATCTGCCATGGCCGCCGTATCGCTTGGGATGGTGTTTGTGGGCTCGTCTAACCACCAAGTTGCGGAGGCCATTGCAACTCAATTGATGGACGAAGACCGTCAACGGCAGCTGAAGGACAAGTGGGCCAGATTCATGGCGCTTGGACTAGCACTTCTATACTTTGGTAAGCAAGAAGAAGTCGATGTCATTCTAGATATTTTGAAAGCGATCGACCACCCTATGGCAATGCCTACTGCAACGCTTGCCTCCGTATGCGCTTGGGCAGGCACTGGAGCTGTGCTGAAGCTTCAAGAGCTTCTGCATGTCTGCAACGACCATATCGAGGAGAAAGAAGAGACGACAGGCGAGCAACTGGTGCAATCATACGCTGTTCTCGGTCTGTCACTGATTGCCATGGGTGAGGATGTTGGACAAGATATGGTTCTTCGACAATTTGGCCACCTCATGCACTACGGTGAAGCCAATATTCGAAAGGCCGTGCCTCTTGCAATGGGTTTGATCAGTCCCAGCAACCCACAGATGAAGATCTACGATACTTTGTCACGGTACAGCCACGATAATGACAATGATGTCGCCATCAATGCCATCTTCGCCATGGGCTTGGTCGGAGCCGGTACCAACAATGCTCGCCTTGCTCAGCTACTGAGACAGCTTGCAAGCTACTATCACCGAGACCAAAACTCACTTTTTATGGTTCGGATAGCCCAGGGTTTGGTACACATGGGCAAGGGTACCATGTCACTCAACCCATTCCACACCGACCGTCAAGTGCTGTCCAGAGTTGCCGCAGCAGGTCTTCTGACTGTTCTAGTCTCTCTGATCGATTCTAAGCAGTTCATTCTCGCCGATGCCCATTATTTGCTCTACTTCCTCGTCACCGCGATGTATCCCAGATTCCTGATCACCCTGGACGAAGACCTGAAACCGATTACTGTCAACGTCCGCGTCGGTCAAGCTGTGGATGTTGTGGGTGCTGCTGGTCGACCCAGAACCATTACTGGCTGGCAGACACAGAGCACTCCGGTTCTCCTGGCACATGGTGAACGAGCAGAACTCGAAGATGAGGAGTACCTGTGTTTAAGCAGCACTCTAGAGGGTCTCGTCATCTTGCGAAAGGTTAGTAATTCTTCCCAGTCATGCCAATAGCCACTAATATTCTGCCAGAATCCGGAATGGGAAAGCACCAAATAAACAGCATCAAGATCAAAGAGTTTGCGATCCGGTTGGCATTTGCACTGTCCCCAAGGCGGCAAGGCTGGATCTTCGGGGACAGGCTGTACTGTATCATAGGTTCCAGGTTAATCTAGACTTGCACTGGGCTGGCTTGCCTTGTAGATGGCAAGGTGGTGGTGGGTGCACCTTGACAGAAATTCTGAGTGAGGATCCGTACCCGAAATTGAACTAAACACAACCATTCTGTATATACGTCTTCGAGCTGTTGAATATGGCTCTCCATGGTCAGAGCTCGTGCCCTGGTTGTCAAGGCGTGGCTGGGCCTGATAGTCCGTACGTGTTGGAGTCTGGAGTAATACGAGTACCTACTCCACCTGTGAAATGGCATCATTGTATTGCTCCGCTTCCTCAGTTACTCACTGACTTGCTCGCTTCCTCACCTCACTTGTAACTCTATATTGATTCGCTGTTCCTGCGCAGGCAAGATGAGATTGATGCAGGCATGAAGGCGGTCACCATGATCACACTTTTGCATCGCACTTTTCATCGTTAACGTCTTGCCGGAAGCAGAGGTCTCCCCTCTCTTCGACCACCATGCCGCCGACCCCAAATCCACGCATCACATCTCTCGACTTCGACTCCCACCACAGGCGCAGGCGCCGGTCGGCTGGCTCCCATCCAAGCATCGGAGACGATGACTTTGACTTCATGGGGCAAGTTGCGGCAGAGATCATCGAACGAGACCGCATCAAAATGCGTAGGGAGGTCATTCGGGTCCTCAGCTTCGTCTGCGCGGTGCTGAACTGGTATGGTTCACTCTTGGGTTCAGTATTTGGAAATGTCTGACATGTACAGTCTATGTGCCGGGTCAATAACCTCCTTTTCTCTCTACGGCGCCCGGTTCCTCACCGACTTGCATTACACGCAATTCCAAGTCAACGCCGTGTCTATAACTGCCGAGCTGGCCATGTACCTTCCGGTTCCTCTATTTGGATACCTCTGCGACCGTTACTCGCCTCCGCCATTATCACTTCTCTCTTCTCTACTGTTCGGCTTTGGCTATCTCTTGGCAGCATACACATATAAGTCCGGGCCGCCTGCAGACGGCTCAAGAGATGGACACGGATGGCCGTTCGGCGTCATGATTCTGGCCTTCATTGGCATCGGCGCAGGCACGAGTTGCATGTACCTTTGTGCGGTCGCAACCTGCGCAAAAAACTTCGCAACAGCCAAGTACAGAGGGTTCATGCTCGCTGTGCCTATCGCAGCGTTTGGTCTCAGTGGCATGTGGCAGAGTCAAGTTGGTGCACACCTACTGTACGAGAAGCTGCCCAACGGTGGCAAGGGTGAAGTCGATGTGTTCAAGTACTTCGTCTTTCTCGCCGGGACGCTCATCGGTGTTGGTCTGCTCGGTACTCTCGGTCTACAAATCGTAGATGAGGAAGAATTGATCGACCACGGTGTTGATGTCCTCGAGCGCAGCGGGCTCCTAGAAGAAAGCGAATTCTTCCGCGACTCTGAAGCCTCTACACCTGTAAACTATGGCTCTATAGCTCGTGCTCGCTCTGGTTCAGGCAGCGCCACGCCCTCTGACTCCGAATCCGATGCAGAGATCGACCTATCAGAATCTCAACTTTTCAAGCGCCGTGAACAAGAACACCGGCTCCGCAAGAAGAAATACTGGCTCCTCAATCATGCGACGCACACTTTCCTCACTGATCGGACGATGTGGCTACTTGCTGCGGGCTTCTTCCTGATCACAGGTCCAGGTGAGGCGTACATAAACAACCTGGGCACCATCATTCCAACGCTTACGCCGAAGCGATACTTTGACCTCACCAGTCCGCCTGCAGGCCATGCATCCACGCATGTGAGCATCATCGCCCTCGCCAGCACATTCGCACGTCTCTTCACGGGGACGCTATCGGACCTTTTCGCACCTCCAAGCCAGCCCGAGAATCCGCCCACGGCACGTTTTCGATTTAGTCGTCTTGTCCTCCTCCTTCCCAGCGCCGTTGTGCTCTTGCTGGCCTTCATCAACCTCGCTCTCCCATTCCTAACGCCTTCTGTGCCAGAGCTGTTTTTGCTCTCCAGCGCATTTCTGGGAATCGGATATGGTGCGTGTTTCAGTCTCGTCCCGATCATCATCAGCGTCGTCTGGGGTGCCGAGAACTTCGCTACAAATTGGGGCGTGGTGGCCATGATGCCTGCCGGTGGTGCGGCCGTGTGGAGCCTAGTCTACAGCGCCGGCTACTCGAGAGCATCTAGTGGTACTGGACCCGGAGCCGGACCAGGCGAAGGAGGCGAGGGTGAGTGTTTAGGCTACGCCTGCTTCGGGGGCTGGGCTTGGGGATGTGCAGGCAGTGTCGTGGCGGCGATTGTTCTCTGGTGCTTTGCGTGGCGTACGTGGAAGAAGCGCAATGTCATTGTCTAGGAGGCAAATGCAACGAAGCGTACGAATAGCCAAGGAGATGAAGAGGTGGTGGTTGACGTCAGGGTACGGTTTACTCTACCTCGTGAAGAAGGGGTAGGACGGGGGAGTCGGAAGAAGGAGGAGGAGGAGGATGAAGAGGAGGAAAGAAATAAGCGGATTGTTCCTTGTGATGTGCATATTAGGGTGTTTTGACTCCATTGGCCTACACCAGCAATGAAGGAAGTAGTAGGGATAGAAGAACAGAAGCACGAGAGGTCTTTCTTCAGGGGACAGCCGAGCAAGACGGTTATTTGTATGGGTCTCGTGTGTTTTCAAGTGTTTGAGTACATTTCAGTCAGGATCATGATCATGGCGACGGCGTTTTTGGCTCAGGACTGCTGAGTAACTTGCCTCTGGCACATTCGAAGCTGCTTTTCTCCTTTGCGAGGCATATTATCCAACAATACAAGACGATAAACAAGGACAAAGAGCAACAACCAACAAGCAACGATAATCACGAGTAACTTAGGGGCAAAATGGACGCTTCAGTTCGTTCTTTCATTGTATTACGAAGTCTCTCTCTCCCTTTCTCTTCTCTTCTCTTGTTTTGGGGTATCTTGGTTTTCGTGATCATTACATCCATCCATCCAGCCACGCACGCACGCACGCACGCACGCGCGTAATCCCGGTTCAACGCGAAACTGCTTGTTTCCAAGTCTTGAATTCCTTGCTTTACCAGAAAATAAGCACACACGCCATCTCGCCTGCGCGATAATCCATGGCGATCGGGTACGATGCATAATGCATAAAACATGATTGACTTGCTGTCCTCGATGTCCCGAACGAACAAACAAACACCAGAACTCCTTGCTCTGTGTGAAGAATCAAGAACCAATGCAACGGCCTCGAAAAGGAAAAGGAAACAGAAATCAAAATCAAAATCAAACCAAGTCCCATGCAGCAACGCCGACGAAGCCCATACCGACACGGCCTTTGCCCGTCAGAAACTCCTGCACAGTCAATCCGCGTGCGTCCTGCCTGTCCCCAAAACTTGTGACGGCAAACAAAGTAAGACGTTGTCCCGGGGCACCCAGCTCCCGTGCAGGTATATCTATGAGCCAGGTATCGCCGCCTTGGCCATTAGGTCTGGGATAATACTCCATGGGCACCAGATCCTTATGACGGCCATCGACGCCTTCGATCGAAACAATAAAAACAGGAGGAAGCCCTTTGCGTGTATGTCTGTCCAGTGTCCAGTGGGGGCAGAACAGACTGAACTGGAACCGAATCATTCCCGGTTGTCGCACGTTGATGTTCCTGGCTCTAGGGTAAAAGGACTTTTCGCCAATCGAGTAGTCTTCTTTGGCGTTTGTGAACACCGTTGGACCTTCGACTCCATCTGGCCAGCAGGCCGGGTCAATGACAATGTATTCCTCCCATGACATACGCCGACCTCCTGGTAGGAAAAAGTGATCATTGTTTGCCGGAAAATGCTTGATGGCAAACTCTTCATTACTCATGGCGAAGAACTCTGGAGTGAATTTCTG
This sequence comes from Rhinocladiella similis, assembly GCA_024082115.1. Classification (NCBI taxonomy): domain Eukaryota; kingdom Fungi; phylum Ascomycota; class Eurotiomycetes; order Chaetothyriales; family Herpotrichiellaceae; genus Rhinocladiella; species Rhinocladiella similis. The sequence goes on from JAMRYE010000009.1 coordinate 608,527, forward strand.
GATGTAGGGTTGTCCTGCCCCTTGGACATGGCCAGCTCCCCAGCAACAATCAATCAACTTCCATTCTCCGTTATCGATCTTGACCGCATTCCAAGCGTGGCCTGTGCTGTAAGGTGGGAGAGGTGCGCCAGGTGCAAGTGCCGAGAAACCGTAGCCCTTTCCATGTCCGCCCACAACGACCGATTCCAGCCCAGCATAGGTGGCTATGTTGGTGAAAAGAGCAGCATAGCCTTCACAGACGGCTAACCCACTTTGGAGAGTCGATTGCGGGCTCGAGGGCTTCACGTTGTTGCCGAAGAAAGCCACAACATCATACGCAATATTGTGATGAAGCCAAGTGAAGATGGCGCGAGCTTTATCAGTGGGCGAAGGGAACGGTGATGTTAGTTGATGGGCTAGGGTCTGCAAAGAGGTCACTTGATTCCGTGGGAAAAGAGTGGCTTGGTGATCAGGGCCTGAGAAATCCCGACACGTAAGACAAACATTAAATGGTGCGGTAGTCGCAGCTGTGCTTGTGGGAGAAACCTTGGGTTTGGTTGCTTGTATAGCTGACAAGTCCGGTCTTGACGATAGAGGTACAGGCGGAGGAACGACTTGAGGCTGCGGTTGCGATTGCGGCTCGCTCGTAGTGAATGTGGAAATCACATCTCTTACTGGTAGATGGAATGCGTCTCTCGCCGGTACTGTAGTATGAACTCGATGTGGTAAAGGCACATTGTTCTGGGCAGGGGCTACATGGGGCTCAACGACCGACACCAGCTCCACATGAGCTATCTCTTTTTGAGGATCCTTAGAGAATGCAGCCTTCTTTGCCTTCTCAATAGCCGCCATTGGGGGGATTGGGGGCAGTGTATAGCCAGGGCTTTCTGCAGTCTCATCATGCCCTTCGTTCACGCTCTTTCTAGAAGGTAGTCTTGGGGGAAGTGAAGGTCTGGATGGAGGGCACTGTTTCACGTCTCGCGTAGAGGCTGGAGTGGTGACAGTGGTGCAACTGGGCGCTCGATTGACATATTTGGGCTTCTCATCTGAGTACTTTCTGGTTAGAGGCTGTGGTTGTACACCCCGCGGAGGTAAGGGAGGCAGTTTTGACTCTCCCCATGCTGGTGCTTTCACGCGGTTCAGGGATTCTGTTGATTTTCCCCGTGCAGGGGTTGTTCTTGACGATGTTGTGTCCACGGTGCCATTCGAGGTAGTCGAGGCTACTGAGCCTCTTCTCTGCTCGTCCTGCGAGTTGTTTCTGTTTGGAAGAGGAGGGGGTGGTTTCTTCGTAGCAGGAGGCGGCGCAGGCTGATTACCAACTTTGCGGTCCGTGATAGAACCATTGAGGCTTTCTGGAGGATTGTTGAAGGTGTTTTGCTTGACAAAGACAGGCCGCCTGGTGGGGATCGGAGGAGGATGAGAAGACGACGGTCGAGGAGGTTCTCCTGGTATTCGGCCAACATGCGCAGCATTTAATGCCGCAATGCGTTGTTGCAAGGTCAGAGGCTGGGGATCTTCAGCCATTGTAGATACAGCAACGAGCTCTGGATCCCTGGCAATGGCAACAGAAATCAAGACAAGCCCATAACGAGAAGCAAGAGATGAGAGGCTGAATCACCGTGATACAGAAATGGGGGACTTCGAATCCGCATGGCAGCCCGCGAGTTGAGGATTGGCTGCGCAAGCCAGGTGAACAATCCGAAACTAGTGTCACTAAACATCGCCATCACGTGAAGAAGATCTGCGACACGCCAAGAGACTGATGCGTGGCAGTTGTGCAAACTAAGACCGCCCGAAGGGTGTTCCTCTCAGTCCTCATCAGCACCAGATAAAGAGTCGGGAAGAGCTGGTATATGTGTGCAGTCTCCACCCTAGATACACACGTGTGAGTACAAGGCATCAGAAAATATTCGTGAAGAATCCTCTTCTCCAATGCTCTGACGACGTACAGTACAGAAGTCCATCAAAAGGACCGATGTCCTCGGAATCATCATCCGATGCCATTACATAATCATGGGGTTTCAGCCTTGTTCATGCGAGGACGAGGCTGCCAGCCCTGAGGTAAAGTAGTTTGATGGGTGATGAACCATGCATTACCAAATCTATGGATGTGAGGAGGCGAGTGCCGTTGCCCATGGCCCGAGAAACATCTGATCTAATACTCGTCTACTTCGAATTAGTGTCAGATAGATAGTGCTGCAGGAGCTGCTTCGTTGCAAGAGTGCAATACTCATCTCCGGACTTGGAAAATGCCTTCCTTTTCTCAACCATCCAGAAGCACCGCATTATCGAATGTTTTGGGCTAGAGCGGAAGTCAATGAAAACAGAAACTACATAACAAAGAACGGAACAAATCTTCAACTTCGATGTCTCATAGCGATGACAGCCAAGTCATTGTCTCTTGATCAACCTCTGTTCCACCCACGCAATGCATTCATTTCAATCGACGTGGCTCTGCGGGTACAATTGCATGCTCCAGAAAATCTTTTACAAAGAAACATCAAGACATGTTCGAGGCCATCATTCTACGGGCTTTGGGATTCTTTCGTTCTCCAAAACCTATGTCTCTTGCCGTTCAATCAGGCAATGATAATGTGACACCAAGTTAACACAGAGGCAGCCAACAGAGAGGGCCATCTTTGCATGGTGTCTCGACCTCAGATATGGAATTCGTATATGTAGGGCATGGAGCTCTCTTTTGCAATTCCAATCTCAATCTCGCCAACCGCTGGTCGTTTTTTCAGTGGCACGCCCGACATCATCTTCTGCTCTCGGCCTTTCTTCAAGCGCATCATGATTTCGATATCCACGCACAGGAATTTGGACCAACTTCCATGGCTCGGGTATTTTCCATTCGCATCAGGATCATTCTTGGTATATCCGGTACCTGGTGATTGGCTCCCACCATTCCTGGAGGTACCCATTCCTCTTCCACACGGTACTTCAGATTACAGCAGGGAAACACTCGAAGCCATACGAGAGTTGTATTTTGTTTTATGTGTTGTCGAGTTTGTATTGCAACACTACTTCGATGAGCCAGAGATCGCCCATCTCCTAGGAGCATACTTCTCGGATGAGCATCGTGTTCAGACAGTCCGTGTCCAATTGCAAAGTGAGTCCCCACGATCACCCACCCCCTCGGAAGACTTTCTTGTCAACAGAGGCTAACCTATGTTCCAGCTCTGATCTTTGCGATGAACCGCGAGTACACCATGACCGATAAACCTGGAAGATATGGACGATCAACGGACGACAACTTCGAACCTTGGGGCTTTGGATCATTGTTCAAATTCTCGACGACGCGGCCGTTACTCAACTCATCGTCGCTCAAGAGAGATACCGATGCTATCGCCGAATATTCCACTGGCAATCGCCTAACGATCATCTTTTGCGACACACTCAAACACCACGTCTACAAAAGATCCATCACAGAAGTGATACATGTCATTCGCAAGGCAGCCGGTCCGATGGATATAGATGGCATCAACTGCCTTACGTGGACGGTCCTTCACGAAATGGCTCATGAACATCTTGAAGGTACGTATGTATGACAATACTTTCGTCACAACAATTGCTTGTGGATCTGTATGCTAAACAGAAGATTATCACAGCCGATGACTTTGGTCGCTACAGGTTTAATGAATCGATCGAGTATGTACGGCAGCGCTCCCGAGACAAGCACCGCCCGGTGCACGCTGACGGATTGTCCATGTTCATACTCAGTACGTTCTACTCCCGCCCCATCTCAAGATGCGGCAAGGGAATTCATAAGTACTAATCCAGGATGTAGGGGTCTACCTCACTGTCAGAATGCCACGATTGGACTTTTGCAACCTCCGCACCGGTATGATCGGCACTCGCAATGAATTGGCGCAAGGCAGTAAATCAATCAACGATATCCAGGAGCGCCTCGTACAGGATCCCGATTTGGGAAATCTCAAGCTGCGATTCAACATTTTGTGATGGAATTACGTAGCATGGCTTGTGGCGAGAACATCGAGTTGAGCGTGGCTGTGGGTTTGATGGCCGATCTGCGGGCGGACGAGGCTGAGAGCCCCTGGTGCACCGTGTGGAGTGGTTCATTGTTCTCGGATGTCTGTGTCAATTCCGGAACTGTTCTGAGTTTTTGAGTGTTTGATGCATCGATGTAGACTATATCATGTTGTATGCAATTGATCAAGGGCCATCCATGTTGACTTTTTCATATCAAGATTCCAATACCTCCACGGACAATTCTAATCACTTGTCGCTGATATGTCGGCAGATTTCTCAACTTTTCTTCTTTCAAGATTCAAGCTCCTAAGGAGCATTTCAGGAATTGTAACGACCTTTGAATTGAACAGAATATGATTCAACAAAAGATACATCCATTGCCAGCCAAGTTGAAAGGCCCACGCTAGACCAGTATCTAACTCAGTCCTCGGAACATTTCGAGGTTTCGTAGCCTCCAGTTCCACAGGTACCATTTTCCCGAAGAGATCTCCGGACTTTCAGACTTTAGGCGAGGCTAGCCCGCTCACTTCGCATCCACAGTTTCCTCCACCACCTCCTTCTCTTGCAGGTCCTTCTTGTCAGCAGCCTCGTGATCGCCCCTCAATCGCGCCTGCAGAACATGTTTGTACTCCTTCCGAGCGAACAAGAGATCAATCTCCTCGAGACTGAGTCCCTTGGTCTCCTTGACGCAAAAGTATACAAAGGGGATAGCTAGAACATTGAACACGCAGAAGAGGATGTAGAATCTGTACCCGATGTTCTGGATACCCATTGGTCCGAACTTGACCACGATGAAGGTGATGAACCACTGGGTGAACACGCCCATGGCCGTTCCCACGTGGCGGACGTGGAGGGGTGCAATTTCGGGCTTTTGAAAGGGAGTGTTCGTTAGCTTGCTGGTACAGAAAAAACCACATCATGTGATATGGGACTGAGATGGTAGGGCTTATTAGGGCTCTCAAGGTTTCAAAGGTCAAAACGTACCACGTATACCCATACCAGAGGACACCAGGAAGCTCCAAAGGCGAATTCGAAGAGGAAAATCGACACGACGGCCAGTTTCAACGAAGAGTCAGTGTCCACACCGAGACCGATCGTGAAGAGAATCATGAATATTGAGCAGAAAATAGCGCCGTATAGCATGACTGTTCGTCGGCCAAGACGTTCGACGGTCCAGATGGTCGTTGCGGTCCCGCCGAGGAAGAGTAATGTGACACCGCCGGATGTGATTGCTGCCTGGTTCTGAGACATTCCGAGAGAGTTGATGAACAGGTATGTTGCGTAGTATGACACGATACTACCAATAGTCAGAGATTGAACACAAGAGGAGGTCAACGACCAAAGAATATTCGTCAAACATGCCATGACACATGGAAGCAGATCCTTGATCAGGTGTGAGGACTTACTTGTTACCATCCATCTGCTGGAACAGTTGAGTGAGAACACCAAGCCACAGTCTCCAGGTGGTGTTGACAGGCGACGTATCATAGAAAAGATTCTTTAGGCTGAAGTTATACTCTTTCTCGGCTTCAAGGGCAGCGAAAACGTCAGTACGGTGCTTGGTGACTTCCGCGCTATCCACTGGCACGGCGTAGATGCGAGCCATGATATCATCTGCGTCCTCTACCGCGCCGTTCGCATACAGGTATCGTGGTGACTCGGGCAAAAAGAAGATGGTGGCCCAGGTAAGCAAGATGAACACAACCTGGAAGGCAAGTGGCAGGCGCCAAACAGCTTCAGTGTTTGGGTGATGCTGAAGCATGCCATAATCAAACTACGGTAGCCAAGGGTCAGTCAAAAATAGGTAGTACTTTGCGTATCAGCTTAACTCACCCAGTAGGCAATAGTCAATCCTAGAATGACAATCGTGAGTTGCGTGGCAATCAAGGCACCGCGAGAATGAGCCTTGGACGTTTCGGCGACCCAGATAGGTACCATTGTGGTTGTCAGACCTAAAAGGGCGCGCGTTAGAAAGAAAAATGTGTCCAGTCCAGATATTCACGGAGACTGGGGTTACTGACCCATGCCAATACCTCCAATGACACGGCCTGTGATCAAGTAGCTGGCACCTTGTGCACCGGCCTGCAGTCCTGCGCCAACGACGAGAAGAGCTCCTCCGATGACGATGAATAGACGACGACCCATTTTCTGTCCAAAAAAGCCAGCAATGATACATCCCGTGAGGCATCCAATGTCGTAAATAGCGACAATTGTGCCCTGAATGTCTGCATTATCCGGGTTTATACGATTGGCTTTCAGGAAACTCGGAAGAGCAATCAATCCTCCCAAGACGCCTTGGTCGTAGCCTTGGGAATTCCCAATGTCAGCTGCGTAAGCGCAAAGATCAAGTGCGAGAAACTCACCGAATAGTGTGAACGCCCACGCAGAACAGATTGTGATAGCAGCTTGCAAGGGCAACCCCTGCAGGGACTGGGCATATCCTCTGTTGAATGCACCCATCTCGCTTGTGTCGTGTGTTCTGTGCTCAGATCTGGAATCGTAGGCAGTATTGGTCCTCCTTCAGGTGGAATGACTTGGTCTCGACCTCGTGGAAGAATCGCGAATAATAATAGTCTGATGCTGATCTCTGATTCCACGGAATTGTTCTGGTGCCATGAGGCGTATAGGAATTAGATCAAGTCGTAGTACCAACCAATCCCAGTCCCGTAAGCATGGGCCACAGGGTCTTCATGGCCCGAACGAGATGGAACTGTCCAGTTTACCCCGTGGATCGTTGTGCGGGGATTTTGGGGCATTTGGGAACCGTAGCTCGTAGCTCACAAGCCCGCTAAAGCCTATGATTGTGCCGAGGGTACCGTCTCTTCAGTGCGGAGTTCAACCGGCGATATGCAGCAGCTGCCTGTGAGAGGAAAGTGAACTATTTGTTTTGACGTGAAACCTGTGTAGTAGTACTGTACAGTACATGCAGCCCAAGCACCGTGGTGATATGCTCATCACTTGGCGGCCTCAGGCTGAGAACGCAAGCTTCGACTGTTTAGGATGAGTTTGATTTCCGGTAGATTGGGTCCCCGCCTGGATCAAGCTAGAGTCTGAGCAGGCATTGGACATCATGTACAGATCTCATGCGCTTCACGTAAGCCGTGCTCTTTTGAAACGGTCTCCTGCAAATGGATCGTTTTGCCAACTCTGGCGCAGAGAGGTGACCACATCAAGGCCACGCGAAGCACTTTTGTATGTTTGAGACATCTCTGCCAATGCCTGGACACAGGTCAAGAAGTGTTTCTGTGTGCTGTCTCTCTCTGGCTGCTCCCCAACTCCCACACATAGGCGGAAGATATGTATCAAAGCAGCAGTCATTGTTATATGGCACATATGATGGTGAGGTCGTCTCAAGCCGTACATCTTGCGAAAAAGAACAAGAATGTTACATATCTCCTCTGCACTCTGAACGCATTTGCTGAGAGGCGAGTCCCCCTGGAATGATAGAGTGTCATCTGGGGTAATGAATGGTCTGTGTAATAATATGATACACTCGTAGTAGCTTAGGTGAAGTTCAAGTATGGCCGGAATCTGGAAAGGAGAGGAGCCGGTCACATCCAGATGCAAATTGGCTGGCAGAGAAGAAAACCAATCTCGAAAATCTCGATCAGCCTGTGCGACGAATGATCGCAAATCATCAGAGATGTCTGGCACTCCCGAGTATAGGACATCCGAGACCTTGGCCAGGATTCTCATCAGAGAAGCAAGGTAGACATGGACATGCGCCGCAGCGGCGAAGTCGAAGTTCGCAGGGAACCTCATACTGGTGTATGGATCGACATAGTACTCCCACTGATATGTTCTCGAAGGAAGCGGGTCCTGGACGTTGTGTCGTAGGCTCTTCATTAACGATGGTCGTCCACAGTGTGTGCTCCAAAGGGTGTCGATTGTGTTGATGGACCAAAATAGATTCCGACGTAGAATCAACATATCTTCAGAATCGATGTTGATCCGACATTCTAACCGAGAGTATTCCTCGCCCAAGTCTAAATGAAGCCCGAGATCAGTCATGATTTGCACAGCCATGCCAGAGTAGATCCAGCCCCTTGACTCCCGTGCATGCGCTGCTTCGTGAGAAGAAAGGATGAGCAGGGCCTGCGCAGTTGCGATGGTGGGACTGTCGACCTCAATTTCGAGATATGTTTTGCTTCGGAATGCAAAGAACTCGTCAGTGGCCTCATTGACCGCAGGGTGAGTACGATCGGTGTACGCAGCGCCCACAGCAAATCTAGTCCAACGTTAGCTCTCCTGTGTGGACAAACGTCTGCAAAGCAGTATGAAGGATAATGCATAGTCGACGCCACAAAGTGTTAGTGAGCCATTGTACTTACACCGCATTCTCTAGAGCCGGAGAGTATAGGTCGGTGCTCTCGCCTGCTAAGAATCTTTTCCTCTCTTTGAAGAAGATGTCCCTATCTAACACATACATCAAAGCGTTGTGCCAGCAGAAGACAAGATTTATTAAGTGGCTTTCGTAGGCTGGATCGCTTGTCCACTGCAACCCTGCCTGTATGATGGCTGCATCTCCGTGGCTGACCACATTGCGGATATTTGGTTGAACGAGAGATGTCGGGCCCGTATGCAGCAAGTGTAAGTTTGACATAGCACCATAGTAGCGAGCTTGGCCACCTTCAGTGATTTGCAGTCGTCCCAACCGACTGGTGAGCTGGCGAGTAACGTCGCTCAAAGTTGCCGCATCGTCTGCCGGGCTGGTTTTGCTAACCCTTCTTTTTGTTTCCTGTTCAACACCGACATTTATAGCAACTGGTGATGTGTCTACACTGCTAATGGATGTCTCCGGCGTACCACCGGGCACTTTGAAACTTGGGATATCTGGGATAACATTACTATGATCTTCAGAAGGCCAGTGGAGGTTGGCAGCATGATGCGAAAAGGAGTCGCCAACGTAGAGGTGCGTTGGATGAGAGCCATTGTCCTGACCTGACAGAGCATCTGAAAAGAACGAGGTAGGTTCGAGCGTATCGAAAGCGGTAGTTGCGAGATCCCAATCTTCTTGTGTTTCCAGAAAAGTTGTGGGTCGGGCATCGTGGCCAACGGAACCAGCATCATGAAGATCGCCTATTAAGTTCGGCAGATTCATATCATGCCATTGTAACTGTTCATCATATGTGGTGACTGGCGTCGCCTCCGAGCTTTCATTTCTGCTGACAGAGAGGTCGCCCGGCTCTTCATCTTTGATATTGTCACTTGTGATATTGCCTTTGCGACGAACATTTTCTGACATGCTGGAAAGATGAGCGATGTCCATCTCACTGTGCTCTTATACTTACCGTCGCTTGTCCAGACCATACACACATTCGGAACTGTAGAGTTTGCAGTTGGAGCAAGGTCGGCCACTGCTACACTGAATGCGCAATTGAGATTAGAGAGGCTGCAAAGAAATTTGAGAATGCATACCTTGATACGCTTTCTTCGACACAGATCACATGCCAGTGATGTATACTTTCTATCTGTCTTCTCTTTACTCGCTCTTTGCTCAGACATGATGACGGCCGTGAAAGAGGTAAGAAGGACAGAGCGAAACTGACATTGATGTCAAATAAAAGGTGGGAAGCATATATTTAATCCAGTCTGACAAGATCGAGCCACTAACCCCGCATTTTGATATGCAGCGTATTCCTTGTCAGACAAGAGGTAGACGTCAAGCGGAGGGTCATCAACGTGAGAGTGCCACTTAAATCTGCTACTCAAGATCCTGGGGTAGCCCAGGCAATATGAGCTATTGATTATCGATGTACCTAACTATCGAATATCATGGAAGCCACCGTCGTTGACAAGCAGACTTCCGTTCATATAAGAGCTCTCATCGCTCAGCAGGAAACCCAACACGTTCGCCTGTTCCTCCGCAAAAGCCATTCTCCTCAGTGCGATTTGCTTGCTCACTCCAGAGTCTTTGTTCTCCTGAGTACCAATGGTGCCTTCTTTGCCCATACTGTGTTCGACCATGGCCGTCAGGGTCCATCCAGGACACAGAGCGTTGACACGAATCCCATCCGGACCATAGAACTTGGCTCCGTTCTTGGTGATTCCGATGGCGGCATATTTGGATGGCGTATATGCTGCCAACCCTGCTGCCTGAAGCCCCGAGATCGAGACGACGTTGGCGATGACGCCTCTTTGTCCAGGGATCAGATGGGCACACTCCGGAGAGAAGGAGATTGGCCGTGGCTCTTGCGTCTTCATCTGTAAGGCCTGGTACTTTTGGCATAGCCAGAGACCTCGAGTGTTGATGGCGTGTGTTCTGAAATCACGCTCAGCAGGGGTCCCAGGAGGAAGGCAACATGGTGGATTCTTACCTCTCGAACAGCTCTGTCGTGATGCTCTCTTCTTCGGCCCAGATCGATTCGCATATCCCGGCACAATTTGCAGCATAGTCGAGGCGTCCTGTCCACTCTAAGGTCGCCTTGATGGCATCTTTCACCTCTGACTCTTGGGTGATGTCGACCTTGAGAAACTTGGTGCGGACATTCCATTTCTTCGCTACTTCGTCAGCCACTTTGACTCCATCCTTCTCATTCATGTCAACGATGACGATCGAGACACCCCGACTGGCGAGTTTATGCGCGGCCGCTTTGCCGATGCCGCCGGCGGCGCCTGTGATCATGGCCACTCTCTCAGCCATTGCAGCCATGACAAATTACTACTTAGACGCAGGGTGGTGGTGTGATTCTAAGGTCTGAGGTCTGAGTCCAGGAGACACATCAATGCTACATTTCAAATACCAGACAGCCCGATGCCTCTCGGCTAGGGGCACAATTGTCTACAACAATACCATGGAATTGTTGTTGAGGTGCTGGCAACCGCCTGCTGTGCGGAGAAAATCAAGAGGGGGGGGGGGTCCTTGTTATTTGGTGGCAGCTATTCTCCAGCCCCACGGGGTCCTAAATAGGACTCGCCAGATTTCCCCGGCACCGGCATCATGATCAATGTAAGGTAGTCTTGCACACTTCAGGTCGTGTTACTCAATTCCACGTACGGGCAGCAATGGACAATATACAGAATGGGCTAGACAGACGTCAACCGGCGGCTCAGGTTCGTCTCTTGTGGTGGTCATTTCCCCGGTAAGAAAGTTGGTAGGCACCCGTGGCACATGGAGAAAAAAAAGGGTTCGCATTTTGAATTCCGTGGAATCAACCCCAGTTCCTCCACACTATCAGCAGTACTAGTATCAGTACTTCAACCGTGAACATGGTGAGTGGCTGGCTAGCCATATTGAGGAGGACATCGGTTCGCGACGATTTCCCGCCGTGATAACCAGGACTTCACTTCACGTTGTCTATTAGATCGTTCGTTTTCACGGTTCAGAGCCTTTACCTCCTCTCACATTATACCGAGTACAATTCTGAGCTGTCACAATGGCAAAATCCCTAGATGTTCTCATTATCGGCGCGGGGTTCGGGGGGATATACCAGCTCTACCGGCTACGGCAGCAAGGTCTCAACGTCAAAGTCGTCGATATGGCCAGCGACGTAGGGGGGACGTGGTACCATAACAGATATGTAAGATGTCTCCCACAGTCGATCCTGAAGCTGACTATGTGGTTTTGCTAACACTTTCTTTGTAGCCCGGAGCTATGAGCGATACCGAGAGTTTTGTGTACAGATATTCATGGGACAAAGAGGATCTACTCACGTATCCCTGGTCGCATTACTACGTCAAACAGCCAGAAGTCCTAAAGTATCTAGAACACGTCGTGGAACGCCACGACCTGCGACGAGACATGCAATTCAACACCGAAGTCCTCTCCGCAGACTGGGAAGAAGCGTCTCAAAAGTGGCGAGTCGAGCTCAGCACAGGCGAAACCGTCCACGTGCGATATCTAGTCACCGCACTCGGATTACTCTCCAAGGCCAACTACCCCGACATCCCGGGCCTCGACACCTTCCAAGGCGTCAAGTGCCACACGGCAGCCTGGCCACGAGACCTCGACCTGACCGGCAAACGCGTGGGCGTCATCGGATGCGGCTCGACAGGCGTCCAAGTGATCACCGACATTGCGCCCAAGGTCTCATCCCTGATCTCCTTCCAGCGCCATCCTCAATACAGCGTGCCCAGCGGCGACCGGCCCGTCGAGGCCGGGTACCGCGAACGCATCAACGAGAACTACGACGAGATCTTCCAGCAAGTCAAGAACTCGATCGTGGGGTTCGGGTTCGTCGAGTCCACCGTGCCCTTCGACTCGGTCACGTCGCCCGAGGAGCGCGAAGCCATCTTCGAGCGCCTGTGGAAGCAAGGCAACGGGTTCAAATTCATGTTCGACGGCTTCTGCGACATTGCCACCAACAGAGCCGCCAACGAGGCCGCGTGCGCCTTCATCCGCAAGAAGATTGCGCAGATCGTCCGGGACCCCGAAAAGGCACGCAAGCTGCAACCGCACGACCACTACGCGCGCCGCCCGCTCTGCGACGGCGGGTACTTTGAGCAGTTCAACCTCCCGCACGTGGACGTGGTGCAGCTGCAGGAGACGCCCATCACGCGCATCACGCCCGCGGGCATCGAGACGACCGCGGGCCTGCACGAGCTCGACGTCATCGTCTTCGCGACCGGGTTCGACGCCATCGAGGGCAACTACAACCGCATCCGCATCCGCGGCCGCGGCGGCCTCACGCTCAAGGACTACTGGACCCCCAACGGCCCGACGGCGTACCTGGGCGTGTCGGTGCCGAACTTCCCCAACCTGCTCATGATCACGGGGCCGCAGGGCCCGTTTACGAACCTGCCTCCCGCGATCGAGGCGCACGTCGACATGATTTCCGGCCTGATTGCCCGCGCGGAGGAGTCCCGCGAGCAGAGCGCCGGCGGCGAGGCGCCCACCATCGAGTCCCTCCCCGAGGCGGAGCAGGGGTGGCTGGACGAGTGCGAGCGCATGGCCGAGGGGAGCCTGTTCAAGGAGACGGCGTCGTGGATCTTTGGCCAGAACGTGCCCGGGAAAAAGTACGCTTTGAGATTCTACTTTGGTGGGCTCAAGTCGTTCTACGAGGCTGTTCAGAAGGTCATTGACAACGACTATGCTGGGTTCAAGCCAATGTCCATCTCGGCTGAACTCGGCCAGGCACAGAAACAGGATGCTGGTGCGAGTAGTAGTGGTGGTGGTGAAATTCAAGGCCAAGAAGAGATCAGGGCGCATGTGTAGGTGGTAGCATATCGGTACCTAGACAACAGCGGGACAATGTAAAGTTTTGAGTTAGAGCAAGGTCTGATTGATACTTGGGTTTTGGGATGAATGCATTTGTTCTGTTCGTTGAGAAAATATCAAAATCATGATCCTTGTCTAATAAAAGAATATCTTGGGATCCCTTTCCTTTCTCAGGTACGATCATGGTGCCAATCCAGCAAAAAATGACGAATGATCCCATGATACTCATGCTCATGCTCATGCTCACTGGGATTGCTGCTTCTGAGGAAACGAGAAAAAAACAGAAGGAAGAACGGTCATTAATGTGTCGTGATCGGATCCAAGCAATCTTGCCACACCCAATACCATTTTCCACCCTTCGAGTAAGAGAAGGTCGTAATTTCACTCTGCATGCTGTGTTGACCCACGCCTACATCCTGTATTGTACGCGGGGTGATCTGGTCTTGATCCAGATCCAGAATCAAGCCGGTCCCTGATAAAAGGGGGGAACGTGTCTAGTATCTGCTTCCACCCCAGCTGCTCTGGGAGCTGTTGTGTTGCTTCTTCTTGTCCTTGGCGAAATCTTCAGCGATCGAGCCCAGGATAGCACCGCCGATAGTTCCGAGGAAACCATGACCTGCCTTCTTGCCCAAGAAGTGGCCTCCGAAGCCACCGCCGACGGCACCCAGAAGACCTCGATCGGTTTCGTTCATGGGAGGAGCGTTGGCGTCGTAGTTTGGAGCATTGGGGTCGCTGGACTGAGGAGAGAACTGGTGCTGACTGATGTCTGGCTGTTGGCCGCCCTGGCCTCCCATCTGTTGCTGGTATGCTTGGTTCTGAGCGTAGGCCTCGTTGCTGCCGTAGCCTTGGCCCTGGCCCTGGCCCTGGCCTTGAGATTGTCCGTAGTAGCCGGCATGGCCTTGAGGATTGGAGGCGTCGTAGGCACCGTATTGGCCGCCGGCTTGACCGTGCTGGAAACCACCTTGCTGAGGGGGGCCGAAGGAGTCCTGGCGACGAGGGGGACCAAAGTTCTGGTCTTGCTGGGGATACTGCGAGTAGCCTTGTTGAGGATATGACTGTTGCTGGCCGTAGCCACCTTGTTGATCGTAGCCCTGTTGAGGAGGGTAGCCACCACCGTAACCCTGCTGAGGGTATTGGGACTGTTGGCCGTAGCCTGAGTAGTTGTCGTATGGTCCAGACATGGTCAGATTGGGATCTGGAGGGTTGAAGTGACGATGTGTCTGGTCTGAGGAGATGTGAGGTTGTGATGATAGAAAGGAGAGAGTCAGAGGTGGGAAGATTTATAGAGGCGAGTGAGCAAAGGAAAAGCTGAAAGGAATGGCTCACTACGGAGTAAAGTAGGATTCAGTTCGAATGGTTACTAAGGGTCAGCTAAGGTCGAGGTCAGGTCAGTAGGCGCAGCGCAGGCAAAGTCAGTCGGATGTGTGTGTGTGTCACTGGGCCACCGTTTCGCCTGGGTCACTAGGGACTTTAGGCACCTGGGCATACGGAGTACGAGTTCTCGTAGAGGGCAAGAGATCTCGTCTCTCTCCTCTCACACATTCCTCGTCCTGTGGCAGTGGTAGACTTCCCATCATCTGCTCAGCCCTTGGCCGCTCAGCCCCCCCGCGGCAATGAGGGGTATTTGATGCCTTGTAGGGTTTAGGGCGCATACGTACTCCTCCTCAAGTCGAAATCAACACCAAGCCCTTGTATCTCGTCCGAGTAGTACTCCGTACTGTAGGTGAAGTTCTGCGAATCACGCTGTGGCCGATGTGACGGGGTCAAGCCGTGTGCAGAGAGGTTCGCCGGGATTTAACTAGGCGGCTGAGGGAGGCGAGGCAGGACCTTTGGTCACCTGGGGGTATTTGTTCTCCCAAGTGCCTCAGCCAAATTCCGCTAAACGCCCCAATTCACCATCTGGGTATTCAGTAATCGTCCTGTACAGTACTGGATGCAGATGCACAACCTTCATCCGCCGCCCAGCTCACCCGAAGCCGATGTAGCCGAAAGGAGGATCCTCAATCTTGGCTTGCAGTACAGTATGTTGTTACTCGTACCTACGTACAGTACGGAGTACGGAGTGTTAGCAGCTGTACCGAGTACCCTCGTCCTCATCCTAATCACGTGCTGCCCTTGCCTCACTGCACAGCCGAGCGCGAACCCGAGGCCGAACTGATGTACCTTGACTTGACCATCCCTCTCTCTTCGCGCTCACCTAGCAGCATAGCAACCCACACGGGTCATACTCCTCGCCATCGCCGCAGCGTCGGACTTGTACGGTCCTGTTGCCCATCTCGCATCTCGGGTGTCTGTGTCTCCAATAGACGTCTTCATGAGTTGGCTCCATCTACACTCTGGTACAACTCCGCATTGTTGGGAGTAGTATATCAGACCGTGATTGCGCTTTAATCCGTCGGATTGCTATTGTTGCTGTTGCTGTTGTTGTCCTTCTTCTTAAAGTCGTTGTCGGTTACAGTTTCTACCTCACCTGAACCATACATCTAAAAGTTCGTCCCTCTAAGCTAGACTAGACAGTTTGGTTGGCAGAGCACGCCACACACAATGGCTACAGCAGACTATAAACAAATCTCGGCGATAGCTCGAAAGAGAAGGGCGGCCAACATTGCTGCGTATTACAAGACTCCAACATGGAACGAGGCAGACCTACCACGAAATCTCACCGAGTTCGCTCTGAAGTCTGGCTACTACACCAACGACGAACTGGCCATCATCCAGTCCGAAGCAGATGTGATTCTCGAGAAAATAAAGACCAAAGCTTGGACAGCTCTTCAAGTGGCCCAAGCCTTTTGCAAAGCCTCTGCCTTGGCCCAGGAACTGACCAATTGTCTGACCGAGGTGTTATACGCCGAAGCATTCGAACGCGCAAAGTATCTCGATGACTATCTCGAACGTACGGGCAAGACGATCGGGCCTCTCCATGGACTACCAATCTCTCTCAAGGACTGTTTCATCACTGCTCCCTATCCATCCTCCATAGGAATGGCCGCGTACGCCAACGAGCCTTTACAAAAGGATACACTACTAGTCACTATCCTTCGAGATCTTGGTGCTGTCTTCTACGTCAAGACGAATGTCCCGACGGCCATGATGATGGCCGAAACCAACAACAACATCTGGGGTGAGTGCCGGAATGCTCTGCACAAAGGCCTCAGCCCTGGAGGTTCCAGTGGAGGCGAAGGTGCCCTGATAGCATTCAAGGCTTCTCCTTTGGGTGTAGGAACCGACATCGGTGGCTCCATTCGCATCCCAGCCGCCTGGTCTTATATGTATGGTCTCAAGCCCTCGTTCGGCCGGTACCCAGTGTACGGTGGAAAGTCCGGAATTCCAGGTCAAGAACACATCCTGGCCGTCAACGGACCAATGTCCAGATCTCTGAAGTCGCTGCAAATATACTCTGAAGCCGTTCTATCAGAACGCGTAGCCCCGTGGGAAGTTGTAAGTTTCGGGGGGTGGCTGACCAAAAACACAACGCAACCATACAGATTCAAGAGTCAGCTAACGGTACGTGCAGGACCACAAAGTAATCCCCATCCCATGGCGCAAGGACGTCATCCAGCCGCCCGGGCGCAAGTTGAGGATTGGCATCATCGGCATCGACGACGGCCTCACCACCGTCCACCCCCCAGTCGAGAGAGCACTGAACATGACTCGAGCCGCGCTGGAAAAGGCCGGCCACGACGTCTTTGCCTGGTCGGCTTCCGAAGACCACCCTGCCATCGTCAAGGTTCGTCCACTCCCTCTTCGGCCTGAACAGCAAACAAACCCTCGCAACACGACATACTAACACTCCCCACTCCCTGCCAGAACATCCAAGCGGCTTTCTTCGACCTCGGCGCCGCCGCGATAACAGACTTGCTCAAGCCGTACAACGAACCCTTCTTCCCCTGCATGGAGGGCTACGGCATCGCAGCCGCCGCCGGAGAAGGCGAGCTCGGCCCGACAAAGATGCGCCTGATGAATCTCAAGCGGAACGAGCTTCAAAAGGCCTACCTCGACAGATGGAACGCGACAGCGGCGGACGGCAAGCCGAGAATGGACGCAATCATCTGCGCCTGCTCTCCTTGGGCGGCCCCTCGTCTCGGCCAGACCCAGGAAAACTTTTACGTCGGGTGGACTGGGTTTGTGAATTATCTGGGTAAAGCCTGCCCCTCCGCCTCCATCCCTCCTCCCTCCCTCTCGAGAAAGCCGAAATGCTGATTTCACAAACCTCCCTCCACAGATTTCCCAGCCTGCACGTTCCCCGTCACGTTGGCCGACAAATCCCTCGACAAGCCTCGTGACATGAGATCGTTCAAGCAGTTAAGCGACATCGACGGACGCATCCAAGCCGACTACGACGCCGAGTTTTACCATGGCGCCCCTGTGGCACTGCAGGTGGTGGGCAAGCGATTGGAAGAGGAAAAGGTACTGGAAATGACTCAAGTCGTGGCAGACGCTTTGAAGGCGGCGTCGTAACTATGTTATCCAAGCAAGTATTGACAGACAGCACGAATTCTGATGGAGAGAATACACTTTCAATGCATTTTGTTTCTCTGGACGGATACTATTGCTTCCTACTAAGGCAGTCTTCTCTTCAGTTCGTGTCATCTGGCTTCTTTTCTCCTCTAATGCCCGTCTCATTTCTATGAGCTGAGGCAAGTTCTCTCAGGAGCGTTACCCAATAATCTAACCGGCTTCATGCAGCTCAATATGCTTCTATATGTACAGTTCGACCGCTCGAAAGGTCTGATCTCTCTCAACTCATGCAAGCCGCTGGAAAAAAGCTCCATCCTTCACATCCCCCAAGTGGAGCACCATAGTATTCAAGTCCCAAGTCACCATGAAGACCGCGTAAGGGCAATGAATTCCTCACGTTCGTCTTGTTCTCTCAAGGCTGGAACAATGGAAGTCCTGTAATACGTCCTGCAGCGGCGAAATCCTGTTCATCCAAGACTGGGCACACGTGCCAGGCCAAGGTCGGATAGGCATGCATCCATGCATTAATAGCACTTCCTCTTCATATCGACTCAATCGTCGTCTGCAATTAGAATCGTTCCATCGTCTTCGTCAAGCACAATGGCTTGTATGGTCGATGTCTTCGCCACCTCCGCATTAGTAGGACCTTGCAACTTCTTGGCCGGTGTTGCATCAATTTCGTCTTCATCGTCCAATGGCCGTTTCCGCTTGCCATTAGATGATGAAACAGACACGCCATTTGACACGACCACGTCATCTGCGTTTTCTCCATCTTCCACTGGCGCTTTCCTGGGTTTTCGTGGTATCTGGAATGTTTGGCCCTCTTTCTCAATCAACTCGACAGTCTTGGTCTCGTCCGTTGGCTTCTTCGCCTCGATGGCTAGTTGCAAATCAACCCGCGGATTCTCGTCTTCTTCATCCTTGACAAGAATAAAGCTCGCATCCGAGATATTAAGATCTGACAATTTCTTTTCAAGATTGTCTTCCAGATCCGGATCATAGACCACGCCAGCGTCGCTCATCACGGTGATTTCCTCTCCGTAACCTAACTTTGCATGTAGAATGCCTTCCACCAGATCTTTGAGAGTTGCTTTCTCGAGATTGGCGTGTATTCTTCCCATAACGACACTGCAGACGGCACACTCTGGGTTTGGATCTTCAAGTTTATCGGTTCGTAGAGCGCCATTCCATAGCCAGAGCCATTTTGTTTTGGCATATTCTCCTCTAAGCACCTTGAAAGCTTGCATGACACATAGCCCAGCGACCATGGCATTTGTGGTAGCAATGGCAGGAATGATGTTGCCAGCCATTTGCTTGATGTCGAATTTTGACTTTGGCTCGATGCCGAAAATAATAGAACGAAGATTTCCTGCTGCCGCAACGAAGTCCATTGTATCGTCATCGTCTTTGTCAAAAGAGATGAGAGGAGCTGAGCCTCCATCCTTTGCAGCTTTGGTCTGTTCCTCTGCCAGTCTCGACGATAATCGTGCTAAAGAGGTTTTGAAGACGAAAAAGTTCTCTGACATTGACCAAGTCTGCTGACCAGTCTTCAAGACTGATGAATCAAAAGACGCAGCTTCCTGATCCAAAGCTTCGTAAGACAAGGGTTTAGGAGGGGTCTTCTCCTTCCACATGTCCTCCATCTTTGCAAGTCGTTCGATATCCTCTTTGAAAACCTTATCAAACACTTCTTTCGCAAAGTTATCTGAGCCCATCGATTCTCTGATCTTCTTGAGTGCTTGTGCTTCCTGTCTGAGCTTCTCGATTTCGGCGGCATTATCCGAGTCTTCAGTCTGGTCAACTTCCGGCGTGTCATCTTCGCTCACACCAAACAATTCTGGGAGGAGATAACTCTTCGCCCAAACGATGCAATGGATCGGTTGGCTTGGAGTGCTTCGTATTGTACAAACAGGGTAGGAAATTGGCGTCGTCTTAGGCGTACAATCATAACAAGCAGTCTTTCCTTTCTTAATCACCTGCACTTGTCCTTTGAATCCCGTCGTGCCAGATTCGATCAGCGGTACGTCAACAGCCAAGCACATCTTGTTGACATGCCGCCGGGCTTCCATGTTATCCAGCGCATTGAAAACAATGTTGAATTTGGAGAACCATTCTAGGTTGAATTGTTTCTCTTTAATATTGGCATGGTAGGCGACCAGCTTGACATTAGGGTTAAATTTCTGAGCCACCTCTTTTGCGACAAGCGCTTTTGGCTTCTTGATATGTTCTTGCCGAAATAGGAACTGGCGATTCAGATTACTCAGGTCAATAGTATCGAGATCGATAATGTGGATTTCGCCGAAACCGGTTAAGATGAGGTTCTTGAGAAGTTCACAGCCAATGCCGCCTGCGCCGACGAGGAGAACGCGCGACTGCGAGGACGAGTTAGTGCTTGACATCAGACGAGCAATCAAAGTGTCATCTTCACCTCTTTAACGAGTCGATGCGCCGCTCCAAGTGACTGTCTGGCATACTTTTCGCGCGACATGATGCAAGTACGATGATAGGTGCTTGTTCCGCGGATGTCGTTAGGAGGCTGGCCGATGTCAAGAGAGGAAAGGCATGCCGCGATATCGTGACCGGAGGGGGAAAATTGAAGGTGAGTTTCGTAGACACAGAAGCAGAAGTGAAGATGAGACGATAACGAGAGGAAAGGAAACACCCCGTCGGGCAATCAAGTGTCGACGGTCAGCAAACAGTGAGCGAGAAAAAAAGAGTAGATGAGCTGCCAAAGAGACTCCAACTGAAGCCGGTTGAGTTGCGAACGAGACGACGCAAGTGACGGGTTGCGCTAGAGGGGGCCCTGCAGGAGTGAGAGGGAGGGATGGTGGGTTCTCCAACTTAGGTGACGACTTGTTCTAAGTTTTCATTAGCCTCACTGGGGCTCTCTAGGCTGTCTGGTGAGTCTCTTTTGAACCTCTAGCTAAAAGAACTGATGAGCATCCAGGCGGCTCAACAGGGCCATCACTTCTGTAGTTAGTGATCTCCAGGTGACCTTGAAGGACAAACCGGCACTAAAGTATTAGCGAGCGAAGCTAAAAGTCAGTTAGTGGTGCCTTGCAGTTCACCAGGAGCGGTGACATCACGTGACACATTTTCCCAGGGGCAAATTTTTGGTCGGGTTCGTACCGTAGATATTTATTATGCAACACTGACCTAGTTGAAGCCTTGGAGACCCCGGAATATCGAACTAGGCACACTCAGTCGACACCTGATCCAGAGGAGGGAGAAGAAGAGGAGAATGTCCGATGATGAAGCCGACCCCGAACTGCTAGCACTCCTACGCCAGTCTCTGGGTCTGGGACCGGGGTCGTCCACTGCTCCTCCCACTACAGGAGTCCTGGAATCGGCAGAATATGTCTGCGACAATGCCATAGACGTGGCTATATCGTCCCATGGGGCCAGAGCTGCCGCGGAGACGATATGGGCACTCATGCAAGCGAAGCAGTACTCGACAGAGACGTGGTCGTCGCATGAACTCCACCCAAAAACACAGGACGAGGCTACCGTCAACTTCATCTTCACCATGAACTTGCTGAACTTCTCTTTCTGGTCCGAACTGCCACCTGGCGAACGCTTTGCCATTGAGTACCGAGGCCAGCGATGGACAGGGTATTGGTCTCTTGTGGCGGCTCTCCAGCGAGCACTCGACGATGGTAAGGTTCTTCTGTTCCCTATCCAGCATGGCCGACCAGGTTAATTCACACTGCAATCCAACAGGCTACCCCATAACCACGCCCGCGTTCTGGACAGACCTCGACACCTGCCCGGACACTCTCCTTGAACACATCTTTCGATCCGCAACGTCCGAGCCCATCCCCCTGCTAACCCAACGCATCTCCATCCTTCGCGAAGCCGGGACGATTCTACAATCCGACTTTTCCTCGTCTCCTCTCGCCATCATCGCCCGCGCCGAAAACTCGGCCTCGCGCCTCGTCAACCTCCTGGCCTCACACTTCCCCAACTTCCGCGATACCACGAGCCTAGCGGGATGCGAAGTGCGACTGTACAAGCGCGCTCAGATCTTCGCTGCCGACTTATGGGCGTGCTTCAACGGCACGTCATACGGTTCGTTCACCGACATCGACACCCTGACCATGTTCGCCGACTATCGTATTCCTCAAATGCTCCAGGGCCTAGGCTGCCTACGGTACTCGCCTCGGTTGGAGTCGCGGATTGCTCGTCACGACGAGTTCACCCCCGGCGAATCCATGGAAGTTGAGATCCGCGGATGCAGCATCTGGTGCGTCGAGCTGTTGAGGCGGGAGATCGAGCGCAAACATCCCGAGGCCAAAGGCAAGCTCAACGCCGTCCTGATCGATTTCTTCCTGTACGATACCTGCAAGGAAATGGAGAAGAAAGGACAATGTGACGACATGCTGCCCCATCATCGGACAAGGTCAATTTATTATTGATTGGTCGATCCGTCCACACTTCATTGTCGCCGTACTATATACCTACATGTTATGTTTAGACATAGATTTTGCTGCAAAGCAACGTGATGTGAATCAGGAATGGTGGTTGGAAGTTTTATGGTTGTTTGATTAGACTAAATCTAGAGAAGAAAAGGCACGACCCTGGCTGGGCCGTTTTGGTTTGGTTTTCTAAAGCGAAAACGGTAGCCAGAGCAGGATAGAAGCATCCTTCTTTGCTTTGATACACATGGCCGACTTCTGCACCAACGCCTCGAAAGTATCGAATAATATGCTATTTTCTTTTGGCTGCTCGCTCTCCAAACACCGATAAATGCTGAGATGGATTTTAGGCTTGTTTTCAATTCAAAAATCACTTGCAGCCGGCGAAGTTGTCCCTCTTGATCTCGACATACTAAATGGTGCCAGAACCTTCTTTGCTTCCCAGATGCGCCAGGCCAGATTCTCGACCTTACCATCTGCCTTGACAACCTGGGGTGCGAACTCGATGCCAAACATCTGATGGATAGCGTAAACTACACGTTTAGCATACTTGCCGTCCCGATCCACTAAGCTGCCAAATGCTTCTGAAGGGGTGCTCGGCGCGATATCGGGGTCCCGATCGAAGCAGTTCTGCACAATAGGCAGGAGGTTGCTCTCGATAGATCGTCGGATTAACACGTCGTTTTGCGTCAGTGTCGTTCCTGCTGGAGTGGTGTTGACTATGCCCTCCAGGTCGTCTTCGCTGAATCGTGGGATGCGAACTTCGAAGGGCCGTGAGATCGCCATGACATTATGCTTGCCGTTGTGATGATATCGGAATTCGAAGACGCCTTGGGTCCACCACAGTTTATCGCCTGAGAAAATCATTTCGCCATTCATGCACTCCTTTTCGGATCCGTCCGGAGCTTTCACAGTGGTCTTGACATTACTGGAAACGATGCCCTTCTCAGAATTCAGTAGATCATATTCGTGGAGATTGGTGGCAATCCAACGACCCGACGAAGGAATTGTGGTCACGTCACGAGACGCATTATCGGTGACCATGTACAGACCAACCCAATCCTTCTCGCCGTGTTTAAGAGGTGATGTCCACTTGACTTTGATGGGAGCACCATACTCGAAGAGAAGAGCTTTTTGCCCGCTGGTACGTTCGGCTGGTGTACGGACTACGCCCGACTCTTTGTCGCTTGAGCGTTGCGAGTCAACCAAAGGAGAAGCTGGAGTGCCTTCGATCTCGAGTTTGTACTCCTCTGGATTCAGGCCGACAACCTCCGGTTCTACCTTTGTGATGGTGACACGCGCTGTGTGTTTTGGAATGAGGTCTCTAACGTCTTGGACAATACTGGTAACACCCGCCGCCAACTTGGGACGGACAGCATCGAAGAAGTCTTCGAGATAATCGAACGTCTCGTCCAACATCTTGTCCATGCCGTCTTGCCATTGTCGTAGTGGTGGTGGTAGTGATCTGCGTAGGCTTCTGACCAATCCAGCATCTTGTCGAAGACTTCGGCCATACAGCTTCTGCATGTGAGGTCGCTCAACGTATTGAATGAATGCTAGACTGAGTGTGTGACTCAGCAAAGCCAAACAGAAGATGGCTTTACTTCCAGTGATGAGTGCAACCCCCCAGATACCAGCAAGGCCCAGCACACGCTCGGGATTGTTCAAAAATCGATAGATGCCGCCATAGGTAAGCTTAGAGGAGTGGTCAAAGAAGAAATCTCCGAAGAACCATCCAAATTCGCCAAGTTGATCATAGATGCTGAACGAAACCCAGACCTGAAGGGCAATCAAACTGAAGCCCACGACGTGCTTCAGTAAGACAAGACCATAGTCCCAGTTTGCTGGTATAGTGTACATCTTCCATGCAGCTGCAACAAACCAGGCGTAGCATAGAATCATACTGAGGTGGTATGTTCCTTTCCATTGACTCCACGCCTCACCAGTACTCTCGCCGTACTTTAGAAAATGTCTGGTCCACTTCTTCTTGGAAGACTGCCGGTTAAGTAGATATCCAATACCGGCAGAATACCAGATTCTCCAGATCGCAGCATTGAAAACAAAGAATGCTTGATAGAACGTCGTGTTCGGTGTCAGCATAGTCAAAGTAAAGATGTAGATCTGTAAAACGAGGACGGCAGAATCGGTGGTTCGATACAAATCGATATTGCTTAAACCCAGGAGATTGTGCGTTTGGGAGGGTTGTGCATGAGCGGGACGGGGCCAGACATCATCTGTAGTACTCAGATCATTTGAGGGGGTTTCTCCTTGTGCTGCTATCGGCAATTCGTTGATTGATCTTCGTGGCGGGGGAGAGCTGTAGGTACGTTCGATATGGGGGCTTTCGACCAACACCAGGAATGCGAATTGAGCGGCGTGAGCGATGATTGAGATGAATAGAACTTTGTAGCTGGCTGCCATGAGCGAGATGCCATAGTAGCCGACATAACCTATCGAATACATGGGGTGAGGGGCCATCTCGAACACTCCATCGAAGGTCAACTCTTGATCGACGAGATAGAAGAAGTCGCCCCAATACCAGGCATAGTCCTTGACCACTCGGTGCGCATCCAACTTTACCCATAAGTTGAAGGCAAAGAGGGAAAGTCCAGCAGCCCACCGCAAGAATGTGGTAACGAATGACTCTCCAGTTGGCCGATGACCACAGGACATGGCAAAGAGCATGTACGAAACGAAGTCGCACATCAAAATTAGATCGACGATACGACGGAAAATCAACCAAGTGTTATACTCAAGGGGGGCGGTATCGAAGTCGTAATCTTTAGCAATCTTTGTCTCGAGTTCTCGTTTGACAAAGGATCGTATTTTGGGGTGTGGGTTCTCACCATTGGAGGCGCTAGGGAAGAGCTTGAGTCTGCGTGCCCATCGCACAAGCATCTTGTGATGAGACTGCATGTGCAGAAGATAGCCAATGCCAATGTTGTAGCCTGCTCTCCAGAAAAGAAATATGGCTGCGAGAATAGGTTTCCGATATGCCGCTGGAAGGGACCAAGCCAACAAAATGTGCAGCAGAAGGATGAGAAGAACGAGGAGATCTCCCAAGTTCTTAGGCTCTGTGGGCGAGAGCAGCTGCGAGACCATGTCATGTGTATATGGCACAGTGAACACTAAAGAATAGTCAGATATTAGTAACTAACATACCAATGCAAGAAGGAAGTACCAGTTCCATTGGGAGTGCGACCAAACGTCTTTCTGTCCTGCTCCTTCTTGTCGGATTTCTCTTCGGCGGCATTGAGGTCCAGGACTGCCTGTCTGGCCTCCTCCTGAGTGCTGGCGTGGATCGGAGCATTCCTCTTGCGAAGGCCCTCGGCCGCGGACTCGGCAGTGGGATCCATGCTCGACTCCCCGTTGCCACTCGGGACAACCTAGCTAACCTGCCCAAGTCGAGCAAAGAATGAAGCTGGACAATGAAACTACACGCACGAAAAAATTCAAGGAAAACCAGTAGAGTGCTCCATAGACCAGGACAGGTTGAATTCCATGTGTCTGGCGCACAAGAAGCAGTCCCGAGTGAAGCAGAGGCAGTGGGAAAGTGGGCGAGGAAGAAAGATACTAAGCACAGAGGGGTCTTGGCTGGGTAGCTGCAAATTGCGAGTGATGGAGGTATGGAATTTCTCGGTAAGTGTTGTTGACCGTCACGTGCACCGCCGAATTCTGTCTGTGGGGGAATCTCTTCAAATGACGCCATGAGCCTTTCAGCATGGCTCGACAATTGGATGAGCGCAGACGGAAAAGACACCCACCAAGATGAAAACTCCAAGGCAATGCATATGCCGAGTTGGAAGGATTCGTACCATGAGGAGACATCCCACGATCTTGGGCCTCGTAGATGTACGAGTCAGGAGGAGACGAGGGGCGGCGCAAGGCTGACGGATCAGGCTGAGGTTGAAGGTGGGATAATGATTGTCCCTTGCTTAGACCAATCATTTTCTTTGGGCATTATTACCAATCCATCTTTTGCCTCTTCCTCCATGGTCCTACTCGCAACATAAACTTCGCTTCACTCTGTTGTTGGTGTTTTACAACACGCATACTCAACGTATCGTTCGGTGACGACCGAGCTGTCTCATATCATGGCACCGTCATTCGAAGAGCCACTAGCGGAGGCCCTGGAGGCTCCTTTGAAGGAGAAACCAAATCTCGTTGCGCCGGAACCTGGTTCGTCTCTCTATTTCCCTTGAGGCCATGGACGAAACTAATAGCTCTATGCAGAACATTGTCCTGGCCCCGAATCCGAACAAGCCGGCAAGGGTGACGCCTGCGATGGTTGCCCGAATCAGGCCATTTGCGCTTCTGCCCCCAAAGGCCCTGATCCCGACATTCCCCTCATCACGGAACGACTGGTCGGGATAAAACATAAAATATTGGTGCTATCAGGAAAAGGAGGCGTAGGAAAGTCAACATTTTCCTCCCTGTTATCACATGCGTTCGCAGCAAACCCCGATTCTACTGTCGGAATCATGGACACCGATATCTGCGGCCCGTCGATACCAAAGATGATGGGTGTTGAGAGTGAGACGATACATGTCAGCAATGCTGGTTGGAGTCCGGTTTGGGTCACAGACAATTTGGGCGTGATGAGTGTGCAATTCATGCTACCAAACCGCGATGACGCTGTCATCTGGAGAGGCCCCAAGAAGAACGGGCTGATTAAACAATTCTTAAAAGATGTTGAATGGGGCGAGTTGGACTACCTGATTGTGGACACGCCTCCAGGCACTTCAGACGAGCACTTGTCTGTGAATTCATTCTTGAAGGAATCAGGGGTGGATGGTGCTGTCGTGGTCACCACTCCCCAAGAAGTCTCCCTGTTGGATGTGAGGAAGGAAATTGACTTTTGCAAGAAAGCCGGCATTCGAGTGTTGGGACTTGTTGAAAACATGTCTGGCTTTGTGTGTCCGAAGTGTACCCACGAGTCTCAGATATTTAAAGCCACTACAGGAGGCGGGAGAAAATTGTGTCAGGACATGGGCATTCCTTTCCTCGGGTCGGTTCCTCTAGACCCCCGAATTGGTATGGCCTGCGATTTTGGGGAGAGTTTCATGGACAGCTTTCCCGACAGTCCAGCCTGTAAAGCATTGAGGCAGGTGGTGAGGTCGGTGGGCAAGTTGATTGGAGAGGATCCAGATGAGGTTCTGCCCGACGGACCAATATGAGAAGAATGGAGGTTTCTGCTGCCGCCTTCTCCTCTATCACCAAGTGAACACTACCGGGCAAAGGCACGCTGTACGCTTTATGCTTGCATGCGACCGTCTTACATCTTCCAACCCACCAGTCCAACTTATCAGACGGTGGTAGAATGGAAGCTTTGTCGACTCTGACAAGTGGACAAAGTGCAGTGTTTCTGCCTCACCCGTCACACGCTACGTCTACAGAATGTAGACCAACCTCAGGCGATACCTGTACACCACTCAAGCTCCGGAGTGGAACTGGAGGCTTGAGACACCGGTGACGAGGCTGGAGAGTTTCTGATGATGAACGTTGGAACCAGTGACGAGTCACACAAAAGCTACGAGCCAAGTTTGGAGGGCACCAGAGGCAACTTGTGTCGAGAAGAACTCGCATTCAAGATCCCTTCGAGGTCAAGCGCAGGGTTCAAGGGTGCATCGTGTATCGTGCATTGAGTACGGAGCAGGTAGCAAGGCGGCTACCGGACCAAGCGGACATGAGCACTTTGAAAGGCGATAGTTACAATCATGACAAGCCAGAGGTACCTGAGGCTTGGAGTATGGAGTACAGTACTACTACGCGGCACGAACTGAACGCGACGCCCAGGCAGCTGTTCTTTTCGTGTACTGTATACTACATTTACTCGCACTTATTGCTGTACAGTACAGTACATATTGCAGACGGGACTAGACCGCCAAGCCTGGTGGGCCTTGGCCAATGGCAGGTGTCACTAGTGGATTAAGTGGACTAATGCGAGGCACTAGCCTGATGCTCAGTTGCGAAACTTCTCCTGCATTTTGAAACTCGGCTGTTCCCTGAACGTCGGTTTCACCTCCGTCCAAGACCCCCTTTTCTCTTCCTTCGTCAACTCTTACCAAGTCGATCACGTATGCATGCGCCTGCTTCCCACACTCCGGCCTTCAGGTCGATCTCTAGAATCGGCACATACGCTCCACAGACAGGAGCCTCGTCCTCGCGGGTGGATGGCAATGCTCTTCTGTCCAAGACGATGGTTGGCTCCGTGGCAATGCAGCTGTCACACCCTGGCACTTTGTGGAGAGGTCTGCATTTCGAAACCCAGATCCATATCGAGCGCCACCTATTGACTTGTCGCCTACTCTCCTGAGACGTGCAAAAATCCACCTGATGGCGTGGCCCAAGCCTCTCCGCCTCGATTCGAGACAGAACCAGTCCCTATATGCTGTGACTCTGGCATTGTTAAAATGTCTGCTTCCAGGCCAGTTGTATGTTGTGTCTTTCTTGTTGGCGGTTGAGTCTGGCATTCTCTCTCTACGCTGCTACTTTTCTTTTACATATCGGGGGCAGGTCCTTCATTATTCGTTCTTACTCTCACGTTCACTGAGCTTCGCGGTGCGAAGTTTCCTGGCATCCATTCCTTTTCGAGAATTGCCGTGGCCAGTCGCCAGTCGATCTTTCTATCTTCAAAATGCTTCGTCTTCAGATATTGTTCTTGACTCTCCTTTTCATCACCACAGCGTTCTCATCGCCCATCCGGCAAAAGCAAAAACGATCGTTTAAAATTCCACGAATAGCACAACCCAACTATAAACCCAACGGGAAAGCAGCATACAAGAGAGCCTTATTCAAGTTCGGCTTCGGCGATATCAGTTTCCAGCCCAATGGCGAGATAGCCACCAGAATTCAAGCAGCAACCAATACTACTGTCGACGCGACGGAGGATGGACAGACTGTTGCTACACCTTCTCAAAATGACGCCCAGTTCTTGTCCCCCGTCAGTGTGGGTGGTCAGACCTTGGTTATGAACTTTGACAGCGGATCGTCGGACTTGTACGACGAACACCTTGAGGGAGACGTTTGAATCAAGCTAACAGTGTGACTTAGTTGGGTTTTCAACACCAATCTTGACAGGTCAGCCCAGCAAGGTCATACTGTCTACGACCCGACGAAATCGAACGCATCGAAACAGCTCACTGGCAGCACTTTCAATATCAGCTACGGAGACGGCTCCTTCGCTTCTGGACCTGTCGGGGTCGATACGGTCGATATTGGTGGTTCAACAGTCGACGCTCAAGCCATCGGCCTTCCCAATCTTGTTTCGGACAGCTTCATCACCAACACTGCTTCCAACGGTTTGGTCGGGTTGGCGTTCAGCCAGCTTAATACCATCAAGCCACAAGCTCAGAAGACCTTTTTCGACAACGTCATGGCAGACTTGACTCAGCCACTGTTCACCGCGCAGCTTTTGTCCAGTGCGGCTGGCTCATACGAGTTCGGCAACATCGACAAGACCTTGTTTACTGGTCAGCTCCAAACCGCTGCCATTGATTCTTCCAATGGCTTTTGGCAGGTCGCATCGACATCAGCGGTTGTGTCAGGCCAGACAATCAACATTGCTGGTGGCTCGGCCATTCTTGACACGGGCACTTCGTTGATGCTTGTTGCTGATGAAATGGTTGTTGGGTATTGGAACAACGTCCAAGGCGCACAATTGAATCAACAAGCAGGCGGCGTCATCTTCCCATGCGACGCTCAGCTCCCTGACCTTCAAGTTGCAATTGGTAACCATCTCGCGACGGTTGATGGCGCCAACATGAATTTCGCAAACGTCGGTACAGACACCCAGACCGGCCAAGACTGTAAGTCATTGCCCATGCTATTCAATCTTATGTGCTTGATGCTGACCGCTCTCAGTCTGTTTTGGTGGCCTACAGTCAAGTCAAGGTCTTCCCTTTTCGATCTACGGCGACGTCTTTTTCAGATCGAACTTCGTCGTCTTTGACGGGGCTGGGCCCTCCGCCAGCTTTGCGCGTCACGCTTAGACTAGATACCAGTTGCATTGGTAATCCCACTTTATGATACCTACGCCAGGAAAAGAGTTGTGCATAGCGTCCGGAGTTAGTCTTGCAATATTTTGTCCTTTAGTTTGTGCTTTGATGGTAGCATTACCACCCTATACCCTTCGCATGGCTGAAGCGTTCTCTTGCTCCGAACAGCAGCCCCGGAAACGAGGACAAGATAGGAAAAGATTCAAACGTAAAAAACAAAGATGGTTTCCAATCTGTAACACGAGGACTTGTTTTTGCAGTGGAGGAGAACGGGTAGATACATTTTGTCATTTCCTTGCGTTTGCAAAACTGAGGACGCAGCGGTCAATAGGGTTGATATCAGTCCGTGAACGAGAGGTCTTGCCCCTATCGTTGCCCGATTGAGGCGAACCCAGTATATATACCTTTCCACAGTAATCTTTCACAACGGGAGCATTCTTTAACATTGGACAGGACGCCCGACTCGCAAGCCAATAGCTTCTGCCGTTGATATCACCAATGCGAAAGGATGCTGCCACCGTCCGATGGAAGTGTTGCGGCTGACGGCAAATACGGCTCGACATCAAACGACCTATCCGCACAGATGCAAAGCTGTACTCTCTCATCTGTATTTCCAGCGTCTTTCTCCGACTCGGCATGTTTGCCGTCGAATGTGCTCCGTATGTGCACGAGGATAGCATCCCATGTTCCGTGCATCGATGGACTATGAGTGTTCAGGTTACCCATCTAAGGGAGTTCGGAGTCCGATGAGGGATGAATGGAGTTTCTCAATCTACTCATCGGTAAGCAGCCGAACAAGGAACCGGCATCTTCAGGCCGCCACTCTGCATTCCTCCTCATGAAAAGCCAGACTATGTTTCAGGATTTGATCTCGTCCATTGGTCGATTTGTGGTTTTCATTGCAATCTCATTACCGAGTCCGTCTCAGGCGGATACTACACGAGCTGTACGGTGGATTTCCCAGCAAATTAGCAAATCGGTTGGTAAGGCAATCGGGCGAGAAAGGAAGGCCTGAACGGGGCCAAAAAGAAGATATTGACGTCGATGTCACAGGATTCAAGGAAGAGTTCCACCGGCCCTGTATCTCGTGTGTGCACTCCTCGCAACGGATTGTGACAAGGCAATTCGACAACAAAAGCACCATGCCGGCAAGCCAGGCGAAACCTCATCAGC
Organism: Rhinocladiella similis; assembly: GCA_024082115.1. Taxonomy (NCBI): domain Eukaryota; kingdom Fungi; phylum Ascomycota; class Eurotiomycetes; order Chaetothyriales; family Herpotrichiellaceae; genus Rhinocladiella; species Rhinocladiella similis. The sequence goes on from JAMRYE010000009.1 coordinate 639,699, forward strand.
CAGCCTCACAGCCGCCGACCGACAGCTAAAAAGCGTCCTCCGATCCAACTACACCGTAACATCTCACAGGGTAACACTCTGCTTTTCCACCTTACACTAAACAAGGCTTACGCTGTAAGTGTCTAGGCCACTTGGTCATCGCTGTGTCCTACATCTCCGCCACTGCACACGACAGGCCAGCCAAAAGCTCACTCCAGCTGCGATAGTCCGGAACCAAAAGTCCGCAATGGATGGAGCCACCGTCCTGCTTACCAAACACCACAATCCACAATCCCTGCATGATTCTATCTTGGGCCGACCGCTGAACTCGCACCAGCTTACCTACTCCCTTCCAGCCCTTGGCCTCTTGTCTTTTGCCGAACGCCCAGGTTGAGGCTGGGAGCTATGCACAAACACACATGATTTCATCTCGACTCTGCTAACCTTACTGTAACTAACTCCGTATCCTGAACCTGGCGGATTATTCTTTCCCATTCACTGCTTCGGCTGTTTAGTGCCCGACGTTGTAGGTAGGTTGGAGGCACCTAGGGTCGGTTGGTTGGTTGATTGATTGATTGTTTTACCTCTCGAGTCACTCTGTACCTGACCTTGTTGTCAATCGCTTCCTCTCTCTTGCCTTTGCTGGACTTTGCGCTTCTATGGTGACCAGAAGAAAGTCGGCATGGACTCCCACTCCAGGCGGTAAGTCATGCTCATTCCCGGTTTATAGGCCTCGATGGAGGTGGTCTTGATGAACTAACACTTGCCCCGTAGGAGGCATGCTCCGCTATGGCCGCCATTTAAACAGCCATATCGACAATTGGGCTCGACCGAACATGTGAATCTAACACCTCTCCCACCTACGACCGGTGGCTCGCAGAGGTCAAGTCTGCCCAGCGCAAACACGTTCAGTCCAGATTACAACAGCGCGACCGCCTATACCCCGGACCCGATGCATGGCACGCCGACCGCACTGCTCAAGTCATCCCGCAAGTCTTCAGGTTCGCGCAGGAGCAGGTGGCTCGGTCAAGGATGGCGCGCGAGCTCAAAGATAGCCCTGGGCTGCGCGGTGACAGTCTTGATCACCAACATCTGTCTGACCATCGGCATCGTGACGGCCGGCATGAAAATGATGGATGGGGTGTATATGGTCTACGAAGGGAGTTGCAGCAAAACCCAAACAAAGGACAGCTGGGTTCACTTGTGCCTCAACATTGTCGCCACGATATTACTGGCCAGTTCGAACTATTGCATGCAATTACTCACCTCCCCGACTCGAAGCGAGGTCGACAGAGCTCACGCCAAGCGCACATGGTTGGACATCGGTATTCCAAGCATTCGCAATCTGGGTTCTCTGAGGAAGAAGAAAGTCGCCTTGTGGTGGATGCTGGCCATTTCATCCGTGCCGCTTCATCTAGTGTTTGTTGCCTGACTCAAACGCGACAGCATCTGTACGCCACGGCTGCTGACGAGGTTTTAGGTACAACTCGATATTTTATTCCGCGCTCGCAACCAACAATTACAGCATCCTCTACGCATCACAGAGCTTCGTCGACTTGGCGACGTACAACGAAACCGAGTTTCCCAATACAAAGGATCTGAACGTCACGGACGTGCAGGCCAGGGCCAAGTCCTTCGACCGCCTCAACAACGAAGACTGCATTCACGCCTACGCACGAGACTTTGTCGAAGACCGCCGCAACGTGATTGTTGTGGTCAAAGATCCGCCGGCCAACGAAGGATCCCTTTTCAAGATTGCCCAGAATGCTTTCCCCGAAGTCATCACACCGAAATACAATGCCTTTTCGTGGATCTGCGACGACCCCAGCGTCGTGAACGAGACGGGTGCCTGCTGTGAGAACAAGTACGGGTTCGTCCCTTGCCACAAGATCACTCCCAAACTGCTTGACATGGCAAACCAATGGTCAACGGGCGGCTTTGAGGTGGACCACTGCCTTTCCGAGATTGTCGAGTCACGATGCCATCTCCATTTCTCTCTGGACCTCATGGGCGTCGTGCTGGCATTCAACATCATCAAGGTCATTGGGATAAGTTACGTTGCGTTCCGACTGGGCGAATCCCCCCTCGTCAACATCGGTGACGCCATCCAATCTTTCCTACGGCATCCCGACCGGACAACCGAAGGCATGTGCCTGTCCAGCCACGAGAGCGTCGTTGCATCCGCCAAACTGGGCGCCGGCTACGCGGCAATGACCATGCCAACACGGTACAACCCCAAACAATACCGCTACTTCCACGCGGCAACCTGGAACCAATGGCTGTTCCTGATGGCTCTCTTTGTTCTCGTGTTCGTCGGCACATCCGTGTGTTTGGCACTAGGGATCCGCCACTTCGTCGGCGACAAAACCATCGCCAACGCATGGTCGATCGGGTTCGGCAACGTCAAGCCCGAGAACCTCGTCATGGGCCTGAGCATAGGGTACGGCGACAAGTCGATCGCAGTGTCGACGCTGATCGCCAACACTCCCCAGGCCATTTTCTCGTTTTTGTACGTGTGCTACAACGCCCTCTTCACCGTCATGTTCCTGTCGCGCGAACTGTGCCGGTTCAGCGTCACGGCGGGCCGGGGTCGAAAGTACCTCCGCGTCACCGACCCGCAGGGCGAACAGAAGAGCACCTACTTCCTCAGTCTGCCGTACAAGTACGGCGTGCCGTTGTTGTCCGCCTCGGGCCTCGTGCACTGGCTGGTGTCCCAGAGCATATTCCTGGCGAACATCTCCATCATCCCTCCGGACGGGTCGCAGCCGATGCAGGACGAGATCACGACGGTGGCGTACTCGCCCATCGCGATGCTGTTCATCCTCTTTGTCGTGTTTGCCTTGCTGGTGTTCTTGGTCGCCACGGCCTGGCGCAAGTTGCCGTTTGGCATGCCGTTGATCGGGAGCAATTCCATCGCTATCAGTGCCGCGTGTCATCCGCCGCTGCCCCTCAACGGGAGTGCAGACCAGAGCGAACGCGAGGACATGGTCATGAGGCCTCTGAACTGGGGCGCCGTGCCGGGACCAGGGAAGGTTGGTGACCTGGGCATTCGAGGATTATCACACCTGGACCGTGCAAGTGGTGACAACACTCTCGATTATGACGATGATGGTCAGAGTATTGGTCATTGCTGTTTTAGTGATCAGCCTCTGGTATCGCCTGAGAGAGGGAAACTTTATGCCTAGCTCTTTCTTCCCCCCCCTTCCGACGACGACTCTCTTGCTGCATGCTTAGCCTTCATGGAGAGGCAGGTTGTTTTCCCCCCTTGCTTTGGGATGGAAGGACGGTTGGGCGGACGGCATTTCCAGTGTACTGAAGTAGACACAAACCGAATATGTAACTATGAAGATGAGGAGACAGCTAAGCTCAGGAAGGGGTAGATATCTATCAAGATCACATCCCAGATTGTGTCTTTCAAATCTTAAAAGGTGATCCAATCATGATGACAAAGTCGACCTGTCAAATATACCACATTGAGTGTTTTAATCTACCTGAACTCGGCCGAGCCTGTGCCGGACCATGTATGACCCAGTATATGCACACATAATGAGTCCTCCTTCTTTCGTTGGTTGTCTTTTTTTTGCCCTCTTCTCTGTTGATGTTGGCACCTCTCTCATGCTCGTACTCTCGTGATGATTGTACCAAGCTGCATCCTATCTCGTAACATGTTTCTCATGCCAAATTCAAAAAATATCCAACAACCCTCTCCTTTTCTTACTTGTTGTCTTAAAGTCTAAAAGATTTACGAGACACTGTAGCTCCCTTTCCAACCTGGCATCCAAACTTGACGCATGTGTAGATAACCTAATCGCCTTCCCAGCATGATCACGAAGAAGATCCTTTCAAAGCATGAGCGGCTATCTTCTCTTTCTCGACTTCCCTCGTAATGAGATTTCGGATACCAAACAGCCCTTCGTCACTAGACACCTTCAACACTTTTCTCTCTTTGTCATTCAACCCGACAAACTGCTCCGGGAGGACCGTGGTGAAATCAAAGGCCTTTTCATCTTGCAGAGCAAGTTCAACTGCGCCAGCGAACTTGGCAGCGTGCGCGGTGGCAAGAGACACGGTTGGCACCGCTGATCCAGTGGACTGCTCAATCTCGCGCAAGCTCGCCGCGACACCGATGGCCGAGTGCGGGTCGAGAACGTAGCCCTTCTTCGCGATGGCGTCGCCTCTGTAGCAGTCACGGATGGCGTCCAGGGTCTCGGCGTTGCTGACACGGTGCGTGGCGAAGATGGACCGCGCCTTGTTCAGAATCTCAGGCTGCACGGTGAACGAGCCGGTACGCTTGAGTTCTTGGAACCAGGAATCAATCTTCTGGCCGGCCACACGCACAGAAGACTCGTACTTGGCGTTGGGGTTGCTTTCGAGCTCGTGTTCGAGGCTCAGATGCCACAACAGGCGTTCAAAGTTGGACGACACGAGAATGTCCATGGCTGGGCTGTACGTTTCTTTGACGCCTGCCTCGTGGGCTTCTGCGCCGTCCTCCTTGATGCCCTCGTGAGACTCGGAGGCGGGATTGTGAGACTTGCTGTAGGATCCAGTGCGCCAAAAGCGGTGGAGGATGTCGTTCTCATTCGTGGCGATGACGAGCTTGGCAATGGGCAGGCCCATACGTTGCGCGTAGTATCCGGCCAGGATGTCGCCGAAGTTGCCGGTCGGCACAACAAACTTGACTTGTTTGAGATCAGGCTTGGTCTTGAGAAGTTGGAAGTAGGCAGAGAAGTAGTATGTGATCTGGGCAAGGATGCGGGCCCAGTTGATCGAGTTGACGGCCGCGAGGTGGTGGATCTTGTTTGTTTCCGGGTCGGCGAAAAGAGCCTTGACGTAGTCCTGGCAGTCGTCGAACGTGCCTTCGACGGAGATGCAGTGCACGTTGGGATCGAGCACCGTGGTCATTTGTGCTTCTTGCACAGGACTCACTTTGCCGTCGGGGAACATGATGAAGATGCTGACGTCCTTCTTGCCGCGTAGACCATAGATGGCGGCAGATCCTGTGTCGCCGGACGTGGCGCCGATGACGGTCAAATGGTGTCGAGATGCATTAGACGCGAGGTCCTTGTTCTTCCGGACCAGGAAGAACTCAAAGAGATTCCCTAGGAATTGAAGCGCGACATCTTTGAACGCGAATGTAGGTCCGTGGAAGAGTTCGAGAAGATACAGAGACTTGTCCTCGTCGAGGGGAACGAGAGGCACCGTATCGGGATGGCGGAACGTCGAGTAGCTTCTGTCGACGATGTTCTTGAGCTCGGCGTTAGAGATCTCATGCTCGTCAATGTAAAGTCTCATCACATTGTAGGCTAATTCTGGAAACGAGAGGTCCTTCCATGCCAGGTGTTTGGACCCAACATTGGGCACTTCATGTGGGTGGAAAAGACCACCATCTGAAGCAAGACCCTTTAGGACGACCTCTTCGAAACTGAAGAACTCACGTAGTGAGCTGTCGTGGTACCGCGTACTCGAGTACTTGGAGTTATTGGCCACCATGGTGGGGGGAGGATGGTAGTCGGCTTTCTGAGTCAACAGTTCAGAGAAATTTTTTTAATGCTGCCTCGTCCCTTTTTTTTGGAGAGTGGTATTCAGCGAAGAAAGGTATGCTGGAAAAGCTCAACAGAACAGAACCACTGGTTCGATATGGGAGTCACGAAGAAGTCACCAAAAGCAGAACCTGACCAACCCAGCAGGCGTTGCAGACCAAACAAATCTCAAGTAATTCGATATCCGTGGTCCGTAGTACGGAGTGACTTTTATTATGTAACTGACCGACCTCAAAGAAGAGCATTTCCCCCCCCCCCTGGTCGAGGGCATCACGTGGGACCCAATCCAAAAAATGCACCCACTAGTCCCCAAGGGGCTTAGCACAGGAAATCTCTTGGCGCAAACTTCGCAGCGGGATTCGTATATATTTCTGCCCATCTGCACCTTTCTCTCTCTTTTTTTCTTCATGCGACTTTGTGAGTTTCTCCCTGCACCCTCTTCAAACCATGAAATCAAATCAAACACAGAACTAACAAGTGCCCAAAACACAGACTTCATAGAATCATTTCTATAGTAAACGTCCTCTTCTGAGCTCTTCACACGAGCCACAGAATCCTCAACCTGGCGGACGAGACAAAGCAACTTCATCCTAGAGTGAAACCGTTTTTACCCTCGCTTTTGTTCTTCCCTTTCCACCATGTTTCTTCGGAAACTGGTCTTGGGATCTGAACGTAGAGGGTGGTGATGATCTTTGACCTGCGTTCTTTGGGTTCTGGCTTCGTGCCGCCATGCGCAGCTGGTGAAGTTGTTGATTCTGACAGGCCTATTATACCTACACTTTTCATGAGCTTGGAACCCTTGAGGTTGGAGTTTGAGAAGAGTTGTGTGTGTACATGATTTAGTCTACAAGGACTAGACAGACATGGGACAAGTGAGGATTTCCTCAGCCCGTGGCTTCATGTGAGGAATGACGGCCCATGATCTGTATACAACCTGTGTCTGTGGTGGTGAACAGACAAGATATCATGGTCAAACAAGAACACAGATTCATTCCTCATGATGTGGGAGTCATCTAAAACTTCTACTTCGTCTTTTGAGCTCTGTACCAAATTTCTCGCCAAGCCTGGGTCTGTTCAAGTTGATTTTCTCCTCAACCCCAGCACGACCTCTTTTTCACCCGAGACGATACTAGACAGTAAAATGTTTTATCACTACACCTCGCCGTTCAGCATACGGATATGTATCGAATTTGATACAACGCATGTTCATGAATCTTTGGTTTCATTTCGACTTTTAACAACTCAATAGCGCACAGGGAGCAAGCTCCGAGTACATGTTATTTAACACTATATCGACTACTTCATTCATGCCTGAGCTAAGGCGGGTGTTCATGCTCATACGATTCCGCCTTCGTGACCTAGAATTCCAGACTCTTCTTGTCTCCCACCGGCCTCGTACTCGCCGCCTCCTTGACCTCCTTGACCACCTTCGGTCTTCCTTTTCTATCGACCCTCTCATCTCTGGGATCAAACCCTCCATTTCCCCAGAGCGCCCACTCCGGCGTCTCCTTGCAATAATCCTCCGGCGCAAAATCGACACCATCACCCAGCAGCTTGAAGAACTTATCATAGTCAATGACTGTATTCCACTTCCCATCAATCAGGAACCTCTTGCTCGCAAGCAAGATGCAACAACTATGCGCATGTTCGGCTGCGATGCCATACTCGAGCCCTCGTTTCGCCAAAGCCTTATCCAGTGCCTCAACAAATGCCACGACTTCCTCGTAGAACGGAACATTCTGCATCGTCAAGCCTGCGTTCGTCGAGGTAGAGGTTCCGCAATACGTAACTCCTAAAACAGCCCAAAATGTCAGCATGTTGACAAAAACATACTCGGTTAATATCAGGGTAGATAGTGTTTACCTTTGATTTCGACGAAGCAAGGCAATCCTTTCTCGACCAAGTCAGCGTACCCCTCTGCTTCGTCGTCGATATTGAACCCCTTGACCAATGTCAATCTGAAGACCGTGCGTTGGACGAATCGCTTCTCGCGTAGAATCTCAAGGCAGGACTGGAACCGTTCCCAAAAGTCTCGGTGAAGCGGTCGGTCGATCTTGCGGAGGCTGTCCTTGTTACTTGCATCGATACTCACGTACAACTGCGTCACTCTCCTCAGGTCACGAAGTTGCTGTGGATGCTGGGCATTGCACACCAGGAAACTCGAAATCTGTTCGCTGTGAAGTAGGCCCACAAACTCGTTGATGCGAGGGTAAAAGATGGGTTCGCCCACGAGACTCAAAGCACAATGACGAATACGCATTGCCTCCTCGAACCGTTCACTTCTGACCCCGGGGACACCGCGCATCATCTTGATTTTCTTGTAATGGCCCTCTTTCGCCCCGTCAAAGATCATCTGCGGATCATCAACTTGCCACCGCCACGTCGTAGAAACAGGGTTGGTTCCGTGGCGCCAGCAAAAGACACATTTGTTGCTGCATGACAAGGACGGTGTTGTCTCCATACAGAGATGCGAGGCGATGCCGTAGAAGGAGTTTTTGTAACATGAACCGCGGCCACGAAGTGCTGACTTTGTCCACCGGCATATCTTGACACCCGAGTGACTGCCAACAATGGTGTAGCCTTGTTTTGTCAGAGCCGCATGCGTGGGCGACTCCTTGGGCACCATGGCCTTCAAAGGAGCCACCGCTGCAGGGGAGCCAGAATAGGTGGTGAAATCAATCGCCATCACCGCTCCTTTACCGCCTACGTCTTCCAGATCGGTGGTGTTCCTGAGCTTTCTTCTCTTGTTGCGGCCGGAATCAGGAAAGTCAACTTCTTCCTGCCTGTCCTCTTCATCGCCCTCATCTGCACTTTCGACTGCATCTCCACTTCCGGGAACGCCCTCGCCCAGCCCGCCAGTAACACTGAGCTCCTGGAGCACATCACACACTCCGGCAGTCCAGTCTTGTAGTGTCTGTTCAATATTGCCTTTAACGTCTCCTAAGCCCAGTGGATATGCTCTTTTACTCCCGGTCAGCTTGGACATCCACCTGTCGACTTCCACAGCCTGTGAACAGAAACCAGCTTCCTCAGTAGGCCAACCATTCTTGTCACCGATTCCAAAGACGGCGTATCCTGCCAGACCGGAAAGAGACGCAGTGTCAATGCGAAAATCGTTGTGTGTTTCGTCAAGATGGTCTAGGAACGTATCCAATATCGTGTCGATGTCATAGGACGGGAGGAGGAGGATGTAGAAGTATCGTACGTTCGCAGTGGATTCGGGAGCCTTGGGGCCTGAGATGAAGTAGTCGTCAAGGTCGATGTACGAGAGATCGTGGAGTTGGGGTTTGAGAACTAGGGACTGCGCAGTCGGCAGACTCTCGAGTTTTGCGAGCACCGACTTCGACAGACGTTCGGCAGTGCCTGTCAGCGAGGTAAAAAATACCAAGGGCTGTATATGTAAAGGCTCATCATGTTTCTGCGGTCCTTTGCCGCCTCTGGGACTGGGTTTGCGACCAGTCACCACCTTTGGCGCAGTGTAGCGAGGTTTCCGGTTCGTGCCAGCTGCATTTCGATGCTCGTTGTCGAGGGACGACTTTCCATTTGTCGTCGGCAAAGGGATCTTATCTTTCTCCTCGAGCCAGTCCGCTTTTCCGTCGCCGGAGGAAGAAGTGCGCGCTCGCGTGCGAAGCCGCCGGCGGTATACCAAAAAGAGCAGGGACGACAACGCAACCACCGAGTACACAACGACCCTACAATCATGCCATGAAGCCAGCAGACGATCCAACCAGTCTGCCAGTATGACAGGCGTCGCTCCTCCTTCCCCTAAATCCATCGTCTTGGTCGGTTGCAGAACAATTCCAGACCTCAAAAAATTGTTATGAGAAGGCGCGGGGTGCGTGCGGGCAATAATACGATGCCCGCTGCTCGGCATTTGAGGGTCCTTGACTGGCCGTACGGGTGCTCCTCTCAGGTCCTGAACAATACAGATTACCACAGTACACTAATTACGCAAAAGGGATGACACCTAGGTAGGTACCCGGAGGATCTCTCGGATCAAGGCCATGATGTCTGGAAAACTCGAGAATTGAAAAGGGCTTTGGCCATGACCGAAGTCGACTTCGGATCTATGTGTGTTTCTAGACTTTGTGCATGATGGAGACATTTCAATCGCTACCTACCTAGTATTCTTTGTTGCAAATGCTAATCAACAGGTACATATGGAAACAGCCCCCCTATTGGTATTGATGTTGTCTGTGGCACCGTCCGCAACGCCTGACCAGCACTAAGCGCGAGCGAGGGTATCTCCTAGTATCAGTTGCCAAAGGCTTGGATCAAGCCATCGCACGTAAGAGCTATTGCTTGTTTGCCTGCCTCTAGTACAGCATCCATGGCGAGGAAAGGATGCGGCATTCCTTGCATGAGCGTCAATTCCACGGGCACCCCGTTCTTGCGCAGCTTCTTCGCGTACTCCTCGCCTTCATGACGAAGAATATCGACCTCGCCGACAATGATGTTCGCGGGTGGTAGTCTTTGGAAGATGGCGTCTGGTGCTAGAAGCGGCGACGCCTCCCTGTGCGACCAGGAAGCAGGATCCGGCAAGTAATGGTTACGGTACCACAGCATCTTCTTCGCGGGTAGCGCCGCCGTGTACTCAAATGTCTTCCAGGTTGGATTGGAGCACGGCAGAGCAGTATTGTCCGTGACGGGAACTACCAAGAACTGATGTCGAAGGTTTACGCATCTTTCAATCGAAGCATTTTGAACGACAACTGCGGCAATGTTTGATCCTGCAGAACTCCCACCTATAGCAATCTTGCCAGGATCAAGGTCGAGTATGCTCTTCCCATCTGATGTAGCCCAAAGGAATGCTTCCCATGAGTCGTGGATCGCGGCCGGCCACGGTGCTTCAGGAGCGAGCCTATCTCAAAGTCACAGTCAGCTCGAGCCAGAGCAAACAGCGAAACGATGAATAGGTGAGGCCACTGAGCATGGAGGGGCAGCAGGAAAGCTGGGATCTGCTGACCTGTAGTCTGTCGTGATCACAACAGCCCTTGCTCGATTGCAGATGTGGGTGCAGATATTGTTCTCGGAGTCGAGGTCGCCAAAGACCCAGCCTCCGCCGTGATAATACAAGACTACTGGCCACCCACAGTTGGGAGGTTGTCCCTGAGGGATGAAGCATCGAATTGCTATGTCCGGGCCGCTGGTTTCTCGTCGAGAAATCTTCCTGTCGAGGATCTCGCCAACGGGCAAAGGGTCACCATTGCAAGGAATATTGTTTCCCTTTGCTCTCGAGACAGACAGTGGGAGGAAATGGGCAGGGTGCTGGTTCAAGAGGTGCTTGTTGTAGAAGGCCACATAGTCCGGATGCAGGCGGTCTCTGACACTTGGGTGCAGTGGGTAGCAGGGAGCCCGTGTCTGGACCCCCATGGCGACGAGTCCGGACGGATTGGCCTCACGGCAAAGGTTGAGCAGAGCAGTTCTTCAGCATTCAGCGCTTGTCCACAAACTTGCTCGGGCGATATTTTGCCAAAGAAAATCGAGAGGAGATGAAACCTGTGATGGCGAAGGTCAAGGTCCAGGCCGAGCCCGCCGTGGAATACAGTACTCGTATTGCTCGAGAGGTGGCTCCATCACAGTGATGGTAGGAAAGTGTTGAAACGTTGCATGGTCAAATCAATGACAGTGGACGGTGGTACTTCCGCAACGTCCATCCGGACTCTTGTGACCTCTGTACCCTGCACTATCACCAGCCAGACTGTTTTCATTTCTCCATAATACCTGTGCGACCGACCCACGGCTTCTGGCTCGAGAGGGACTTGCCCCCTTTCAGTACGAATCCCACGCGGGAAGCTGCGTCACGCTATGGATGCAATCGCAAAGCTCGTCTTTGTACTTAGCCCATGCCTTGGAAGTACCGAGAGTACCCGGGTCAGTGGTGTGTGTAACGTGCCTCTGCGTCAATAGCACAGGCATAAGGTCATCGGGTCGACCAGCAGAAGGCACCTCAAGACCGCGTGGGTCAACTTGGAACCGAGACCTCAGAGAGGCGCTGCAAGGCCTCGTTCAGGTCTAAGCGAGCGCTGGCCGAATAAAAGGCCGGATTTGCGGCATGGTCTTTCGGTCGCTCGAGATCGGTATTGGTAGACTCGCTATAACCACCACGGTGGGAGGAACTAGTGCAGGAAAAGAGCATGCACCCATTGGCCGTGCTAGATGCCAGATGCGCGTTCCAGACCTGGTGAGGTGTTGATTCACCGTCCGACCGCTGCATCAACCCAGGCAGTCAAGCGTTGATCACACTTTTCGCGGCCAGGGGGATGTTCTCGCCGTGGCCTGCGATACGACATTGAACATGGGATCGGTGGTGTGTGTGCTGTCCTTGTGATCCCCCCCCATGGAAGTCACTCTGATCGCTGTAAATCTCGTTACGTACAATCCAACGGCGGTAGTTATCTTGCTTGATACAAGACTTGTAGGTACAATACTCGGTGCCCTGGACAGCTGAGGGTCTTGGTCGATGCTCGTATTTGCGACTACGAGTACGGAGTATCCGTATGCTGGCTGCCCTGCCCCTCATTCGCAAGTCGATACGGAGCCCTTCTATTTAGCCTGCGGCCCGGGCAGTGGTGTCAAGTGAAGTGTTGAAACAGAGAAACACAAGTCTATCGGGGGCTAGCAACGGTCCGCCATCGTAGATATCTACTAGCCATCAGTAAGTCTGCACAGCAGTCTTTCCCGGTACCGAGCGAACTTCGGCCCGGAACGAGACATGCTGTTGGGCGCATAGAACGGTGTAGAATGTACAGATACCGTGGGCGCACGATAGGGCATCAACTCTCATCGGCACCTCAAGATGCAACCCACGGCGAGAGATATCGAGTATGGAAACCAGAAACTCCCCTTCTCTGAAGGCAATGCCCGTAAAGGAGACCCCGGCTCACTTCGTCCAAGAGGGCAATCAGCGCCTGGATTGTGGGAGGGTTATTTGCTTCTCCTCCTCCTCCTCCTCCTCCTCCTCCTCCTCCTCCTCCTCCTCCTCCTCCAGTGGACCTCAGGCGTTGCGTCCCTTATTTTCTCCTCAAGCCAGCGACTTCGGATCCCTTGATTGTATCGTACACGACAATGGCCACGGAGACGAGATTTCAGAGACCCACGATGGCATCCTCGTGCCGGACAGTACCACCGAGTACTTGCGATCGACCACAAACATGGCTTCAGAGGGACCGTATTCAGGTGCACTACGGGATACTTCACAATCTACGGAAAGCTTTCCTCCCACCTCGCCCTGACTCTCCCACATATTCAGAGTTAGCCCAAGCTATCCCTTTGACCGACTTTCACAGCTGTCCTCCGGTCAGCCACATGTTATGCTCCTCACCGCTCGATCATGCCGGCACTTGACATCCGGTAGGTCCATTACTTTACCTAGCGGGTGACGGCGTCCGTAGTCTGACATTGTCAACCAGGTCAAAGCTAACAGTCTTCTTGACCTTCGCGCCTACTGCGTGGGCTGCTTTGGAAAGACCACAGCGAATGTGCCCTAAAGGTCCTATTTCCGCGGATCCGATTGAGCTAGCAATATCGATATCGGTACTCGTATCAACCATGGCACCAGAACTGTTCGAGCTGCTGGATCGGGCTAATGAGGCAGATGTCGTCTCGGGAATAATCGAATTGCCACCAATTCCCGACGTTGAAAGTACAGCTGGCAGTCCACCTTCCTGTTGTAATGGACAGTATCTCTGATGTTGTCCTTTCCAGAAATTGATTTCGAAATGCCTCCTAGTTGATCTGCGTCCTTGATACCCTTCACCGTGGAATGCGGTGCGGCAGCCAGGCCGGGGTTTCGGAGGAGTGATTCGCCATCATCTTCTTGGATGACAGCAAGGTCAATTGGTTTCGAAAGTACGGGTGCGGTTCTTGTCCTCTGAGTCCGGGTGGTGTCATTCGTTGGAGAATCCTCAACTTTGGCCAGAATATCTGATAGAGGGGAAGGATCATCATTCACGAGGCCATCAAATTCGGAAGTTCCAGACTCCCGAATCAACATTGCCATAAGTTGGGCTGCTACTCGGCTTTGACATGGAATCAGACGAGTATGAGCTTCGAGACAAAGCTTCTGATGCATCGGTATCGTATCCCGGACTTTGGTATTGTGATGATGAAGTCGAGGAGATATCCTCTCCAACAATGGCCCTTGTGCTTGGTGGAGCATCTTGGCTAGGTACAGTGCGAACATCAGAAGCTTCGACTTCCGGAATCACTTCCTTCGCATTGTGCGACTCGCAATGTGAAGCCGGACGAGTATCTAGCTTTGTGCCTTCCACGGCTTCTTACTTCGAGGCCTTGTATGGTTTCCGTGGACCAGCAGCAGGAGTATGGTTGATGCTTGTACCCTTCGACAATATGTCTCTCGGTGGCCATCTCATAGGAACTTGAGGGGGCACAGGGCTTAGCACATGAGAGCTTGAGGTTTGTACTGGGACAGGGTGAGATCTATCCTCATCCGTGTCCGACTTGTCCTGCATATTCTGTTCTGATGCAGGTCGAAACCACCCGTGCTCCTTGCGCCACTCAAATTAGAGTTCACTATTACTCCAGGGGGAGATCTAGTGCTAATTGCATGATTGTATACACGCTTTCGCTCACTAGGAGGATTTTGCTACGACTTGATTCTGGGTGAGTGGCCCTCCTTTGCGGACATCGTACCCTTCCTCATCCTTTTGCGATTGAGCAAGATACATCCTGGCCACGGCAGTCCTGTCGAGCTCAGAGGTGCCAGCATCTGGACAGTGCTTGCAATGTTGCGTCCTTCTATCCAAAGCGGGCACTGCAGGGATTCCTAGCTTTAGCACACCACCCTCATTGCGTTGCACATGCACAGATGTCGCCTCACGCGCATCCAAGCTGTACACGAAAAGCAACCCTGTCGAATAGTCCTTTCGGCGTGTCATGACAATCTCAACAGCGACTGCGGAACTCGTCTGCGGAGTGGTTGATTGATTGTCGAGGACCAGAGCAGTCTTGCATAGATGAGACAAAGGCGATGATGGTACGGAGTATCTATCTGGAAATCCTACCATGGTTCGAGTCTCTAAACCTGCTAAGATTTGTAATCGTCCTCCATACGTCTAGCACAACATGACCAGTATCGGGCCACCGTTCTTCATGATGGAAACAGCGGTCAATAAGCATTAACGACGTATTTCCTGCAGCTATTCCAGTCTCTGCTTGGCACCGAAGAGGCGGTAGAAGAATGCTTCACGGGTTTCAGCCTCCCCCATGTATCCTTGGGATAACCCACGTCACTGGTTAGGAGCAGCCCTTGGAGCAATACGAAGGACGGATCGAGTGCGATTCCACTTTCACTTCGGACATGTCCTGCAAACAGTCACAAAATCGATGATACCAGATCTCCGAACTTTCTTGCACCGCCGCATGGTATTTGCGCATGTTTTCAGTCACGAGAGGGAATCACATACTTGTTCACATATGTCTTCTAGGCCGAGGTCCGTTTGAGGGAAGGGATTTTCTTGTAAATTACGGAAATCTCTATTCACTTGCCCCACCACCTTTGGAAGCTCTCTGACATCGAGATATACTTGCCAGGCGTTGCCCTAGTGAATTGCAGAGCCGGCGCGAACCAGAAAATCTGAAGTAGATCAAGCAGCAATGCCATCGGACTCCGGAGGACCCGTATAGACCTTGCGGGCGTGAACTGCATACCAGATCGCTGCGATCGCGAGGAACCCAACCAGTACAACACTGGCATAATTCATGGTCACTTCGGTCACAGGCAGTGCCGTAGGCATGCTGAACAGGACCAACTCGAAGGTGATCCAACAGAGAGCCACGACATTAACGATCGGCCCAATGACAGGACCACAGTTCCAACGGGCAGTCGATACCTCACGTCGGCGGTGCAGAAGGCTGATGGAAATTGGAATGGCATATGAAAGCGCCAAGGCGATCACTCCAACTGACACAAAGGCCGTGAAGGCCGACGAGGATCCCAGGTAGATCAATCCGAGGAGCATCTGTACCACGGTGGTGAGAACGAGAGCGTTGAACGGTACGCCAAGGCGTTCATTGACCTTCGCCCACACTCGAGATAAGGGAATAGCATCATCTCGAGCAAACGCCCATGTGCAGCGTGATGCGGCGACCGTGATGCTAATACTGCAGAATAGGGTGATGACCAAGACAAGGAATATGAGGCCTAGACCGCCTCCAGGGGTGCCCATCACGCGGTAGAAGATGTACGGCAGCGCTTGGCCGTAGGGTGAAGCGATAACATCCTCCAAAGGTGGCAGAGTGAAGCAGATCGGCAGGACGAAGAACAGGCCTGCGAAACCTCCCACAGGCACGCAGAGACTGATGGCCTTGGGCACCTTGACTGCCGGGTCGGAACATTCTTCGGCCATTGCTGAGATCATGCCAATAGCAGAGAAGGTGTAAGCAGCTGGCAGAAGACCAATGAAGAATGTGAAGCCTCCCCAACCGGAGAACGACTTGTCATAGTGGCCCAAGGCGTAACCAGCACTGTGTCGGCCTGCGTCCGCCTTTACCGAGAGCGCAATCAGGATCACAATGATGCTAAGAGCTGTCCAGCCAGCGCAAACAGTGTCGACCATGGGCAATATTCTGTTCATAGTCGCACAGATGACCAGGGTTATCAAACAAATGGCGTAGAAGATCAACAGCAGCTGCCAGTCCTTGGCCACCCAGTCCGGGTGGTACATTGCCACAGTGCCAGCGATGAGAGAGGCGAACCCGAAATTGACAGAAAGTGTGATGGTCCCTGAGGTGGTATAATCAGCATCAGAGATCATGGTCTTTCGAGTATGCGGGGGGTCGCGGCACATGGCTACAACTCGTCCTTGGAACCATTGTGGATAAGGGTAGCCCGGAGTTCATTATGGTCGTGACACCGCATGTTGCACAAGGAGACTTACAATTGCCAATCAGCCATGTCCAACCTGTCAGGAAGGAGAGCGCAGTCTTTCCTTTGGTTGCCACCTGGTATGACCAGTAGTACGGACCGGCTGACGTGGGGTCTGCAATAGCCGTCAGCAGCTTTCTCAACGCAACTAGGTCTCCGTTTGCAATGGACGATATGGGCAGCACAACTCACATTTGGAGGCCAATTCGCCTAGTGACAACGCAACACATTCGTCAAGTACCAGGATAACAATCCATCCCACGAAGATAGAGAGAGGGCCGCCCCCATAGATGGCGCTGATTAGAGGAGCGCCCTCGCCGTAGGGAATGGCAGCAATGGCAAGCGATTGAAAAAGGAGAGTTAACATCGATCGATTTCGGGTCAGTTCTGGCTTGTATCCCAGTTCGGTGATGACTTGAATATCCTCTGCAGTGCCTACTCGGAGTGAACCTCGTCGGCCGTCCTCCACAGGCACCTCATTGGAAAGCCTTTTTTCGGCGTCGACAACCATGGCTGCAGAATATCTCGAAGGTACGGGAGGTGTGTGAGAAGGTGGTCGCTGGTGTTGAGGAGACCCTGTCGAGGACAGATGGAGGAGATCAAGTATTCCCTAGCGGACCTCTGCCATTTCAAGCAAACAATAGTAATGGGTCTTCGCGTGTCTTGGTGAAGCTTGAGCAACCTTGATGTGGCTGATCAGGCATGGGGTGGACCCCTGAGAAAGAGAAGTTCACTGCGAGCAAGGTCGAGAGCATATCGCTGCAGCGACAGCACTGCCGGCCATGGGATTGAACAAACAACTGGCATGGGCGATATTTTTCCCTATTGTAGACTAGTCGGATTGGCCATTAGACCAGCACCAAGCAAGAAATAGTTAGTGCTATCTGCCGACTTGTAAGGGTTATCATCAACCAATTGTCACAAATCCTTTGAGTAGAGGCGCAGCTCCTCCAGTAGCACCAAAGTTTGTGCCCTAGGGCATCCCCCTCATGGCTTCGACGGTGGATCGTGTCATTGATTGTTCTTGTATTCCGGGGGAGGGTCTGTGACCAAAGTCACTCTCCACCTTCGCACTGGCTCGCTGGACCTGGCGTTGACGAATACCCATGTGTCACTCCACGCAGGTACCCCGACACCAATGGGTTGGTTTCCGAAGGCCTATCTACATGCCGTAATGGGCATGGTGTAGTGCAGTGACCCGGGTGTGAGGGATCTGCCATGCATTCGACAACTGCTGAGAACTCCTCTAGCCAATCATGGCAATGCGATAGGCCACCGCGTCATCTTTGGCCCAAAACCGAGATATGGTCGTCGATAAATTGGCTGTGAGAGATAAGACAGATAGCTGGTCTCAGAGCCTTGCGATGCATGCAATATAACGTGCTACTTCCAAAAAGTCAAACGAGGAGGCGCCTTCAGCATTCGCGACTTCACATTGACTCACTCTGCACCATGGTATCGGCCTCGGAGGTCCAGGCGGCCTGGGAGGCCTGCGATAAGACCGATACTGTCTTCATCCTCGTTTGCACCGTCTTCTGTTGGACTATCATTCCTGCAGTTGGGCTCGGGTACTCTGGTTACTCGACAAGAAAGAGTGGTCTTGCATCTGCTATGCCTGCAGTTTATGCAGTAGCAGTTTGTACAATCCAGTGGTTTCTTATCGGCTATACGCTGGCATACGGCGATGGACCTGGAGGCGTATTCGGCAATCTCGATCATGCTTTCCATCGAGGTGTCTTGGCCGAGCCTGTTGGAACAATACCGGCTGTGCTCTTCAGTGAGTTTCAGCTTGTATTCTTAGCCACCGTCTGCGCCATCAGTGTTGGAGGGGGTTGTGAGCGTGGGAGAATTCTACCGCTGATCCCTTTTATCTTCGTACGTTTTCTACCGCATGGTGTCTTGACTGAAAGTGCTGACGGGTGGACTGTAGCTTTGGGCGACCTTTATTTATTGCCCGTTAGCACACATGGTGTGGGGCGGGGGTTTCCTTGCCGAATTGGGAGTGCTCGACTTTGCTGGTGGCACCCCCGTACACATCTGCAGTGGTGCAACTGCTTCGGCGCTGAGTTTGTACTTGTCCTATCCAATCGCCAGATCGCGGAGGTCGGAAGCTCGAACGCCATCGCATTTGAAACTGCATCGGCCTCATAATTCGATGTGCCAACTGTTGGCAATGATCATTATCTGGGGATCGTGGTTGGCTTTCGATGCCGGCACTACCCTCAGCCTGAACTTCCAGTCCGTCATGGCACTTTGCGTGACCAACCTTTGTGCCTCGGCCGGGGCTCTGACATGGGCCGCGATCACATACGCTGAGACTGGAAAGTGGTCCTTGGATAGCACCTTCATGGGCGCGATAGCCGGACTAGTCATGATCACACCGGCCGCTGGCTTCATTGACCTTCCAACTTCGTTGTTCTTTGGGTTCTTTGGAGCTGTTGTCTGCCGCCAAGCGCTCCGTATCAAATTCACAGACTTTGCTCGGAGATGGAGGTGGGTTGACAACGGCGACACGTTCGCCACCCACTGTGTAGGAGGATTCCTGGGCACCATTTGCACTGGCCTGTTCGCTCAGAAGGCAGTTGCCGCGTACGGTGGTGTAGAGGTCGACGGTGGAGTCTTCTTCGACGGAAATATCCGGCAACTTGGAATTCAGGTTGCAGAGGCATTGATTGGATTTGTATGGTCATTTGTCGGCTCATACGCCATCATTGCCGCCATCGACTGTATCCCAGGGCTTGAGTTCCTGGCGGAAGACAAGTACGCAAAAGCTTCCTATCAGTCAGTTTTTCGATTTGCTAACTTCTGCAGGGACGTGAACATTGGTATGGACGCCTCCCAAATGGATGAGAGTTTGTACGAAGCGCAATGGGCAGGCGAGGAAGATTACAAGCCGTTAGCAAACGGCAGCATCGTTCTCGAATAATTTCGACCTATGGACAACTTAGCGAATAACCTTTGACAAGAAAGATCTGAAATAGGGCAGAGCATAGAGAGATCTGTATAACAGAACGAAGTAGAATGGGAAAGAAGAAATAGATAGAGATGTAGCATAGATCCATCGATGGCGTTTGGATCCCCGATGGCTTCAACAGAGAGACACATGTATCAAAAGTATCTTAGGTAGCCACCTCGCCAGTACAATACGATTTATAACCGAGAGGTGATGTTGAGACACTGGTCTCCTCAGATAAAGCTGTCTGTCAGAAGCGTAGTGCTCGATTCGACTTGAAGTCTTAGGGCATTCATATGTATTGGGAGAAGTCATTCAGTCCATTGTCTGCAGTTGTGGTGGCAGTACTCCGTAACCAAGACGAGAAATTCCAGTCACGTGAGTAATCGCCCAAAAACGGAATGGTTTGGTTCTGTAGTACTCTCCATGTGAACCCTTCGTTCCTCTCGCAAACCACCATTAGGACACCTAATGACTCTACCAGTATTCGGATCTTTCCCTAACAGCAGAGCTCGAATGCCATACTGCATGTATGTGAATCCTGCTTGACTCGTCATCCAGAGCCTCCCACGATGAGTTGCGTCAAAGGTCAAGTTTTTTGTTCCCCTGTCCCCTTTGTTCCTCTTCTGCTTTCGGGTTCGTCCAATTTCTGGGTACATCAGCGTCGGTCAATTTGATGGCTCACAACGAGCATTCCCACCATTTTTCAATATCCATGGTAAGGTCAGAGGCGTTCAAGTTTCGCCCTCCAGTTTGCCAACGCAGAAAGGAAAATTGGCGCCTGCCCATAGTTCGAAGTCTGATCCCAGAACATGATGCCGATATCAACAGACAACCGGGAAGAAGCTCCTGACACTGTATCCGAAGCTCAAGACCCTGCCAGCAACATATTATCAGAAGGCGAACTTCTTGCCATTGAACTGTTTACTAACACGCTCTTGGCTCGAGCACATTTCCTCTTCTTTCTCGCCGCCTTACCGGGTACGCCACCTCACAAGCGGAATGCTCTTCTCGAAGAAGCGGACCTTGCCCTTCAAGAGGCCGAGGAGCTATCTATCTCTGGGGCCTATCCAATAGATAATGAGCTTAAAGCGAAATGCTGGTACGTCAAGGGTTTTGGGGCGGACACAAACGGTGATCATCACAATGCCGTGGAGTCATACAAGAAGGCTATAGAAATTGACAATGAGTATGAAACATTTGAAGGAGTCAGGAGAAACCTACATCGTCAAGAGGACAGAGGCATACTTGGCCAAATGCAGAATGAAGTGAATTCAGATGCAGAAGCACTCTATGGCAGGCTTGCAAACATGCACATTTACCAACGGACGATCAATCAGCCATCGTTCCCACCAATGGAATCAAACGGATTGAGCGGAACCCGTCCACACAGCGATCTGTTCAACTACCTTCTTTTAAGCACAACCGAAGAAGCCGTAACTGATGATCAATCAGAGTCTCCCAGATCCAGACCAAGCCGGAGCTCCACCGAGGACGAAGTTACACGAACTGTTAAACAATTGGCACGACGCCCCCCAAGAAGACGTAGCTCGCATCAGACACCGCTTCCAGTCCACTTCCAACCAAAGCCTCAACCTCCGAGCTGTCGAAGAGAACAAGGACAGACACAGGAAGATGCAGAAGTCAAACACGAACAACCGAAAGATCTACACGGGCCCTCGCAAACAATAGAGGCACACATGGTGCCATCTCCAGGCGAGGAAACACTGCTGTCCGATACGCCCAGTATCTCGAAGTCTGAGGTCGACAAGGCGCTCGGCTCAAACGCCGCATTGGAAGACCGTTCATCTCCTTCGAGACCAACACTGCACATCCAGTCTAGTAGACGACTGTCAGTATCCAGTCCCACTTCAACGCCATCTTCACCAATTATTCCAAGTCCCTTAAGAAAAGCCTCATTCCCTAGCGACTTCGCGGATCATGCTGAGTAACGCCATCTGCTGCAAACACCTGCTCATCACGCGAACGCAATGCTGCTCATGTGCAGTGGCCAAACTCGGCACGGGTACGAAGTCACTGACTGAATCATCGCTGGTGCATGACCTAGTAGCAGACATTGAGAAAATCTCATGCACAAGTTAAGGGCACCACAAGCCCCGCTCCGTCAACCTCGATTACTGAACACCTGTATGACTTTTCATTGGCTTGTCCAGAAACACTGGACAAAAAGAGGCGGTAAACATTTATACCTACACGCGGGTTACGTGCGAATGGTGGCAAAACTGCCTACGCATCTGAACTATTCTATTACATCAAAGACATCCCACTGCTCCTGACGTCCACTCAACCCTTGCACGGAAATACGACCTGTAATCTTGAACCTCCAACATTGAAACTATTGCCTACTATATCAGTAATCGAATCTTCTCTTTGAAAACGAAAGTAAGCCATGCCATTCACAACACAAGTCCAACGAGTCAGTGTCGATCGTTTGATATACCGCTCGACCATCCCGTTCGAGACAGCCGAGTCTCGCCTCCGCTCGTCGATTCAGAAAGATCCCAGGTGGTCTCAGTTCCAAGACAAACCACGCTCTCGACCTGCGGACAGAGAGTCGTTCGAATCTTTCATCACTTCTCAACTCGGGTCTCACGGCTTCATGTACTTCAATGAATACAACCATGGCGGCTGGCTTCCGCTATACGACCCGCCCACAGTAAAGGTCCTTGATGCCAATGGGGAGACGAAGAATCTGAGAGCGATCAGGTTCATCCTGGGCAACCCACTCATAGCAATCACGATGCTACGACACGATCTAGATGCCGGTCTGTCTGTGCCCGTTGAGCTATATCTTGTAGAGGAGGCTGAAGGGACGAGGATCGTGTGGTTCAGGCCGAGTGGTCTTGTCGCCGGATATGAAGGGGCGAAGGATGAGTTGATGCAAGCCGCCACAGCACTGGACTCGAAGCTCGAGCAGTTCGTCGAGTGGGTTTTGAGTGAGAGCCTCGAAAGTCACGTTTAGAGGGAGGGCAATCGAATAAGTCATACTTTTCTTGACAAGCGATCATCTGATATCAACCCTAAGAAGCACCACATCACGATTGAAGTCATCCACTTCAACGCTAGTAGCGCCCTTCTTCTTCTCCATCATGGTTACCTCCAGCCTCTCCCCGTCTCTGACGCCGACCTCATGTTTCTCGACGACTCTATACCCGCATGCCTTGTAAAGAGGAATGGCATTCATCGTGCTGCCCAGCGCATAGGTCGTGAACGGCATGAACCTGCTCGCTGCTGCCTCGCACTCACGAACAATTCTAAAGCCCAGACCACGGCGCGCATATTCTGGGTGCACGTATACGCCACGGATCCACGCAGGCGTCTCCTCGGGATCAAAGGTCTCGTCCTCTGCCGTCTTTGACCCCTTGTCGGTGTAGATTGTCCGCCGCGGCCACCAGCCACCAGAGGCAACGATGTGGTTTGGGTCATCGACGGGATAGATAACGTAGTATGTCGAACTGGCGATGAGAAGATCGTACCGGTTCGCAGTAGCTTGGGATACCATGGTAGCTATTTGCAAGGGAGTGTAGTCATTTCTACACAAGTGTGTGATTGCCGATGTGAAGAGAGCGTCTAGCGCTGGTCTGTCAGCTGCCGTGGCGGGGCGGAGTCGGAAGTGCGATACTTGTACATCTGGCCTCTGATCCATAGTAAAGGAATGTATACAGTATCTTCTACATACAGTAGTGTGCCACTAAGAACAGCGACCGTGGTGTGGAAGCTATAACACAACAATTCTGTAGTGAACTCGGCGAGCGTCAAAGTCCATGACATAGGTCAGAGCTACCCAGCGTCCGACCAATAATAGAGTCGGTAGGTTCTATGAGGCTCCTCCAAGAGACCTTCAATATGCGGTGCTGCCACGTATCCTGAATGCGATCCTCCGACACCAGATAGAAGGGCATAGGCGCAGGCTGAGTAGTGTTCCGATGTCTCTCTGGACAAGGCTGAGATAGTCGAGGGCCTCGTCATGTACGCATCACAGTCTCGAAATGCATGTAGGCCTGTGCAGAGATATTCCATTGCTGAGGGTGGCACCTCAACAAGCTGCTTGTGTCCCTATTTTATCTTCAGATCTGCGAGATATTGCTCGAGGGTCCTCTGAGCAGCCACATCCATCTGCGATTGGCCTGGTGCATCTTTCTTCTCGAAGAGTCCTGGGTCATTCTTCAAGATCTCTATCCTCTTCTAGTCGATTGTTCTTCACTGTCTAGTCTACTCGCTCACATATCTTGCCTGTTTGCACATAGATGCCACATACATCTCGGAGATACGGTTGTGTTCCCTCAAGGGCTGTGTGACAATCAGGACTTTCCGATCCAAGCGTGCTCTTGGGGCAGAGTAGACTGTCCCTGATCCAAGCAAGCACGTAGTTTCCGCGCCTCCTCGTTACGAATTAAATCCGCATCTAAAGTGAATTCAGACAGGTCTGCTGAGCTGAATTGGCGTGTATGGTCGTGGACCTCGAAGATCATGTACAACCTGTGTTCGGAGATACGATGTATTTGATCGAATCGAGGTCGAGACTATTGCTGCCGCTCGAAATGCTACGGAGCGGGAGAAGGCAGGTGGAGTAGGAGGGACGATAAGTGCGCGGCCCGGTGGGCCAGCTTAGTCCATTGGTTTATCTACTAATCCAATTTCAGACAACACCGCCAGGTGACGATGATGCAGTCTCCGTAGCCTCGTTTGGCCAGCTACTCCGTAGCCTTACGCAGTAGCTACTTCAGCCTCGCAGCAGCACGTGATCACCGTCATTTGTATCTGTACTGTAGCATTTCTTTCGCTTGCTTCCTGCGCAATTTTGAAGATTCAACGCTCCCAGTTACAGAGGCTTGCGCAATCAACACTCAACTTTGGTATCCTGCCACTGAATGATCAAGCGGACAAGTCATTGGATCGACATCTGGCATGGTCTGACCACGAAGGCCATACTGTTGGGGTGAGGATCTGTTACGGTCCAAAAACGTTGTTCCATGAATACATTGCGACAACATGTCAGTCACAGTATGTTCAGCCCGCACCCTTTTATGCATGTGTTACTGATGTAGCCTAGCTTCACACTACTCACGGCGATCTCAAGATTGAAGTTTTCTGCGAGTCCGTACCCAAAACAGCGGAAAATTTCCTCGCTCTTTGCGCGTCGAAAGCCTATGATGGTACACCATTCCACAGGGTGATCCCGGACTTCATGGCTCAAGGTGGCGATACTTCACTTTCATCTCAAAACACCGCAGATAATCCGATCATCAAGGGAGGAACGTCGATATGGGGCGAATACTTTGAAGATGAGATCAAAATTCCCGCTTTGCGACACAGTGGCCGCGGAATGGTTTCAATGGCAAACAAAGGCGCACATACCAACGGCAGCCAGTTCTTCGTCACCTTCAAGGAAGCGCCTCACCTGGATGGCAAAAATACTGTGTTCGGCCGTGTCATTGACGGTGCAGAGGAAGGAGGCACCCTCGAAAAGATGGAGAGCGTCGAAGTAGACAAGAAATATCGCCCCAAAAGCGAGAAAATCGTCCTCGAACGCGTCACGATACATGCAAACCCCATGGCGGGTTGATTTCGAAACTTGTCTGAAGCTTGATGTTATCTTTACGTGATGACGAGAGCATCCAGCAGGCACCTACAGCTCTCACATGCGGCCTTGAAACTCGTGCGTTGTGAAGTGTCTGGCAAGATGTATTCTCTCCCAGATCTGGACCAGCACACGTGCTATTTCCCTTTCCCAGAGCGGACGAGAGACAAAGGACAATGCAGCATGGTCGGTATCGGAGACGGGCTGTTAGGCTCAGGTATAGTCCTAGCTAAGCCGAGAACTCGCCCATTGCTATCGAGGGCTTACGAAGCTGTCCGCAGCTACGTACGGAGGACCTTCGAGATCAGGCACACCCATCGAGCTTGGCGCGGGTGGTTGGCCTATGAATTGGCGTTTACAACGCCCGCAGTTGTGACGCTCTCCGTTCTGATGGGAGAAGCTCCAACGTGGTGGTGGTGGACTGGCAAGAGGGCTATATCCCGGGGCCAATCCTCAGGAATCATGAAGAATAGCTGGCGTGCTCACTAATACATCGGCTGGCCCCAAATGGCTAGGAAGATGGTGAGGCTGAATTTATGGAGCTAGAAAATGGACAAGACGCCCATCGCCGGATGGGTGATTACTCCTTGTACCCAGCAACTGTGGTACGGAGTCGACCTAGGCTCAACGGAGTCTTTTAGATCGACATACTCCGTAAGTGAAGGGTGCTGACGTGCGCCGCTTGCGTCTGATTGCGGGCATTTGCGCATCATCAGATATAGGTACCTAACGTATAGAGTGTAGGGGTAGTAAGGCTGAAAAAGAGATTTGACAGCGAAGGTGTAGTAAGCGCAAGTCTCAAGAATTATAGGCCTTATAGGCGCTCTCTATGTAAAGCCCGGGCACCCCTGGCAAGCGACAATAGGCAGGCCTCCAGCCTAAGCGGCTGCACGGAGGCTCCCTCCACCCTTCTCTGTCCTACCATACCACACACCTTCACTTCAGATTCCCTCCACTGTCCAGCGAGCGCCTGTGGCTGCGTATGCAACTGTCCGCACCCGACATCAACACAAGTCCATCTCACCATCACCGCTCATATACTTCAACTTCGGGCTTCAGTATTACCTATCCATTTCTTCCATTATCCTCAGCTACCTACGAGTAATTCTTTGACCAACAAGACCGCAACTCGATCGTCCTGTCATTTGTCCGCCATCTTCTCCAAAACAAGCCGACGTCAACAAGCCCACTTCCTTGCGTTCATCGCGAACAAAGAAACAGGAAATACATGCCTCACGCACACTCTCCCTTCATGTGATCTCAGTCCTGATTTTACGACTCGTCTCTATGGGCTTCATGACATTGCTCAGATCGAGGCCTCCGCTATTCTCCAATTCCATAACACGGCGACCACAGACAAGACAGACTGCAACGCCTCATGGTCTCGGTATAGGCTCAAGCTGTGTTAGAAGATGAGCGCATTCGTGCGAGTGACTGGTCGCCCCAACACAAACTTCCTCGTTGGGTACCCCGGTATCTCTGCCACCTTGGTGAGTTATCCCTAGTTGCGCCCTGCGGACTTTGTGCTGACAGCCGCAGCCGCGCATTGAAGGTACCGTCGAGTTGCGTCCCGGTGTCGGCATATCCAGCCCTGTGAACATTTCCGTTGTTACCATTGCCCTTCAGCGGCGAGAGAGCATTCATCCCCATGCAGACTCGGTAGCAAAGAAGCATCTGGCTGCGCCCAGGAAAGAGTCGACCGAGACGGTGGGAAAGGAGATGTTGTTGTTTCGATGTCCGGCAAACAGAGAATACGAAGAGATCATGTACATGGACTTGCCATTTGTCATATTTGTGCCTTTTGGTCGAGGAGGTCAAGAGACAGCCCGCAGAGTGCCGCCAGCCAGCCTACAGTTGTCACGGAGGACTGCCGAGACATACTACGAGATGGTGGTGACGGTGGGCTATGGCTCAGGAGATCGCAAACAATACGCTTTTCCGGTCCCAATATCTCGCTACGACACGTTGTCTACGTTTGGGATGTACAATCGACCCGAATCTGCAGAACGAGTATCAGACCATTTAGTGACACTGGGCATATCTCTACCCAGGTGGTCATATGGGCCCCTTGATCCCGTCAGCGTCTACATCAAACTATCCCCGAATCCGGATTGGCTGAGCAAAGCACGGAAAGTGACCATCCGGAAAATCGAGATTGGGATCGATGAGGAGGTCATATACAACCATGAAGGAGACGAACCGCAGAGGAAAACGAAGAACCTGGTACGCAAAACCGAAAACGTAGGTGTGAAGATGCCGGAAGCTGGCTACTTTACCAACCTTGGACTGGTATTCCCCTCGACTGATCTCCGCGATGCCGACGGTATAATGCCTCGTGGGCGAGCAGCTTTTCCGCAATATGCAGTGACAGGCTTTACGACAACGGCAGGTTTGTACAAGGTCGAATACTACCTGACGATCAAGGTACGTGGAGGGCTTGAGAGAGATACAAATGGCACTACTGACCACTGCCCAGGCCTCAATGAATGGTGCCAAGGATATCGTGCTACGGCAGCCGATCGTAGTCTGTCCGTACGATCACGCAATGTGCAAGGCCGAAATGGAAGCCATCGAACAAGCCGCAAGAGACGCTTCGCACGTCAACGCGGAAAACCCAATGCTACCACTCGCCACGATCGTACGTGCCTCGGATCCCAATGCCATGAGCTGCATCGGTGTTGCTCTGGTAGGGTCAGTGAAGAAGCCTTTGATCGAATGAGATGGACACGAAGTCTTGTCTTGCTACAGACAAATTTCTCGAGTTCACGACCAGATCCCCTTTAATGCATGACTTGACGTAAAGAGCCAACTACCGCATACGAATTTTTCTGGTACCAAATCATCGTCTCTGACGTTTCAAGGCGAAGCTGTCATCCAAGAATACACACATGCACCCACCAAACTGGAATGAATGTGCATGACCACATGCCAACGATTTGAAAAAACGAAAAAGGAAAGAATCGTTGCATCGAAATCCAGAATCACGAACCGTAACGTCTGCGCCTGTGTCTGCGAACGTCTCAAGACAAGCGCCTAATATTTTTCAACTTTGCCCCCATCAGAAGACACGATATTGGACATGGGTACCTTCTTGAGCGTATTAGACAAAGATTGAGTCAATCCAACGACTGATGGGGGTTAGGGGAAATAACCAAGCACTGGGAAGAAGGAGGAGGTAAACCTACCTGAGGTAGAGAGGTCCTCCAAGCCAAGTCAAGTTTTCGAAGTCACGAAAACGAAGCGTGACAGGGTCTATCAAATAGTGGTTATCTCTCACATCAAGCCACGGATAGTTTTGTGTCTTGTCCTTGCGACTTGTGAATCTGTTTATTGCTGGGATCCTTTTTGAAGGCAAGGCGTTGTTGGGTTTTGGGGAATAGGGGATTGGCGACTACCGGGAGTATCGAGTAGGTATATCTAAGGTACTTATGTAAGGTACCCAATGTACGCACTGTACCTTGAGGCAGCATGATCGTCGTCGTCGTCGTCGTCGCCGGCATCATCTTATCTTGTTCTTGGACCTAAGCCCCTTGTCATGAAGCCGATGTCTAGGGAGATTTCCTTCTTTCAATCAAGGGGAGAGAGAGCGGGAAGTTTGAAAAGCACGGACGGGAGTAGTACCACAAGAACAACAACAAGAGCACCATACAATATAAATGATACTTGAGGAGTAAAGAACCCTTGATTTGACAATTCCCTCCTGACTTATTCTGATTATGTCTATGCAGTACGCAGTACGCCTACCTGGTCCCTGGTGCCCGGTGTGATGGAGAATTTCCACCTCTCTCGGCGTATGATTACAGTACTGGGTACGGAGCACTCTGCGCACGTTCAAAACTTGTCGAGTCCCAAGCACAAGCACAAGCCTTATCCACGTCCAGTGATCAAAAGGGTACACATTGAGAACGTGGTTCACGGTAGTAGATCCTTGAGTGTTCTCCCTTGGGGTCCAAGAGTACTCCCGTACCAAATTGGTATACAAAGTGAGATGCAGCCTCGCCCGGCATTGGTACAGTACAGAAAAGACAAGGACAAAGAGAAAAGGAAAAGGAAAACCCAAAATCATGGCCAGAAATTTTTGTATTTCTTTCTTTCCTTCAACCATGGCTAGGGGGGAAAACGAGATTAAACCTTACTGCCTTGATCATTGAAGCAGTGTAAACCAGGAACCCCAAGATTGTGTGGCCTAATCCTGCTGTCCCATTAATCCCCTCGTGCCAGAAAACAAGGGCCGTTCGCGCCTCGATTGCACCCAAACCACCCAAAAAAACCTTACAAAGAGAATGCTTGTACCATGCATGCCTTTTCTTTGAAATATATTCCATCCACGCTTCGTCATTCTCAGGTATATACTGTCGTCATGAAAACATTCAACAGGAAAGAGGGGGAAAAATGAAAGGACCCGTCCCTGATAGTACAAGTCGAGCTGCTGCTCCGACATGCCCCAGAAGTGGCAGTAGTATAATGGATCCAGATACTAGATCCATGACAGGAAAACATAAAAGCAAAACCCATTGCAATCGAGAACACACAATCATTTCATATCGTGCCGGATAGCAAGCTCGAGTTCTTTTTGGATATCCAGCTCATCAGCATATTATCAAGCTGTGCTTGCATCTCGGCGAGTTTGTTTCGTTCAGTTGAAAAGAGATCCTGCATGAGTGGGTGCTCAGGCCCAACCGGAGTTACGTTGGATTTATCGTGCACAATAATAAGGAGATCTTTAATATCTTGGCTGTTCTCCATGTAAGAACGCAAGGACGCATCTGACCATGTAGGCGTCGACCTCGATGTCGATGGCGTATGCGTTGCGGTTGACGGAGATGGCTTCGAGGTGCTGGCAGTACCCTCTGACTCAGCCAGAGCGGGTTCATCATGAATTGGTGATATTCTGATGGCCTCTTGTTGTTGACTCTGATATTTCAAGTCATCATACCTATCAGAGGGTTCGATCGGTGACACTTGCATGGCAGAGTCGGACCGAGAGAGTGCTGCTTGCGAATCCGAGATGGGAGATATGGCTTTTCGGTCATCTTGTTCGGCATCTGCATTCTTTTCGTCCTCAGAATCACCATCGTCAAGAGCAAACCGTTCCTTAGCTCGCTTCGAGTAGATGGTTTTCACGGAAGCATCGCCATCGGTCGCGGTGTTCGAGGACGACTTGAGTGCAGTTGTAATAGGAGAGAAGATAGATCTCTTTTCCGTAAGTGACGGAAATCGATTCACCTGCGTACCTGACTGAGCCTGGGCTGGCGATTGTGGTTCTTGGGCCTCTTCGCTCTGTTGTGTGTCGGGTTCGACTTTCCTGACTGTTGATGGCGCCGACGCCGACGTATGGGCAGTAGCAGCGGAAAGGCCGGTACCAGTGGGCACTGCTTGTGAGGCATTGGCACCTTCTCGGGAAGGGGCTCTCTGATCTGGACCGGAGGATTTGGGAGACACTGGCGGGGGGTTCTTTTGTAATTTGCTTGGCTTGCGCTCTGGTCCTGATTCAGGTCTTGAGGTTAGAGATTCAAGGGAGTCTTTCGATTGTGGTGATTGTCGCTGATCTTCTACGAGTTTCTCACTCTCTTCTGGAGTAGAACCCTTCTTGCGCTTGAATAGACCGCTAAGCATGCCTTTCTTTTCTTTCTTCTTGTCTTTAGACTTGTCGTCTGAGCCAACGATCTTGTCAAATGTTTCTAAACTCGCTCGCTGGCGTAAATCTTGTTGTTGTTGTTGTTGTTCAGCAGAGGCTGCATCAGAATCGCCCCGCAATAGCCGTGGTGTCAGCGAAATCTTCTTGGTTTCGACTGTTTCATCTCGGTAGAAGGAGTCTGTATTCCTCACGACTCCCTTCCTCGACCGTTGCATCGGCTCATCGGATTGTTCGTCCAGTCCGACTTGTACTTGTTGATTCTTGGTGGGACTGGACACAACTTCATTCTTGAGGCTTTCGTTACTTGTCATACGCTGAATGCCGTTGACAGTTACTGTTTCTTCTTTGTTTCGTGGTTCTGTGGTACCAGATATATCTTGCTGGTCTTCGGCAGGGTCGGTGTCATCCCTGTCGTCGCTACCATCAAGAGGTCCATCGTCGCCCTCTTCATCTTCCTCATCAGAATAGTCATAGTCGGAAGGTTCGTAGTAAGTAGGGGCAGTGAATTGTACAGTCTTGGCGTTCCTTCGTCGCATGGCTTTCTTGAGCGGATTTTTGGACTTTTCAGTGTTGTCCCCAAGCATCGAAGCGGATAACTTTCTCGACATTAGCAAGAACGGGGGTCGCGGGCAAATCACTTACATCGACGTTTCTGTGCTTGTTCAATCTAGCCAAGCGCTCAGTGGGCGTTTCTATATGTTCGGCGGGCAAGTAGCCTGGACAAGTCAGAGACTTCAGACACCTGATACCTGAAGAATGCTTACCAATGCTCCCGTCCTTGACGACTCGGACAAGCCACCAGTAGCTATTGCTATCGTCTAACAATACCATAGTGTCGCCTTTGGTGGCATTCGCTTGCCCCTCGACGGTGGCAACAAAGGTGTGCAGGGCGTAGACGAACTCGAAGTCAATGTCCTCTATTTCTCGTAAGCACTCTCCTCCCCAACCAGAGTCGACAAAACGATCGTCAAGAGAGAAATTGAAATCCTCGGTGTCATCATCAGAACTCGATGCAAAATATGGCAAGTATGAGGCTTCGTCTTCCCAGTCGTCCTCGTTTTCTTCGTAGACGAAATCATCTTCGTAGCTTTCTATCGCATCGTCGAGGAGGGGGTCATGGGTCGGCAGCAGATATCTTCGGAATTCTTGTGATTCGGAGAGGGGGATGTTGTAATATTGAATCGTTGCGATAGGATCAGATGTCATTACCATTGGGTCTTCGGGGGTCCCGTACTCCTCGTCGGGGGGATCGCTATTGAGATGTCCGTCTGTGTCGACAATGTTCTGATTCGAATACTCACCATGATGACTTGCCGGGTGGACTGCATGCGTTGGATACAAAGGGAAATGATCCGGGGTAACAGAAAAGGGGGAAGAAGAATGACAGCCTCGACTCGGTGTCGGTGAAGCCGGGGAAGCTCCAAGGTCCACGGAATCGACTCTTTTCGGCCAGATAGGGAGGGAGTATTTACCATCTTCAATCGAGGGGGAGCTGGAAATCTTGTCCATCAGGTCGTCATCCATGTCCTCCTCATCATGGGAGTCACCTGCACCACCATCATCAAGGTCCTGCCCATGGTATCCATTTCCATTGATACCATTCTGCGAAGTCATGTGGTCATCCTCTCGGTCGTCGTCTAGATCGTCGTAAAAATGTTGGTCGGCGTGGAAACCTCCACTGGGTCTATCCTCTGAGCCCCGGGGGCTTGTGTGTTGTTGTTGAGAAGCCTCGTGCTCTGCGTGTCTAAGGGCCTGCTGCTGATGAGGCGCGGCAGGGCCATAGCCGAAGGGTGAAGGGTGCGTGGGTTGTTTGGTGTGATCTTTGGCGGACGGCGCATCATGATCTTGTAGGTCGAGGGTATCTAACGACATGGGTAATGAGTATACGCCTTCTTCTCACAAAGCAGTAGCCTGCAGGGAGTTCTGCAGAAATTCGGCGGTGTTATCTTACCAGCTCTCACAAGCTGTGGCTTCAGGGTGGTCATTGCGCGCACCATTTGGGCGGAGGTCGATTGAGAGTCGCGTTACGTGCTCGCCGAAAGAACTCGACGGGCGACGGCTTGCTTCTGATCGCATAGAGGGTTTTCTGGGGAACCGGGACCGTCAAGTGAGAAAATCAATCAATGTAAAAGCCGGGGCGAATGTTGGATACTGCGGACGAAACCGACGATCGACGCGGTAAAGACTGAACGGGTCGGGGGCGAGCCAGCTCGGTTGTTGGCAGAGAGCGACGCGTGATGCGATGCGGGCGGAGAAATCAAGAGAAGGGTCAACTGCGATGCTGCAAGCAACAAGGAGTCGGGTGCGTAGGCGCAGATGTCGACAAGTTGAATTCCTAGTACAGAACACAAAGGACGAGCACAGTATGGCTGGTGGTGGTGGAGGGTCGATTGGGAAGTTGGTGGTTTCCCCTAATCGATGGACCTGGTGGAAAGAGGAGCGTTTCAAAAATTAATGGCAGGCTGAGGATTCAGGAACTGGGTCAATGCCCTGTGCCTGCGCCCTCAGCAATCGAGATCAGGGACGGTGCGGACTTGGGGCTGGAGGAGACCAAGATGGAATAGCCTGGGCTGGAGTCACGTTGTCATTGGAGGAGCAAGCGAGGCTTTAGCAGGAAATCAGCGCTTGGCCTAGTGACCTTAGTGCCTGCCCCCAAGGGACCCCTAACAAGCCTCCAAGTATTGTACTCTGTACGGAGTACGGAGTACGGATACCTAGGGCCCAGTTCCAGACGAGCCTAACAACTCGAGCCTAGCAAGCCCTCTGGCTACTGGCGCTCCGTCCTGGGGCCGACGCCGGGCCATTCTTAACCAAAGCCGCCCCTCCCTCAGTCCCGTTAGGCGCCTGTTTCGACTTTACAGAGTACACAGTGCCAGGATCCTGCACAGTAGCTTGCTTGCAGGGGTTTTGTGGGGGACATACAGCGCCACGACCAGTGGCCGACAGCTACAGTACTCCTCTGGTATGGAGTCCTCATTCTCGTAGACGCACTCAGAGTAACACGATCAGTGACGGATTATGTACTCGTACGGATCCTCATGCTCGTAGGGAAAATGCTGAACCCTGTGACTTAATCGTGCATATCAGATCAGTCCCCAAGTCCTCAGCAGATTCTTTGTTCTCTGTTCCTTAGTATCACTCTGCCATTTTGGAAGGATACCTCATCAAACAACAACACCTTGGTTGTTAACGGCCATGACTAAAAAGAATCCCTCCAGCCTGAAGCGGCATCCTCCGCATTGTAGGCACTTTTACTCGTACAATACTCGGGCCCGTACGTGATTCCTGCATTGACTGGATCGTCCAGAGAAGAGCGCTTGACGCAGAAATACTCAAGATGATTGCTTCTTTCACAGCCACAACAAAACCCTGCTGACCTTGTGAGCCAAATAAAACTTCACAGACCTCAGCTTCCATTTGTTCCCGCACAGGTCGGCTCTGCAGATCATCAACCGTGGCGCAGAGGTGGATGTCAGTATTATCGTTGTACAATCCCCGTACAGTACGAGTTACTAGACAACCCTTCCGAGGCTTGTTGATCCCCAGCCCAGCGACTGCTTTTCCTGCCCGCACGTGGGACTGAAAGGATTTTGAACTTCGCACCACCACCAGACACCTCTTTGCTTCCAGCCTCTTCATCCATGGGCTTATACCAAGTCGACTGCGAAAAACACCTTACAGATGCCCTCTTGAACCACTTTCCCAGTCTCGCTTTCTGCCACTCTCTTTGTTTGGGCAGAGCCAGAGCTACAAGGTTCCGCGCACAACATCGCCTGGTCTGATGGCACAGGCCGGCGATGCCCACCACCCCTACGCCCGCCCACTCTCACATCATGAGAATGATTCTGTCTTGGCAACTGACTCCATGGCTGAAAACATGGATGACATTTTAGATATGCCTTCTACAGAGTCCCGGCCGCAAATCAGAGGGTCGGCGGCGAGTCAAGACACCATCCGCCCGACGGCCACTCCTCCCGTCGATATACCTGTAGCGACCGAGCATCCCACAGTCAGAGGAACCTCTTCCGATGCCTCGTCCTACATCGAGCAATATATGCGCAACCGGAACCCGTCTGTCAGCTTCAACAATGAAATCAAGTTGGACTCGGGACACCGTCAGAGCATTGAAGATCCGTTGGAGAAGCCGTGGCGCGAGCGAGGCCGGCCAGAGATGCATCCGGTTGCGAGAGAAAGAAGAGATTCACGAGCACATAGCGAATCAGAAAGGTCGCACTTCGACCTCAACACTGGTCGTCGGATTCCCAAATTCTCACAGAGCCCTCCAAGGGAACAAGCACGCATAGGCGAAGCCCGATTTCCTTTGCTGCAAGCCACCGTGGATGAAATGGCACGAGAATCGCAGACAGACCTTCCTCAGGCCCAGTCAGTGAATTCTCAGTCTACAACAGAGAGCAATGAGCAAGCCGTGTTCTCTCCACCTCCCGATGACAACTATCTTCAATCTCCTACCACAGAATCCCCTGTTACCCCATTCTCTCAACAAGCCTTCTCCTTTGAAGAGTCCAAGTCCTTCCGGAGGAGCGCCTCCCAACGATGGCGAGATGGTGAGACCGGTGCGTCCCCCCAGGACTTCTTTTCAAGAGCAGGCAGTCTACGCAATAGGAGTATGCGCGACATTGCAAGTCGTGCTTCTCGGCGAGAAGCCTCGGGTTCTACAAAGTCACCCATGTCAGCTGCATCATCTTACCTGCGTGGGTTCTCCATAAGCAGTTCAACCAACAATGGTGATGCTGATGCTGGACCTCTTCCTCCAGATGCTGAGGGACAGACTATTGGTGAGGACTATGTCCTGGGCAAACAGATTGGATATGGCGGCTTTAGTACGATTAGGTCAGTGACACAGCTCCAAGACGGTGAGCAGCGGAAGCTTGCCGTCAAGATCGTCCGCCGACGGATTGGCAACATTTCCGAAGCCGAGAACGAACAAGCCCAAGCTGAATTCGAGCATGAAGTCGAACTCTGGAGGTTTCTCAACCACCGCAACATCCTCCCTCTGGAGGCCGTGTACAAGCTCGACGAAGCCACGTTTTGTTTCATCCCACTTAATGTTGGAGGTACCCTCTTCGACCTGGTCCGCGCGAATCGCAATGGTGTTGAGCCCGATGTGGCAAGAAGCTACTCCTATCAGCTCGCCTCGGCACTACGATATCTCCACCTGGACGCACGAGTTGTGCACCGTGATATTAAACTTGAGAATGTCCTCATAGACCCCTCACGCGATGGTAAACCGGGCCTACTGCGTGTCTGCGATTTCGGCATGGCAGAGTGGCTTTCCTCGGATAGTATCTCGGGCCCTCCCAGCCCAGACTTCCATGATACCGATCGACCTCCCCGCAAGCACATGGGACCAGCTGATACGTCAACCTCCGCTTTCGCAGGTGGCAGTCTGGAATATGCCGCTCCAGAGATTCTACGCATTGCCGAGCGGCTCAAGAACAGCGGGCCTGCGGAAAGAGCCATCGTCTCCCCTGCAGTTGACCTGTGGGCATACGGGGTTTGCGTGTACAGCATGGTTGTCGGGTCTCGACCTTTCCAGAATTCCTTCCAGCCGCGCGTAGTCATGGCCATCCTGGCGGGAGACTGGAATCGAGACGCACTCACGGAAAGGGGAGGACATGACGTGGCTGAGCTGGTGACCGGATGTCTCGATATGGACGATACATCACGCTGGGACATCTCTCGTGTCATGGACTGCGCCTGGCTAGAAGATCTCGCTTCCGAGGAGGACAACCTCGAACAAGGCTTGCATGGCTGGCGGTTGTGATACCTCCTGCCCGTCGTCGTCTTCTGGTCATCACCACTCTCCTGGCTTTTCCAGTCGACATTGCAACCACTGGCTTCCGGGAACGACAATCGTACCCCATCTTTACGACATGACGACTTGTACTCTTTTCACTTCTTTTTCTTGTTCTCTTTTTCCCTCGCTATCAGTCTCTTCTCAGCACGCAAGGCGCTTACTGGGATTGAACTTCATGGGACCGACGTTGAGGACGAGCGTGGCCAATTGAGAGAACAGGTTTGTTTGAGTTGATTCTAGCAACGGCGCTCGCTCACTGTATGATTACTTTATGGCCTCTTCTTTTTTTCTCTTCCCGTGAGCTGGTCCAGACAGGAGGGCGGACGAAATCTTGCTTCACCTTTATCCTC
Organism: Rhinocladiella similis; assembly: GCA_024082115.1. NCBI lineage: Eukaryota > Fungi > Ascomycota > Eurotiomycetes > Chaetothyriales > Herpotrichiellaceae > Rhinocladiella > Rhinocladiella similis. The sequence goes on from JAMRYE010000009.1 coordinate 676,467, forward strand.
GGTATGTTATGGTGGCTCGGAGGGAGGTTGGAATAGGTCAGGCAGGGCAGGCAGAGGTGGTACTTTTTGCTTCTCTCTCTATACGACATGGTCAATGATAATGAGCGTGATACCAGTTACGGCTACAGTTATGGTTACGGTCACGGTTACGGATACCCAATCATCACTTTTTTTCCAGATTTTTTCCACTCTTTTACTTCTCGTCCACTCCGTGTTAGCCCATCTACATGACATGATCTACCCTGTACAAGCTGAGAGGTGGTTCACAGTCGAACGTGAAGTATCTAAATTGGTACCCAGGTACCTAGACACCTAGCTAGGTAATCATGTAGAGGAATACTCGGTACGTGTATTCAATCACCAAGGTACCAATGTTCACTGTTCATTGCTTTGTTCGCCTTGTGTTTGCTGCGCTATGCTCTTCTCTACCACGCCATGATCTACTCCGGGGTTTTTTCGAGTCTCGTCAACCTCTCCATACAAGTCATCTTCGTGAACCCAAAGGAGTTGTCCCTTGAGAAGCTCCACTCCCATTGTACAATATTCACACTTAAATGTTACTTGTCTCTAGCTATTCTCCAGTGTGCATGTGCAGTGCGAGTATTCATTTCTTGAATAGTCGCGGGAGAATAAGGCCTCCCTTCGCCCTTCGCCCCCCAGCGCATACAGACAGACTTGTCTACGCAGGCATTGCGATATCAATCCACCATGACCTCGGCGCCCTCGACTCAGTATTACGATTTTCTCTCTCGGCCTGTATGTAGTATGTTTGTTGTTGCCAATTTCATGTTCATGTCTTCATGATTCTCCATTCTGATCTTTGTTCGTACATTTTCGAATGTGATGATCCACCACCAGAACACAGACAGGTAATTCGGTTTGTTTCCAGTATCAAGTTCGTCGTCGTCACATTCTTCTTGTTCTCCTTCTCCCACGTTGCAGGTCTCGACGTGTCGAAACCTACTCCGCCGTAAAACACAAACATTAAGTTCATCCCTGCTCCGTTGTAGTGACCGCCAGATCATGTTTCTGCCCGCTCGTGTTTGGTTTCCTCGAGCCCTTTCTTTCGCTGTATTGTCTTTTACTGATGTTAACAAAGACCAAAGCGACAAGAAACAAAACAAAAAGGTCTCCGAAATCCGCGGCTGAGGGTGGTAGTAATAGTAATAGTACATGTGTTGCAATTCTTGCAGTTGTCGCAGTTGAGTTTGGGGTGATATCGGTTCCAAAGGAGGAAGGAAAAAGGTTCAGACACACTCCGTTGCTTTCATCCAAGACTGAATAACAATGCAAGTAAACACAGAAAAAGCAGATGATGCTGCGGCATGTTGAGAGCGCCTGCACCGGTGCTAAAGGGGCCGTCGAAAGGACTTCCGCCGCCGCTGTCGCCGGAGTTGCCGTTGCCGCCTCCATATGATTGTGTCGCTGGGCTGGCGGAGGCGATGCCGGCCGAGCTCGTGCTGGTACTAGTAAAAGAGGTTGTGAGAGTGGTTGTCAGGGAGGACGATGAAATAGAAGAGGTGGATTCGGATGAGCCGGACGGTCTTTCTGTCGAGGTGCTGCTTTCTGTCGCAGAGCTACTTGCAGATACGACGGTGGCGCTGGCGGAACTCGCACTCCCAGAGGCTGCAGTTGATGTTTTGGTCGCCGTATCCGATGCCATCGATATCGATGTCGACGGACTTGCCGCGGCTGTGGTCATGGTAGTGGTCGTGGGTGAGGACGTAGGTGTGCAGAGAAAAGAAATGAGGTTTCCGGTGAAGATTTGACCGATGAGAGAGTTCCCAGGTGCTGACAGGCTGGCACAGGACCGTTGGATGAAGTCTTCGGCCGCTTCAAGAGCGATCTCGCAGTTTGCTGAACAACCACTCCCACCCAGGAACGAGAGCTCGCTGAAACTACATCCGTTTACTGTCGTTTCGTATGCTTTGGTGCAGGTTTTGGGGAAGCCCATGATGGGTTGGATCTCGTCAAATGTTATGCTAGCCCTTGAGACTTGTGATAGAACACATAGGACCGTCGCAATGACAGCCCGGTTTTCCAACCGCAGTCGCATGTTTGATTGGTCGTGATGATGCTGAGTCGGGGATATGGTAGATTGAGATGTGTTCAACTGGAGCGAAAGAGCAATGTGTAGGGCGCCGCTGAGTTTACAGTCTGCGTGTGCTGAGGCTCAAAGTCGAGTCTTGATGTTGTTGATGTTTCCGAGCTTTTGTTTACGGTGCGCGAGATTTTCTTTGGTATCACCATCAACCAGTGCCAGTGAATTGTCCCAGAATGTGAACGGAGGCCGCTTTCCTCAGAATACCTCTTGGCCAAAATACATGTTCTTTTCTATCCTCCTCTCAGCAACAGTCGTCCTCCATCACCTTTCTCGCGCTGATTTCTGGCGGGTTGGGAGAGTCAGAAACTCGCACTGTTGAGTGTACAATCTGCTAGAAGGAGAAGGCGGCTCTTTTCTTCCCAGGTACTCCGTATCTTCAATCTCTCCACACTGCGATCGTCCAGCGGGTTTCCTGGTGGCAGACTCGACAACACTGTGACCAGTCACGTATTGACGTCTACAGTGGCCTTCGAGGATCTCTCCCGTCCTACGTCAGTCCGAGCTTCGCCGAACGAGGGTTGGGCAGATCGCAATTCCACGGTTGGGAGTTCCCAGTTGTATACGGAGTATGTCGACAACAGATCTCTGCCGATCGCAATCAAAATATCCACAGCCTGATGGACGCGGTTCGGCGAATTTATCTGAAGCGGACCCCAACTTTTTGGACTGAAACAGTAGCCTCCGCGCACAGATGCGAAAGACGGTTGTCTGACTTATAACTGTCGACCCTGGTGTGATGTCAGATATCCATCTTCTTTCTGAGAGTGTCGGGGCCGGTACGAGTAGGCGCAGTTTGGTCTTATGAGAAACCTCACGGGGACGGGTTCTCTGAGGTGTTTCGATTGCTCGGGCGGTTCCCGCGAAATCTAGCTCTAGTCTTCTCCGAAGACTCGATATCTTGCAACAGTGTGGGATTAGGGGAGAGACAGGGGCATCAAGAGGTTTGCAATTGAGAGTGCTCAGCGCATTGTTATCACCACAACGTGCAGAAGGAAGCTTTACTGGTGTGATTCACTTTGCGAACTCGCCGTCACAGCCAATCCAGCTCCGCGACACCCTAGAGGCTTTCTGCGAGCCATAACGGGGTGACGCAGCATACTCTGCGACACTCAACACCCTGCACCAGGGTCATAGCCACGAGGCTGCCCTGAGAACAGTCCAAGGCAGTGACGAGGTGAAGCACCAAATGTAAGATCGACAGGGGAGCTCGCTGGCCGATTGGCAAATAAGCGATCAGGGGTCCCAACCTGAAGCGCCCATCACCGCTTGGGCGCGTCGAGGAAATATGATCCATCGCTAGATCCGCCGTCGGTCCAGGAACGCGTTTTCCTCACCAACCACCAGCTCAAAAGTGATCTGTGTCACGCGCGGATTGTCCATTTGACGTCCGCCTTGAGTATGACATTCTAGATCTTTGGGCAAAGAGCGAACCTTGTTAGTCGTCCAGGGGCGAGCGCAGCTCATTGTACTCGTACGTGGACCACCGAAGTCTGCGAGCTCAAGTGACTCGGCAACAACGGCGCCGCAGAACTTCGCCATCTAATGCAAATCATGAGCTTTCCAAATATCGATATCATTACTCTTCTGCCGTGTTTCATCACCGACATCTCATGATCATCGCAGACTACCTATGGAACCAAAACGCCTCTGAATCTCACCTTCCCGTCAACCATTTTCTGCAAGGCATCGTTGGCCTTGTCCAATGGGAATTTCTCAATCATGACATTGACATTGTGCACCCTTGCAAAGTCAATCGCTTCCTCGCTGTCGAGGGCATGACCACTTGGCCAGGCCACAAGACTCAACCCGTACTGAATCATGGAGGATGTGTTGACTTCGACTGGAGCGGAAGCAGCTAGAATGAGGAGCTTCCCCAAGGGCCCTAATCCCTGGAGCAGTGAGGGAATGAGTTTCTGGTTTGGCGCAGTGAAGATGATACATGAAGCTCCTCCCATCTGTACCAAGTCAGAATATCGTACAGCACCGACCACTGACGAGGAACAACGTTGAGCAACAAGTGATGCTATCTTTCAAATGGCAGCGACGGTACGTACCTTCTGGAGTTGTTCGCCAATGTCGCCCTGTGATGCATCAATGTATTCGTGCGCACCCAGTTGCATAGCGAAATCTTTCTTCTCGGAGCTACTTGAGATAGCCACGGTACGGTATCCCATCTTCGAAGTGTATTGCAATGCAAGATGACCAAGCCCGCCTAGGCCTTGTACGGCGACAATGGATCCAGCAGTGACATTCTGCTTGCGCAATGCTAAGAAGGAAAAGTTTGCGTCAGCTCTGCAAGGTCAATTCCATACCATGGCTGTATACTTACAATTGAACACGGTCACTCCAGCGCAGAGGAGTGGGCAAAATACGGCAGGGTCAACATCCTCGGGAACTGGCAATACGGTCAGACGCGACTCTCAATTTGTCAATTTGTCCCTACCTGAGACTACCGCCTCGGTACGGAGTGTAACATATTCGGCATACCCGCCGTCCCGTGTGACACCGTTGACTGGAAGGGTATACATCAGTACAGCTAGTGGGGAAGGTATAGGAGAAGCCCTCACTCTGTTCTTTCTCGCACATCTGGAATAGACCTCGTTGACAGGCCTTGCACGTTCCTGAACAATCCCATGGTAAGCATGATCACCCTCAAGCCAAGGTTGCTCGAAGGTCCCCTTCTTACCATCGTGGCCTCCGTGCCATGGAGCGCCCACTCTTGCGCCCACGGCCCAGCGTGTCTCTCCATCTGGGACCGCAACCACCTCGCCAATGACTTCATGGCCTACTCTCGTCAGAGATTCAAGATGTATATGGGTCCAAGTATGGGTAATTACCAGGGATTATTGGGAACGAATTGCCGAACAAGGCATTTTGGACGGCATAGTCGGAATGGCAGACACCACAAGCCAGCACCTTGACCAGGACCTTGGATGAACCATGTCAGTTGGAACAACAACTAACATGCCAGAGTTCCTTCTCACCTCTCCAGGCTTGGGCAGTTCGAGCTTGACTTGCTTAAAGGTGAGAGGTTGGCCTTTGGCTTCGAAGACAGCCGCCTTGTATTCTTTTGGTAGAGACGGCATCTTGGTATGATTGCTCGTTGTTGAGTCCGTAGGTGGTATGGTGTTAAACGAGATCTATGATCAGTGAAACTACAACCACAACAGCTGGACGACCACTATATGTATGAAGGCGGACAGTGCTTTTCTCGGGTAGAAATATGTACTCGTACGAGTATTCAAGGAGGGGTCGTGGCATCGACAAGGATGCCAGATGGTGGATTGACATAATGCATACTTGGTAATCCCCCGGATGATGTCAAGAGTTGCTATCATGGGCATTATTGGTTTCCTTGCATCTTTCTCTCCAATTAGGCCCATTAGTCCTATCGCCGGAACGCTTTGACGGTGTGGCGCTTTAGAACGACTACGGATATCGTATGAAGTAATGGTAGACCGACTGCCTTGCAGAAGCCCGCCCCTCTCTCTCAGCCGGACAGAGGCGAGACACTGGCACGAGAGTACGAGTATTGTAGTACAGTAGAAAACCGATGTATGCCGTGTGCCATACTCCGGATGCTCCATGTAATCGACTCCATCATATGCGCTTCTTTGCTGAATCAACTCCGTGAACCTCCTCTTCCTCACAAGAGTAGTTGCTTGTAATATGAAATGCCTAACTACCGGTTGAACCCCCTCGCGTTTCGCTTATTCAACTTGTCATTAGCCTGAAGATCGATCTGATGTGAGGCCCATCACAGCTAACCCAAGCATGCGAGCGAAGCGATAGACTTCCCATGACATGTGCTCAACGTCATTCAGAATCAAAGAAACAGCAATACCAGCTCGGCATCACGACTCGGAGTGTACCCGAGACACGAGTAGTACATAGGTGAACAGAGCTCGTACTGGAGTTCGGACGTCTCGCAGATAGAGATACCCCTGTCCTTCACACATAACACCTCCTTCTATGTACAACAAGCAGTCCTGTATCTCCGCTCTTTCGGCTTGTTCGGAGAGAGGGACTGGGACTTTTGTCTTTCCTTTCCAGTACGTTCTAAACCCGATACACAAACATGGTCTGGCGTTTATTCATCCGTACAGGACCTCGTGCCGGATGTGGTAGTAGCTTTTCGTACGTGCGGCCGAAGTACAAGATCAGTAATCCAAAGGACTCGTAGGAATTCTGTCCACAGGCTTCTTGGTGCTCTGAGTCTAGTCTTTCCGATCATGCCCTATACGAGATAGTCAGGTCTCTTGTGGGACTGGGTACACCTATCTACCTAGGGGATGGGCTGATGTCTTGCTGCCCATGCTAGATAGAACCTTTGTCTCAAGGGATCTTACCTGCACACTCGTCGTCGTCGTCAGCCCTTGTTATGGACTGAATGATCAATCGGGGGACATCTTATCCGTCTACCGTAGTGCAAGGGTGACAAGGCTGAACATGTGCAAGTATTATATCTGAAGGGGTCACAATGCCCGACTACTAGAACCCTTGCCACAGCAACTTCTCTTGAGCGCCTGGTCAAATATGATCTGATGCTTGAATATCTCCATTGTTGTCTAGGACACCTAAGAAGAACTCGACAACTGGAGGAGAAAAACTACAAAAGAGTAGTAGCGGATAGGCATTCGGTGTAAAGGCATTTGTCTACCCCCCCACACTAATTATATTCCGCAAAGTACGGAGTACATATTGTATGATATTGAGAGTACTCACACTTCAAAAAGTGGTCAACTCCACCGACCTCTACAAACAGATCATATTACGTGAGACTGATGTTGAACGTATCATTTGAGCATCTTTTCTAATTCGACAGACCCGTGGTTCAGTTCATTTCCTTCTCGGCGTCTCGCAACGCGTCTTGGTCAGTTGGACGTGATTCCATCTGTTAACGCCTCAAGATTCCATACGAGCCTGTACACCCAATCTCACAAAGCACAAACGGCGCTCCTTGGATCTCCTCCATACATCCTGACCATTCTCCATCGCTCGTCCAAAGACACACACCTTACCAAACATCCAAAATGGTACGCCCCTCCTCTCGCTGTACACCTATGTCTCCCAGTCTCTCTCTCTCTCTCTCTCTCTCTCTCTCTCTCTCTCTCTCTCAAAAACCATCAACCTGCTCTTCCACATCGTACTCATTGATATCTAGTCGCGCGACTCCTCCCACACCTACATACACACGCACTCGTCACGGTTCGCCGACCTCTTTGAAGAATTCTGCCGCCCACCATCCGCATCCTTCCCGACGCACTCCAGCGTGACGGCCAGCGCGGCACCCTCCAACCAAGCAGCCAACGCCAACACCACCACCGCCCACCCGGCTGGCCACGGCGGGATCAACGTCAACGACAACTCCAACATGGCCCAACTCCCGGGCTCCTTCTTACCCTTCGAGGAGATCTCGCTCCCGCCCCACCTGCAGCCTCTGAATCCGGAAGACGAAGACGACGTCGTGCCGGACATGCACGCCGCGTTCGGGATCAACAGGGCCCTGGGCCAGGGCCAGGCCGCAGCCACCGCGGCGGTGACTTCGTCAGGCGCCGGCGGGGGAGAAGGAGGGAACAGCGGCGCAGGCGAGACCAGCAATGCAGGTGCGCAGAGGGAGCCCGTGTGGCGCGATTTCGGCCTCGAGGCGCTCGTGGCGGGCGTGAAGATCGGCGGCGGCCAATATAGTGCTGGGAGAAGGCAAGGAAGACGGACGAATCTGTTGCTTTTGCGATGACTAGAAAATATCGAGACTCGGCTCTGCACGACATCGACCCGACGAAAAACACAGCTAGATCGGGGAAACGCCTGCGACTACCTGGGGACTCTTGTATCAGAACAACGAACAACCAGACCAGCAGCCAAGAACGCATAAGCGAGAGCCAGAGCAAGATGCGAATGAATGACGAGTTTAATGAACTATTGGTCTTTAACCTTAACAACACCCAGAACGCCTATGTCCATGCGATACCAGCTCCGAACTTGATCCTCCCCGATCAAGAGAATATGGAAATTTTCCGGAGGATTGGTTCACAAGGAGAGCTCTCTACGAACGACAGAAATACATGGACATTACGATCTCATTATCTTTGCCTTAGTCCTAGTTTCTACGCCACACGCTATACAGTACACTGTAGACGACATGACTCAGAGCAAGGCCTTCAACAGACGGGCTGGAGTAGCGACAAGTCAAGAGCCACAAGTTTTATATCCTAACGACATCCACCCTCGCGCGTTCAAAAACATTATGCGCAATCGTCCTCGCCTCCTTCTCTTCATCGCTCAATATTCTCGGCTGCAATGAAATCCGCGCATAAGTCCCGGCAGCTTTCCGCTTGGACAATTGGCCTGGGTTAATAACCATGACACTGTCCACAACCTATTAAATGGACACCGTGAGCTTAAAATCCTCAAAGACAAATGGGAGTTTCGTAGATCAATTACGGGAACTTAAAACATTCTCATGGCCAGATCCGATTGTAAAGAATGACAGGAGCAAAGGGGTTCGTCGTCGTGCAGGGGAAAGAAACACACCTTGACACTAGCCGTGACCAAACTCGGCAGAATGAGCACATCAGGCTTAACCTGCATCCACTCCCCCAGCTTGAAATAGCCCATATCCAGACAAGCTCCAGTCGCACCGTTGGTCCTCTTCATCGGCGGGAACAATGGGAAGAAATGCCTCTGGTCGATCAAACAACCAGGGAGCCGACTTAGCAAATTGCTCCCTACGCCCCCCAAGCCATGTGAAATCTGCTCACGGCTCAACTCGAAAAGAACATCCTGAGAACTGATCGCAAACACCGTCTCGTTCAAGCTCACGAAGCACGGATTGGGCAGCATGGTAACCTGCTTCGGCAGGTGTAGTTCCTTCTTGGCCAGTCTCTCTTGAGGCCAGGAAACGTGTTTACTCACCGCGTCGCGCACGCTGGGCACTATAAGCACCGATATGCTCGGAACAGCGGCACATAGACGCTGCAGGTGCGGTGAGATCCAGGTCCTAAACAGAATGGCCATACTCGCGTCATGGTCCAGGCCACGTGTCTCTGGGAAATCGAAGTCACCACTCGCAAGCACAGGGTGCTCGATATCCAGAAATGGACCGGTCAGGATGAGAGCGTCGGCCATGTTCTCTGCCGCCTGTTCGCAAAGAGCCTGGAACGGCTCGAAGTCGAGATTGTCATCAGCTGTGTAGGGACCTGAGGAGAGCATTATATTGAGTGGTAAAGAGGAAGAAGGAGAGTCGTCGCTGACTTCGAGGCGGTCGTTGACGGCGGTGATGTCGTTCGTCGTGGACGAGGGCATTGGTAGTTTGGGGATGGAAAGCAGTTCTTTGACTGTGAAGTACAGTCCCGAGGCGTTGGTGCCTTTCAGGGCCACAATCTGGCCAGGGAAAAATTGGTACGACGGCAATGCATCCACTTTCAATGGGACGCGCAGGCCAGCGCCCATGCGGCGGGACATTTCGAGCACAAGAGATGCAGAGTTGAGTTTCCCCTCGGGTGTGTCTGATGCGATGCGTCCTACGGCAATGATCTCGCTTGTACTTTGTGCCGCGGCATTTCCAAACGCAGAGTCATCGAGGTTATGATGTTTCTGGACCAGAGATAAAAAGTCGTCGATGCGCTCGTCGAGAATCTCAGAGGCGTCCGAGAGACGCATTGACATCGGCTTGTATGCGAACTTTTTGAAATCCGTACGCGAGATCAGACGTAGTCGTGCCTCTGAGAAGGGGGCAAGTGGCGCTTCGGCCTGTGGGAGGTGGTCGTTTAACGTCTCGATGATCTGTCCTGCGTTCTGACGCTCGGAGAAGGGTACGCCTCTATTTTGTCTGTCGTTAGTGTATCTCTTTCATTCTCACCAGTACGTATCTGTGAAGGGGCCCAAGTGACATACGCAAGACCATCTACCTTGCCAGCCTTGCCTGGGGTCTTGCTGTTCGTGTCTGGCCTATTGATCTTCTTTGGGACAGGAGAGTCGAAGTCTGCTTTTCTCTTGATGCTGCCGCTTCGTCGACCGACGGTGTTGGGGGTGAGTTCGTCAAGCCTAGAAGAATGGCATTGTTAGCCCGCCACATGCACACATCACAAATTCACCCGGCACTGCACTGCACTCCACCGGGGGGACACTGGTTGCCATACATTCCAAAGACATCGCCGGTCCCGACTGCTCTGGGAGTCGCATGAACAGCGCTCTTCCTCTCAGACTTGGGCACGAATTTGTTACTCCCTTGCTGCGTTCTCCCGTCGCCTCGTTCAACGCTGTCTTGTACGTCTTTGGCAAACATGCGTGCCGTTTCGAGGTCGAGTTTGGTCTCCTCGCTGCCCATCTTTAGACAGTAGACCTCCCATTTTATGAACAGTTCGTCGGCCGTCAGGGAGTGCAGGCTCAGCGTTGATTCGAGTACGCCGAGAATGTCCGGGGATAGGCCACTGCCTGAAGGGTCAAAAGCCGCATTGAGGTTCTCTTTCGCGTCCGTCATGGCTGTAATCGATCTGGCGGAGTAGAGACTGTAGTGTCTACGCGGTGGTACATGGTGTATGGAAGCGTTTATCTGGTCCTTGGAAGACGCGTTTAGTGGGACGCGTCTCGTGCAGAAACTATGCTGTAACGTAGACGTTGTGTGTACGGTGAAATATATATCTCAATTGGTGCGCGGACTCATCCGCCAAAGAACCTTGCCAACAAAGTACAGGTTGCCTGGAAGCAGGGGATGCAGAATCCTGTATGGTCAAGCTAGACTGGACGATTGAAAGTCCAGTCCAAATGTGGAAACTCACAGAGGCCTAGAAAAAAACACAAAGACTTTCAACTACAACATCTCCTCTCACTCAAAGGCAGCAAATACCTGGTCGATGCCTTGCAAACCAGTATTCTATTAGCCTAGGAATGTTGTCATTTAGTTTGTCTACATAATCGATTCGTTTCTATAGGAATAAAGGCAGATTCTTCAAGGTCGCTCTAGTGTCAATAGCAAACCTGCTGCACTGGCAGGGTCTTCCTGTTTCCGCCACCGATTGCATCTAGGAACTGTTGACAGTGTCTGTCTTTCCCAGCCCACCTGAATGCTGAGGAGACACTTTTATCTGTCTGTTTCATGTCAGGGAGTGATTTCCATGCAACTCCTACTTATGCTTCAAAAAGAACGCCCAGCTATGCAGTTCAGATTACCGCCATTGGTCATTACACTTGACTCGTTTCCTCCTGTCCTTCAACTAGAAGGTAATGGAGAATGTCGCTGAGTGACAAAACTCCCTTAAGGTAATTGTTCTCGTCGACCACCATCAACCTGTGGACTCGGGATTTTCTGATGGTTTCGAAGATGGTGTCGAGGCCGTCTTCTAAAGAGCAGCAGTAAATGCCTGGATGATTCGGCGATCGTGCTGAAAGGGCCTTTCCAACAGTCCACGTGAGGTTGCCATAATCTCCCGTCTTGAGAATTTCGATGACATCCACGGCTTCAAAGACATTAAGCAGTACACCTGTAATAAAATGAGTACTAGGTCGAATTTAGCAAGCACCTTAACTCACCCTCTGTTGTTACGACAGGCACACTGGATATGTTCTTCATCACCATCTCATCGATGACGTCTAGCATCGTCGTGTCCATACTGCAACGAACAATGTTGCCATACGTTCCAAGCTTAATCACTTCAAGAGGTTTTCGTAGCATCTCAATTTCCTTGACGTTCATTGCGATGAATTTGAGGATCCTGTATTGAGTGATTACACTTGTGACCATCATTCTTTGAGTGTCACTATCGTATGACACCAATGGAATACGTCGGGCTCTGGACAACAGTTGCTTTCGCAGTGCATCGTAGAGGATGGCTTCCGGCGATGCTGACACTGTCTCGGGAGGTTTGACATTGAGCACTTTCTCGACATCTGTACACTTTATTAGCCTGGTTCGCCTACCCAGCGCTGTCCTGATTGCCCACCTTTCAGATCGCTTAGCAATAGTTTGTCCACGTCTTTCAGCTTGTCAGCGTGTAAGTTGTAATACCGAACCACGTTCAAAAAGTCGTTGACGGTGAGGAGGCCTGCATAGGTCGAAGTCGAAGAGTCCCATAGCGGTGCAGATACAATTCCTATTCATGTAATCAGCTCGATGCCTGTGGGGAAATGGCACTCGACATACCACATTGAACCAGAATATTGAGGCTTTCTTTGACGGTCAACCCAACATCGAGCTCGATGAGTCGGAAGCTGAGTGGCAGGACTTCATAACAATTGCGCACTCTGAGGAAATCTCGAATGGCTTTCTGATGTCAAAATTAGATTCCACTACTCTTATGTGACATGAACACCACGGCGCTCTCTTACCAGGCCTGCTCTTTCATCTCGGTCGATTGGCCTCTCTGATTTTGCAGGAGCTATTGGTCGAGATACAGCTCTAGGACGAAGTAGATCTGATGGTCGGACAAAGGTGGCCTCGTGACCAAGGTTGGGAGGAGTAGTGTGGGCGGCGGCAGAGGGAGAAGTTGGTTGATTCGTAGGAAGGCTAGGCTGCGCAGAAGGCGGGGTAGAGGTTTGGGTCACCTCAGCGTTGTCTGCCATGACGACCACTCCAGCAGCATCTTTCTTTGTCTTTATCAGGGGACGAAAATTTCTTCCGAAGAACACAAGGAAGGCGGCAGAGTATGTTTGTTGGAAGGCAGTTGTTCGATGACAGCCGGATGCTGTGGAGAAGTTTGGGCGCGCCCACGAGTGAATTTTGGTAGGGCGGGAAGGACTGGCAGGGTCCAGAGGCAGAAGCGATTGCTGGTTTCTCCGTGTAGGGCTTCGACAATGCAAGCAATCGGTTTTGTGCAGGTGTGTTCCCAGCAGACCACGGAAGGATTGGCTCGGGACTGGGGAAGTAAGTGAGAAAGGTGGGATGCGGGTTGAGAACTGGGACTTGTGGTGGGATGCGGCCGTGCCAGCGCTATTCTCGGCTCACTAGGCTGGCACTGGCTTGGGCTGTGATGTGATGGAATGGAAATGGTGGACTCAGCTCATCTCGGATCACCGTGATTGGCATGTGATCATGCGATGGCTCGTTTCTGGAGAGACAACTATCACACACCGGGTCTATCAAAACAATTTCAGACTTGTTCGAGTCTTGATATTTCCGGATAGTCGTTTGTACTACAATATGCACGGCTGGATCGCTCCAGGGTTCTAGTCTATTTGAAAAAGAAGAGGGTACGCTACAAAGAATGTCTCCATCAGTCGCTGTAGGCCATACTATCCAACCTGGACGCCGAGCTGCTCAATGATTTGAATAGCGCATATCGATGATTTCAAGCGCTGGTAGGCGCTACATCCTGCTCACGTTCCGCCAGACTCTTGTCCTCACCTCCTTTGAGGTATAACTCGGACTCGCCGATTCTCTTCCCTCCCTTCTCCCACCGAGTATGACGTTCCGCCCTTTTCAATTCGCACAGATCGTTCAGTGCCGGCCAATAAACTTCATGCTCATATTCAAACTCGACCATGCCGCCACTCTCCTTTAGCAATTGTTCTCTCGGCACGTGTAGACCCATGTCCTCATTGAACCTGATCTTTTCCCGGGTCAATGGGTCAATAAATGGAGTGATGAGCTTGAAGAATCCCCAAATGTAAAATGGTACATTCGTGACCAGTGCACGACCGAGGCGTTCGGGGTAGTGGTTCTGCAAGATGTTCAAGGTCTGCTTTCCTTGTGAAAGAGTAGCGCCCTGTCCAGATTTGGTCTCTGCGAAGTTGATGAGCAGGGCCAATGTTTCCTGACCAGCCGGCATCAAATCAATCGCTCGCTCAAGCATGAAGACAAGGTGCTGGATCTGGCGCTCACTGCGTTCCGTATTCTGTTTTGAGGGTCTCAGATATTGGCACGTTCGTCCGTGATGATCCCAACCTAATATTATTTGCTTGCCTGTAGCATTCTCGATAGATATGTAATCCTTTGTGTGTTTTTCAAGCCCATACTCGCGCCGCCAAATCAATGTGTTCTTCAGTCTTTGTTCTGACTGAGCCACATTCCAATTTGTGGCCCTCAAATATCGCAGTAAACATTCTCTTGTGAGGAACATGCGTTCGGAGTCGGTCAAAGGCAACGAGTTCGAGCCTCTGGCAGAAGTCTCGGGTATTTCAGTCCAAGATAGCACATTCTTCAGTAATGTATCATATTTCTTCTCTTGTTCAGGCGTCAAAGGAGACGTGGGGGGAGGCTTCGAGGTTTCTAGGGGTTCGCCTAGCGGAGCTTTGATAACTCCATCGGCCGCACTGCGTGGAAGGTTCAGGATTTTTGACACGGCGGGTGCCGATGTATTTCTGTCTTGAATACCAGTCTCATCTCCCGGCCCCGAGTCTGCGGGTGGCTCTGTCGAAGCAGCAGCCGTCTCGGTAAGATTCTCGTCAAGCTTTGTTTCTTCCATTGCAGCAGAAATCTCCTCCGCAGCTTTCTCGGGATCAGTAGACCCAGGAGGCATTGCAGGTTTATTGTCGACAAGAGTAGCCATGATAAATTAGACTCTTACAGGAGAATGCGAAAGAAAAATAATGGCTCACTGGAGCCGAAAGTACTCGAATTTACATCGTGAACAGGATGTCAGACGAAGGACCATGGGGAAGTGCAGATTGCACTACTAGGAGCGCCGGATCTTCCTCAGCCGGTGAGCCTCATGTTCACCACGCGGGAGCCGATAAAGCCATTCTGCAGCCAAGAACCAACTGTTCTGCTGACTCGTCCGACTTTGGTACTGTCTTTTTTTTCGATTGATAATGAAGTACGACTGCTGCAGCAAGCACTTGCGGCTCACTTTCGCTACTCTGTACTGCTTCATTGGATACTACACTGTATTGATTCTGGTTGGTGCAGCACTTGATAGCCACCGCCATTACCACCCACGGTCTTTCTCTCGCCTCAGCTTCCATCCTGCCGCACTCTTCTGACACACGATTTGGGACTGCTCTCTACTCGAGCATCATGGGGGAAGTCCTTGCTAGTAGTGCGATTGTCCACCCACAAAGACCTTGTCTGACAAATCCAACCCTCCGGAGAGACTGTTTGGTTCGTTTTGCGGAAGCTTCTTCCAAAGCAGCCGAACGAGCCTTCTGATACCATTCTGCTCCAAAGGCTCTACTGGACCAAGAGTCAAGTACACATGTCCGTCGATCTCCTTCATCTCTGCAGCCCGAACCTGAATTGTGTCGTGCCACTCAAGAGGCAGTCCGATTTTAGCGTGATGAAGGAGAATGGACTTCTTCTCGTTGAAGTAGAAAGGGCCGCAATAGCACATGGTTTTACTAGCAACGTCCGCTGTGTCTCTGGTGGTGTCATCCGCTTTGTCTGATTTGCACGCGTCGATGTCGTCTGACTGAATGATAACGGACATCTGCCTTCCGTTAGAAACAAAGTCGGCTTTCATGATCGCCTATCCAGCAGCAAAGCTCCAAACGGGCATGTCGAGAGGGAAGACTCACATATCCGTCATCAGTGTACATGATCCGTCCCTTGCAGTTTTTACCCATAGGATGTTGGATATCTGCCGCATTATCAAGTCTGATTGCAGAATAGGATGCCAGTTCCCAGGCGCCGAGAAGGCGTGACAAAAGGAATTTCATGATTATGACTTGAAAATGCGCACACCGAGGAAAAGACACTTCTTGCGCTGTAGACAATGCTTGTTGAGACTAAAGGTAAACCTGTACGGAGATGATGGACTGCTGGTATTGTGCCTCAAGACATACGTGGACCAGAAGAGTGAAGGGAAGCCAGCATGTGAAGCAGAAGTCTCGCTTTCCCTCAGCAACTTCCAAAATGGCAACTGCGATCGAGAAGGGCTGACTCAAGCGCTTCCCGTGAGGAACTTCATGGGAAGGAAAGCATGAGCTGTGTAGACAATCGAAAACGAGCAGTGACTGTGATGTTTAAAATGGCATCGTAAAAAAACCAACACGCCGTTCTGCTCTTGAGTCATCTTCAACGCTCCAAATTCAAGGGTATCTACCTCATTGTGGCGCCGATGAAACCTATGAGAAACCGTCTTCACAACAGCAACTCCCTGTACCGACTCCATGATTTTGGATGCCTTTCAGGAAGAAATAAGCCACCACGCACCACCAACTGTTACGACGCAAACGATTACCGTCAGGATGCCTGCCCCAGCCCTATCGGCAGTTGTGATCTGTTTCTCAAGCTGACTTGGTGGGCTATCCGCAGCCGAGCCACCAGCCGTGGGATCACTTTTCGAAGTTGCGCCAGTTCTGAGAGATAGGGGGACCATTTTCGAATTGATCAGGTTCGCCCCGAAAATCGACATCGCGCTCATCTGCATTCCTATTAGCTTCCTCGTTGTGAGACAACCAACGATTCCCTTACTTCTTCGCCAACGCCTGTCAGACCATCATAAGTAGTTAAATACCACTGTTCACCACAAACGTTTCCACCGCCGCTACATTGTCCTGCAGCTCCCATCGCACTTCCTTGTAGTTTTGGCATAATCTGGCTTGCAGTACTGGGTACCAAGAGCGCCGTGACTGCCAGCCAGCGCGACAGGTACGCTTTGAAACTCTTCTGGTCTTGATCGCAATTCAGTTGTTTCTCACATTCCATCTCAGTCATTATATTCCCGCCATAATCAGACGGGAAGAACAAACTGAACGTACTCGACAGAATTTGCTGTACTCGGGTCTCCCAGGTCGAACTACCATTGGTGTAATTGTACATGTACGCGGCGCCGGCCAGGACAGTCCCATAATTGTAGGTCCAGACTAAGTTGTCGGCATTGGTACAATTGTTGTCACTGTCCGTGCTGTCCCAGATGTAAAGCATGTCCCCTTGGTGTTCAAACAGTTGGCTGGATGCCATCCAATCCCAGACCTTATTTGCCCAATCCGCATAGCTCGAGTTCCCCGTGATGTAGGCCAGTCGTGCTGAAAGCTGAAAATTCCCACCGTTGGCAATGGCAATCTTCAGGTTGTAACCGGCGTTGAATGAATACACTTGCCAGTGAAAGCCGCCACCACAAGTCGAAGTGTCCCATAAAGAGGTTTGAAAATTGAAAACGCCTTGCGCAAGGGCAAGCCACGAAGGATCGTTGCCTTCCGCCGCAGGGAAGTTGGACTCGACAGCATCGAGCGCCGAAAACGCCCAAAACAACTGGTCATCTACGCCCATGCTGCGGGACTGGTTTGGAGGGTTGAAATTATTCTCGGGCCCCCGCTGGAACTGTAATGACTCAGAGATGATCGAATTGTATGTACTGTCGTTGGTGTATTGCCAGTAATTGATCAAGGACCCCCACATTGCACCAGCTTCCCACCAGCAGTATGTCCCGGGGTTCTTGGGATCACAACTGAGTGATCCAGGAAGTATACCAGGTACTTGGCCGGTCTGGTTGCCGGTATAATAAGTCATCATGTTGTATGCTGCCGTGCCTGCGGCGGAGGCTATTGAAGACGACGAGCTGAGGTCGAGGGTGATCGCCATGGCAGCCGCCGGGAACAACAGCGGTATCAGCCACATGGCTGCGAAAGTAACGATCGAGCTTCGTTGGATTGTAAGGATTGTGATACAACACGATATCAGATCAGGTCATCCTGAAGCACAACACTCAGCGAATGACATTGGCAGGAGCATGCGGTGGTGAAAGGTAGGAAGAAGCAACAATGAGATACATACCAAGACGAGACAGAGGGTCGGTCTGTGCATGTTGAGGTCATCGAGTAGAGAATCTTGCGTTGCGTTGCCGGAGGCACTTGTCTCAGGTGTCAACTAGAGTGGTCGATGATAGGTTCGCATCCCACTGAATTGGGGCGCCTTTTGCGCCCGCTAGAGAGTCGCATTGGTGAATCGGGTGTTTCGGCTCTTGTCAACGTTTTCGAGACTGTGAGGCAGTGCAAAGAGCTCAATAAGATCATCAATTGTCGCTTGCCTCACAAGAAGTGCTCGCCTCGCATTTCACGCGAGATTTGCATCAAGAAAGGGTGAAAGAGCGGCCTCCAGGTCATTATTGATAGGCCTTTCAAAGATTTTCACGTCTTTAATGTTTGCGATGATTCTATCATGGATCGTCGCTACATGACAAGAGGCCAGGTAAAATGGGGTCTATTCAGTGGACTGTTCAATTAAAGCAGGCCAAGAGTTGTGCCTATCGAGCCTAAGCAACGCCCAGGAATGCTTAAGTATCGCGGGTTCCGCTCAGCAACGCTGGTGCCCCTGCCCCATGGTGCTACGTAGTACGGGGTGGTGTTCTAAGGCCAATTTGGGACCCCGGTGGGAGGCAACTGCACTCACCCGGCAGATTTGACTCCGCTATCCAGGGAACAGGACACGCGTCAACCATGCTTCATCCGTTGCGTAACCTAGAAATATCTCGATACACGGACCGTGTCAAGCAAGCCCTCACGCAACCTGCCACGTAAGAAAGACCTCGAAAGCGAGTGCTTGATGACGAGTTGATCTGCCCTGGTGCATCTTCGTCCGACTGGTCGACCACAGACTCCGGGAGGACACAATACCAACATGGTCTTTCTGAAAGCGTGGTTACGTGCTTAGTGACCAGAAAAAGCTCCGTGAGCCAATGTGCTTCACTTCTGCCGCACTCGAAGTTGTTGCTATTCCATGCAATTGACAATACTCAGCCTCAGAGAGCTCTTCTGATCGGGTGTCAGCTACGCCAATACGTGGGAGCCTTTTGACAGATCTACTGTACCTGGATCCAAACCCTATCTACAAAGTCACAACTCCAGGCCAGCTTTTGATACGCAAGCATCTAGTATTTTGATCTCTACATAGGTGTGCAGAACTTTGGAGCCATTTGGTAGCAATTGAACAGCCGATTGAGCGTACAGCCTGCCGATGGACACGTGAGGAAATCGGGGCATGCGCCACATGTGGCGCCTCTATCAGCCACAGCAAATGATGTGATCACAACTATTCAGTACTTTGCACTTGTACCTTGCAGAAGAACTCAGCATGATCATATCACTTCTATAGTCTCGAGAAACGAACTGCCGATATGATCATGCTTTCATCGCTGGTTGCGACCCTCGTGAGAACGCGACGGCTGGTATTTCGTTACATACATGAAGCTGCAGAACGGAGGGGTCATGTTGTTTGGGAAGTCGTGCAGAAGAATGGCGCCCTCGGATTTATATGTTTTGGTGGGCCGCCTGTTCACTTCCAGATTGTGAGTGATGATCCGACTCAGGAAGCGATACTTCCTTGTGTAACGATGTGTGTGGCTTACTTTCCATGGACAGCTCCACCAGCGATTCGTGGACCAGTACAAGTGGCTTGATGAGTCTATGTTCCAAGAACTGTTTGCGGTAACGCAAGCTCTCTCAGGTCCTGCAAGCACAAAAATGCTATATTGTATCAACCTGAACCGCAATGGCTTCTGGAGTGCTTTGGCAGCCTTCTTGTTGTGGTCGTAAGTTTGGTTCAAACTCATTTGACTCCTTTCCACTGCTGAACCGATTCACAGGATCCCTGGAGCTGTAGGCATGTATGCATTATCGCTCGGCATTTCCAATGTTGGTGATACTCTTCCTGCACCAGCGTATGCTCTTCTTTCAGGACTCAATGCTGCTACCGTGGGAGTGATTGCTCTTGCTGCGGTTCAATTATCCCAAAAGGCCATCACAGACAAGATTAGCCGGATATTGGTCTTTCTCGGAGCCACCGCTGGGATGTTGTACAATGCATTGTGGTTCTTCCCCGTTCTAATCTTTCTGGCTGGGCCTGTGACAATCATCTGGGACCTCAGAATACTCCATCCTATTTTCTCTCGCGTTAGAGGTGTTGTCCTCCGGTCAAGGCAAACAGAAAGTCGAGATCCCGAGATGACGAGTACAGGCGAGCTAGATTGTGCCCATTCTATGCGTTGGTCAAGGCTGACACTTGAGGATAGGAAATAACATGGAGGACGTGGCAGCTCGGGAGACTTCAATAAGGCAAGAAGCGCCCCGAACCGACGGCACGACTTCCACAGTCGAGCTCACCATTCCCAGACACTCGGTCTCCAACGAATCACGAGAGACATCAACTGTAAGAGTGATTCCGAGAGACAGAGAATTGAAGGTTTCCTGGCGATTCGGCACCATTCTCATAGTGGCATTCCTAGCTACTTTCATTACCGTCATGATAGTGCGAGGTGTCATCAAGCACCGGCCGTTGTTGTTCAGCTTATTTTCCAATTTGTACCTGGCAGGGACGATCATCTTTGGCGGCGGACCTGTAGTGATCCCTCTCCTCAGACAGTGAGTTAAGCAAGCCATGCTCATTGATGCTGGTTAGAGACCCGATCTAACGCTGATAACAGATATATTGTCACAGAGGGCTGGGTGTCCCCTCGCGACTTTCTCCTAGGGTTGGCCATCATACAGTCATTCCCGGGGCCGAATTTTAATTGTGCGTGCAGGACAATGAACCTGTTCTCAACCCATTGGAGAAAAGACGTCTGACTTGTCTCAACAGTTGCGGTCTACCTTGGCTCTCTAACCGCCATCAATGCTTCACTTCCCAGCATATCGGGCGCTCTCATCAGTTACATCGCTATCTTCGCGCCCGGTCTCATCCTCGTTCATGGTACAATGGGCCTCTGGAGCGCGCTTCGTACTCGACGCTGGTTCAAGGCTGGTCTACGTGGGATTAACGCTGCAGCTGTTGGCTTGATCTACACGGCCATTTACCGTCTCTGGGAAATTGGCTATATTGACGAGGAGTTCACGAGTGGCTCGAGCTTGGGTCGTGATCCTTGGTGGGTCGTTGTAACAGCAACAAGTTACGTTGGTGGGTGCTGGTTTGGACTTCCCGTTCCACTTGGCATCTTGCTCGGAGGTGTTATGGGACTCATCAGATATGGAGTTACGGCGACGTGACCGCCTTATCAGGACAGGTCAAGTTTGGATGGTATGATTCAGACTTTCTCGATTCTTTTATGCCTCCCACTTTCTACCACGTTCTGCGGCAAGAACGTCTTTTATATGGCTCAAGTCTGCGTCTGGCCTGGGACTTGGGTCATACTTCCCAGCTTGTTTGTCCCAGCCTTCCTCAACAACTCTTTCTTCAGCTATTGTCTTCAGCACGCAAGTCCCACCGCTATATTCTTTACTTTCCACCATTTTCAGCATCATGTCGGCGATGGTCTTTGGCGGCATCAGTTTCCGCTCCGTATACTTGGTTAGTTTCATGACATCGTCGTCTCGGTCCTCCCACAACGGACTCTTAACTGTCCCAGGTAGCACGCAGACAATTCTGACGCCAAACTCCGGGTCTGCCTGTCCTAATGACTTGGCCAGTCCCACCACTGCATGCTTTGTCGTGGAGTAGAGTGGCGCGAAGAAATTTCCCCTAATACCGGCAGTGGATGCCACATGGCAGACCACTCCTTGTTTGTTAGCAGATGCTAGAGCTTGCATAGCAAGGCGAGTGAGTTTGACTGGATGTTGTATATTGATAGCCACAGTCTTGTAGGAGTCTGTTTCCGTATCATCCCAGAAGTTAGACCAGGATGGGTCGAAGACTCCCGCAACAGGCGCGTATACGTCGGGCACATCACCAAAAACCTGGACAGAAGTGGTGATCAGGTTGCGCAGTGACTTCCAAGAAGTTACATCGCAAGTCTCAAAGAAGATCTCAGACTTTGGGTTTGCGTCGAGATACTCTTTGGCTTCGTCTGTGAGCTTCAAGTCGCCGACAATGACTCGAGCCCCTCTCCCGTGGCAGAGATTTGCGAAGGTGTACCCGATCCCACTACCACCTCCTGTGACGAGCACGATTTTGCCTTGCACTGGCAAGTCTCCGACTGGACCGTGTTTTGACATGGCGTGAAGCTGAATAGATCAAATGGTAAGATGATGGGTCAGTATGATCTGTGATTGAAGCTATCGTGGTGACTGTCGCGCACAGGTCAAGGAGGATGTCGCGAATGCATCTTGTTGCTACATCTGAACCACCATCGCTTCTCCAATCCGTTACCATCCATGTAACATTTCCTCGGTCCTGACGTTGGAGGTTCGAACAGCTGCGGGGTGTGTATCTCAGAGAGCGGAGATGCCTTGGGGAATGTGTCGGCCAGTTTTCTGATCTTCCCTCGCATAATGGCCGATCCTATCAACAAGTTTATCACAAGGAGTGAGGAAGATCTAGGACCTCTGAGCGGGTGAGGACTACGTGTTGTCGTGCCGAGTCCCGTGTGAGGATTGCTTCCCCATGGGCTGGTGGCTGATCTTCAGCCTTGCCTCTCTTATCTACGGACTTGAGCGCTGTTGCGAGTCGCGCCAGGTCCGATCGAAGAAAGCCAGAAGGCCGTCGTTATCTGGTCGCGTGGAAATGTGTTTAAAGGCTAGGCGAGAAGGACTTGTACGTCGTCACAGTTTGTTCTCCTTTCCTTTGTCGCATACCGTTACTGCCGTTTCGTGTCAGTCTCCAGCGCGCCTTCAGCAGCAAGTATGGGGAGCCTTGGGCCAGAAAACATCCCTGTTGTCGACTTCTCGAGATTCGATACGGATTTGCCTAGTCTGGCAAAGGAGATCAAGGAAATCTGTGAGACATGGGGCTTTCTGTACCTGAAGAACCACGGTCTCGAACAAGACAAGGTTGATCGCATGTTCAATATCAGCGAGACATTTTTCACAACTACTCCTCTTGAGGAAAAAGCATCCACGCCATGGAACAGTATTTACAACGCGGGCTACGATGCAAAGACCGGGACAGAGAAGTACATGCACGAGAACGGAGCCAAGGATCTTGTGTCCTCACAAGATGGCAAGGAGGTTTTTGTGATTCGGAAGCAACAGGCATACGACCAGCCGATGCCCCCTGCACTGCGGAAATTTAACCCGGAAATCCAGCAATTCATGGCCGAGACGCACCAGAAGATTGCCGTTCGACTTCTTGCTTGTCTAGGGGTCGGGCTAGGCCTGACAAAAGACCGTCTTCCAGAGAT
Organism: Rhinocladiella similis; assembly: GCA_024082115.1. Lineage (NCBI taxonomy): Eukaryota > Fungi > Ascomycota > Eurotiomycetes > Chaetothyriales > Herpotrichiellaceae > Rhinocladiella > Rhinocladiella similis. Next base: position 699,492 of record JAMRYE010000009.1, read on the forward strand.
TCACAAGCATGAAAGTCCGTCATACACGACGCTCCGACTAATATACTACCCGGCCTTGCAGCAGGCTGACAACGCGCCCATTCGGCTGCCTTCGCATACTGATCAGGGCGTCATCACGATTCTCTTTCAAAATCAGATCGCTGGCTTGCAGGTTCGACCTCCGAAGTACACTGGCAAGATATCAGAAGATGAAGTCTGGCTTGATGCCCCTGTTATCCCGGGCGCAGTGCTGATCAACATTGGCGAGACCATGACTTTTTTCTCCGGCGGGCTTATGAAGAGCACATTGCATCGTGTTGCGAGAAGTCCCAACGCAGAAGACATGGGCAAAGATCGGTATTCGATGGCCTACTTCTGCCACCCCAATCAAGATACCTTGTTGGAAGTCATTCAGGGTATTGAGGGCGCCAAGAAGAGGGAGACGCCTGTATCCTGCGTTACCGGAAGACAGGTAAAGACGGTCAAGGACTGGATTGAGCATAGACATTCGATGGGGAGGCAGGAGGCCATGGTGGCAAAGTGAAGTTAGTCGATTGTGTATACCATTTTGTGTCCTGCGTTGCATATTGCTCTCCTCATTCGACCATCCGCACAATTTGTCACGCATAGTTCTCGTTTCAAAAGCCTGAAATGCATGTAGTCCATGATGTCCGGGTTGAACGTCTCTATAAAAACGGTCGTGACCTATCTTGACCACGAGGCTTGAAATCGTGGATTGTGCATCACTAGGATGTCGGAATCTGGGGAAGGTTCACTGCCTGAACTGAATAGGCGTAGCTCATACCCGTATGATCCACCGCAGGTCTCCGCACCGCAATTCGCCGTATTCGACATCTTCAGAAATATTTGAGATCGTTTCTTTTTGTCTCGCTTCAAAGCCTTGAGCAGGCCACCTGCCTGTTGTCCGAATATTCAACTCATTCCTCCGCCGATTTTACGACCATAGCCTTTCAACACCTCCAGACGCCACCATGCCGCCTCCAATGCCCAACCCTACGAAGCGCATGACAGCGAACCCAGCGAAACCCGTAGCAAGGTATCGTCCAGGAAAAGCAGTCGCAGAACGAGAATCGTCTGACGAGGAAGAAGTTTCGGAGGAGGAAACGCCACAACAGCCACGACGAAAACCTCAAGCCAGGCCTCCGCCGGTCAGAAAGCCAGTCGCGTCAGCAGCAGCAGAAGAAAGCGAAGACGAAGATGAAGACGAGGAGGGGTTCGTGACAGAGGAGGAAGATGAAGGGCCAGGAGCAGGTTCAGGAACTAAAGTAAAACAAAACCAACAGAGTGATCCTACACTGCGCAGATCACCACCACAGACAAAGGCCGACTCCGAGGAGGAGTCAGAAGAAGACGGATCATCAGATGAAGAAGACTCATCAGAAGAAGAAGAAGAGTCGTCTGAAGATGAAGCACCACAACGCAAATTCCAACGGCCAACGTTCATCCGCAAGACCGACCGCCAAACTTCCACGCCTACCCAAACACAATCCACGCCTGACCCATCCATATCTACGGCCGCCGCCGACACCGACGCCGCCCGACGCCTCGCCCAAGCCGATCTCCTGATCAAAGACAAGCTAGAACGCGACGCACTCGCCCGCGCCGCCGGCAAGAAATCATGGGACGACGACGACGACATCCTGCCGGAATCCATGATCGACGACACAGACGGGCTGGACCCCGAAGCGGAACACGCGGCCTGGAAAGTGCGCGAACTCAAACGGCTGAAGCGCGACCGCGAGGCACTGATCGCACGCGAGAAGGAGATTGAAGAGATCGAACGCCGACGCAACCTCACCGCGGAAGAACGCGAAAAGGAGGACCGCGAGTATCTCGAGAAACAGCGCGAAGAGCGCGCCGGGGGCCGACAGGACGCCGCCTTCCTCGCGCGCTACCACCACAAGGGCGCCTTCTTCCAGGGCGACGAGGCCGCCGAGATCCTGAAGCGGCGGGACGTCATGGGCGCGCGCTTCGAGGACGACGTCAGCGACAAGTCCCTCCTGCCAGAGTACATGCGCATTCGGGACATGACGAAGCTAGGCAAGAAGGGGAGGACGAGGTACAAGGATCTCAAGGGCGAGGACACGGGCCGGTTCGGAGACGAAGTGAAGCGGTGGAAGGGCAGTGGTGCTGGACCGAGAGGCGACGGAGATTTCGATACCAGAGGCCTAGACGAGCGGTTTTTGCCCGATGATCAGCGTGGTGGTGGTGGTGGTGGAGGAGGAGGAGGTCGGACGGGCCCAACGGGTGCGAATGCCAGTGCTGTCGGCGAGAGGAGAGATAGAGATAGGCACAGGAGTAGAAGCAGAGAGAGACGGAAGAGGTCATATTCAAAATCATGGTCGCGGTCGCGGTCGAGGTCGAGGTCGCCCAGACGGAGAAGGAGGGATTCACCTTATCGAGATCACGATCGGGATCGGGATCGAGACAGAAGGAGGGAGGAAGTGAGGACTCATTGAACATTCTACGACAGGACACATGAACAGGTGATGGCGTCTTGGTCTTGACCCAATGGATAACGAGCTTGAAGGGCTCAAGTGTATAGCTCTACCTGAGTCCATAATGGACGTGTCTTGGAGCGCATGGTCTCTAACGCGAATCGCTCACCTACTCTGTGCTCATGAGGTGATCATCCCTACTACACACTCACAACATATCTGACTCGGGTCGTGATTTAATAGACTTTTAGTCTCCCAACGGTACAAGTAGGCCATGGATCTAGAAGCAACGATGCTTTACCATGTCAGACTAGGCCGTCGGGCCAGACGCATCTCCCCTCTCATACGAGTATTGATTCTCGAATCCCCGCTGCCTTTTCCATAAACTTCTGTCCTCGGTCGTTTCCCTCTTGGGGTCTAGCAAGCGTCGCGGCCTGCCATGAAAATCCACAGTTCGGCACTTTCGGAGTATCAGCAAACCATTGAAATGCCGCTTTCCGTAGACTGGTATATCGCCAACTGCGTGGGCTTCAAGCCAATGTTGTGTATAGTTTGTCTCCCAGATCTTCATTGTATGACAAACATAACGACTGAAGAGCCGTACCCGTTCCTCGTTTGAGTGCGGTATCATAGGTCTTCGATCGACCGTAGCTTGATTTTCAAGCCACATGGAGTCTTGGTCCGGGATCAAATAGTGAAGCAGCCGTTTCAAGACCAGTATGTTGCGAGACCTGCAAGACAGTCCATCGCGTCCTTGAATATAATGGCTGGGACGTCGTAGCATGTGCCTGCTCTTGGTATGCTTGATTCCAGTAGTCCAAGGCTCCCTGGTTCAGCCCCGTGTTGCGAGTATCGATGAGAACAGGCCCAGTGGATAAATAGACATATGATATCCTTCCAGGAACATACCCCCAGACCACAACACATGGGCCGGCCATAGACCGCTTTCTCTTCTATGGGCAATCCACACGATCGTTCTTCGAAGGGCAGATTCCACCCTAAGCGATCAATTTGTTCTTGTCCTGACTTCGCCTCTTCTTCATTTGACGCCCTGCCTCTCCAGCTCCTTCTCCCTCTCCAACACGCTATCTTCAAACTTGATCAAGAAGACCGTCCTGTTAGGCCACACGTCCGTCGCCGTATTGTGCGCACTGGCCTTACACTCGAACCCCGCCCCGTCACACACGCCCTCGATGATGCCCGCAATGTACGCCGCGACGCTAAGCTGGCTCATCTCCTTCGGCACGCTGATATACTGATTCGTCAACGGCGTGTTGTCTATGATCATGTACTCGCCCGGGTTGGTCGTGGACTGTTCCAACGAGTCCGCCGGCCGCGAGAACAACAGCGGGTACAGTTTCGTTGTGAGCAGCGTCAACAGTGGAAGCAGTCGCAGCGGTCTACTGGTGGCGCCGCTCGTCGAGGAAGAAGTGCTCGAGGAACTGGACGAGGATCCCGCAGGCGACGTGCGGTAGAGTAACAGGTCCAACAGCTTCAGGCCCAAAGGGTATCCCTGCTCGTTCAGTCTCTTTTCAAAGTCCTGTATACCCTTGACGCGGCGGTGGGCGTACGACACCATTTCCATGAACAGGTACGCGAAGCTGGCGCGGGAGAGTTCGGCGTTGCGGCTGCGGTTAAGGTTCCGGTCGTAAATCGTCTTGCGGGTGGAAGGGTAGCGGAGGGTTGAGGTTGTGCCGGCGCTGGTCGGTGTGGTCGTGCTGGCGCCAAACGTGCTGGAGGTCGAGTATGTTGAGATATGGCGGGAGGGAGAGGACGTATGCGAGGGAGGGAAGGAGGGCATTGTCAGGCCTGGAGGGGCGGACATGACTGTGATCTTCGCGTCGAAGGGGTAGTCAGTCTCAAGTCGTAGAGTGCATGTTTGTGTAAGAGGAAAAGTAGTTCATGATATGTGGTTTGCGGCCATCGAAATGAAGGCGAAACCGACAACTTTCATGGAAAGTTCCCCGAGCGAGGTACCAAGAAAACTTCCCCTTTTAAAAGCCGGGGATGTTCAGCCTCGCGACGTTTCAAATACACAAACAAATCATAAGCGACTTCATCCTTCGTTGTATCATTGTAAGCTAGTGCTAGAATTGGTACCGTTTATCTACACTGTACCATTTCCCTTCGTCATGTTATAAGCCCATCTATAGACATACTGTACATACTCAATAGATGTCATTTCTACACTTCACGCCACCCTTGATGACCTTGTCCGCCTCTCTGCTTATCCTGGTTATCCTGGCGGTCGTCATCTGACTGAGAGTTTTAAGCGTTGGCTTCCTTGATATCACTTTTCTCTCCATCCCAGTCGGCAAACGCCTTTTGTCGTTGTCTCGAGTTCCACTGTAATGTTCTCGATATACTGTTGACCCAGTCTTCACTACGACGTCCCGGCGGCATGACGTTAGCAAAAGGATACCGTGAAGCTGAAATTGTGACATAGTCTCCCGGAAATAACTCGACTCTAGATAAAGGATGTTAGCAAGTCTTTCATGGCTCTCAATTCTTGATTTTGCCTACCGTTCCCGTCCATCAAAGCTTGCCCAAGAATTCGATCTGGCGTCATAAGGCACGCCGAGACGGAGAACGATGGTATCGGGAAGAATGATCGGACGGAATGACAGAGTATGCGCGCAGATGGCCGTTACCAGAATGACTGGATTTTCCGGGTGACACAAAGACCCTCCCGCAGCCAAATTATATGCCGTCGAGCCAGTTGGGGTAGCCACACAGATTCCGTCGGCCTGGACAGTCGTCAAGTGCTCCTCGTCGCCAAAGAGTTCGATCGTGGACATGGTGGGATTTGGACCCCTGTCGACCACGATATCATTCAGAATCTCGAATGTGCCGTCTGGCCTGTGTGTCTTGCGATCGTCGGCCTCTTCACCGATCAACTCTTCCACGATATCTCGACGATCAGCATCATCATGACGCTTCTGCGACCTCATTACGGTCCCTTCAAATCGGAGCCGCAAACTTATCGTCACGCCATCCTTAATGGCTTGCGATAGTGTGGTCGGGTAAGTCTCAAAGTCGAACTTTGTTAGGAAGCCAAGTGACCCCAGAGCAAAGGACAGTACCGGCGGAACAACTCTTTGGAACAACCAGCTCGCATAAAGCACCGTGCCGTCACCACCCAATGTGATCACAAAGTCGAACGTATGAGGCCGTCTCCTGGCAAGATTGACGTTCCAATATTTCAGTCGTTCCCCGTATGAGGGATCCTCCGCGACTAGCCCTGCTGCGTTGAATGAAGGATTGTTTTGCAAAATATCCTGTACGTACACGATATACGGCACAGATCGATCTTTCGACAAGAGCCATCTGGCCACCTCCCTGGTTTTGACGATCAATGTTTTGTCGTGGATTTTAGTGAGCAGAAAGATTGCCTTGATCTTTAGTTTGACCTTTAGATTTCCCAGCCTTTTCGCCAGAGCCCTCACGCTAATGGCCATATCACTTAGCTGCTTCTTCGTGAGCAGCCGTGACTCCGTAGCTCGGATATCCTCTCTCCCAGACATGGGCTCTCTGTCGTTATTACTGTCTTCCGTCGGCACATTCGGCTCAACCTCATCGATTTGTTCCAGTTGCGATTCGACTTTCGGCTGCTGGCCCAACGAGGTCTTTTCGACGATTTGGTGGACGAGACATTGCGACTTCGCGCGTCCCACGTGCTGGCGGCTAGCTTTGTCGACTTTCGGGTGCTCGGTGAGGACGACAGAGGATTTTCGGCGGCGAGCGATCTCGGAATCAAAGACAACCTGTTACCAAACAGTGTGAGCAAACGAGCGTAATCTTGACCCGTTGCGCACCTCGATTTTACGATTGTAGTCATCCTCGCTGCTGGAGTCACTTCCCATCTAGTCGCTTGTAAGCACATATCCTCAATCACCGTGCAGGCATATATACATGATCCGGCAGACATTCACTAATTCTTCTGCTGAGGTGAGGCGCACCCCGCGAGGCATCCATCGTGGACCGAACAGCGATATCTTCACGAAGCCGGTTGGCAAAGGAACCCTATACACAATTCCCTTGTCGGAGTGTGCTCATTCTCGTTAGGGGGTGTCGAACGTGCAAATGTCGTTGGTGAAAAGATATATCGTTTGCACTGGAACGATTTTATGACGTTCCTCTTAGAGACGGTCGCAATTGAGCGTGCCGTCACAAACGCCCGCAGCCGCAATCCTATGGGTATCCGTTCGGGGTTATGCATTGACTAATCGACAACTAGCCTCAACACTATTACCAGGGTCTTAAGCGATGACTAAGCAGGACATAAGCAGGGATTGTTCTTTGCTTCGATATAGAATGGATCAGAGCATACGGTTGCAAGACAAAGTGTCTGTGGAAGTAATTGTGACCTATAGCACAGTTGCACCTTGCAATGCGTAAGGCAAACAGCACTGGAAAGAGTTGGTCAACTGATTATGAAGGGTTCTGAATTTGTCTCAATCGATGTAAGTATACATGTCTTTCAAAAGAAAGACCAGTCTATCAAGGGTATCCTATTGATCTGGCGTCATCATCTCTCATTTCTTCGTAACTTGTTATACATCAATCATAACGGGGATATCAAGGGCGTTTCAGATACTTCATGTCGTTCACTACCCGATAGTCCGGCCGTCTTGAGAAAAGGGATCTCTTGTTCTTTGTCCAGAGCTTCACAAGGAGTGCCAATCGGCGAGCTTGTTTCAGAGACAACCACAGAATCTTCCGAAAAATGTGTTGATGGTGCAGCAGTCGACTGCGACTCTAGCGTTTCACTGTCGAAATCATCAGCAGGTTGTTTCTCGATCTCGGTAGTACTGTTGGCTTCGCTGCTGGGTCCAGTTTCCGTAGGCTGCTCTAGAAGCGGGCCGGCCAACTGTGGTTCCAAAGGACCTTCAGAATGGTATGGCGTGAGTTCGTAGAACAACATGAACCCATTACCACGCCGAAGCACTTCTTCCTCCGAGACCTTGGTGACCATCTCGTCGTTGAAAGAATACCAGTCCTTGCCACGCTTTCCCAAAGCAACGTAATGACCATTTTCATGTCGTCCATAATGTGTGACGATACATTTCAAGTCGTAAATAGCAGCAACGGCACCTCGGTTCTTTTCCAAAGGTGCACACCAGCGGCTGAGGAAATCGAATTTGACAGGAACTTCGACGGGAGCTGTATTCTTTAATTGATTACCATACTCATCAAAGATGCTGCGGTTGATGTGAAGCACGAGATCTTCCGGCAACCGCCCAATGGTAATCTGCTTGGCTTTTGTCCTGAGCACAGGTGTCGGCTTTTTTCTTAGGCCTGTCTGCGGCAATCTCAGCCTCTGCACCCTCGATTGATGGCGGTTCCTCATTTCCATGCGCCATTTTCGTGCAATGCTCGCACTCAACGCCTTCAACCTCTTCCGGTGCCGTAAATTCATCCAGCAAATCCTCGACAGACGATACACCTCGAAGGCCCATGTTTAGCGTCAGACAGTTAAACTGGGTCAATGACAATCCTTCCGTGTACCCGCAAACCTTGCATTCGAGAGCCTGTGCGGTCATGCCATCGAGAGGGTTCCGATGCCCGAGAGACGCAGTCTTGGTCAACAATTGTGCTGCTGATTGACCGATGGTACTGAGGGTACTTTCGGATTCTGCCCCATCATTTCCACCTAAGCCTTCACCTTTCGCCGTCTTAAACCCTTTCAGACACTCCAAGCCAGCGCTTGAGGGCTTCTTTAGCTGCTTTATATAGCCGGATGCCTCCTTCTCCGCGGCATCAAGAATTCGAGAGAAGTACTCCTGCGCATCTTGCTGCTGCCAGCTGTCCATCGATTTCAATACCTTTGGCGTCCACAAGGTTGTTTTCCTGCCGTTTGAATCCGCAAGTTTCTCTAGAAACGCAACCAGTGCTTCATGGGTTTCGGCCTTGACCTTGTATTGTTGGCACATTTCCAGGCTCCGTTGGAGGAAGTTGACGAACCCAGGCAAAGATGCCAGGCCTTGGAGAACACTGTTTTGGTAGCATGAGTTATCCCAATTACCGAGTCCAGGTGGCCCAATGTCGTTGCTCGACGATATATAGTCCGCCACACCCGAGAGGCTCCTGACCTGCCGAAGGACGAGTGGCATCTGTGGAGGTCCAAACATCCTCTGTACAGCTTCTTCTTTTGCGAACATGTTTCCGAAGTCAGCTCGGCTAAATCTTGCTTCCTCGGGGGTCAGGCGACCAAGCCTGACAAGCGCACGCTGCATTATATAGAGAAGCCTGGAAGGGAGGAGATAGATGAAGGATTCGTAGCAGTAGCGCTGAATAGTGGATGGCCAGGCGTCGAAAACGGAAAGAGCATAATAACCCAACACCAAGAGAGCAATCGTTGAGATCACCTTGGTTGTCGTCGGGTAGGATGTGCTTTGAGATGCGTAGGCGTCGTAGACTACGGGGCTGTCGTATGCCCTAGCCGGGAGGTTGTTCATATCGAAGCAGCGGAAGGTGGAGAGCCTGGTTCACTGCCGTTAAGAGTGGCATTCGGTCTGTCGGGGGTCCTGAACGACACTCTACATGGACATTTGGGTTTTGCCTCGAAATGAATTGCTCGGCTTCTGTGGTGACGAATAGTTGTTTGTTAGAACGTGGTGGTAAAGAAAATGAGGTGATCCAGGCGGCATGAGAGGCGCAGGCCAGGAAGGCTTGGCGACTTCGCTACTGTATGTACGTGTTAGGCCGTGAGGGCTGAAACTACCCACGACGAATATACACATGTATCTGCGCGGAGCACTCGACCATGAAACAAAGTCACCAGGAGCATTTTTTGGCATTATTTCGTGTCATTACTGTCAACAAGGTCTCGCTTCCGTTTGTTCGAGTCTGCTCTTGTTTGCTCGCGGAAAGCGTTGGGCATGGTTCGAAGATATGGAGCGTACTCTCCTTGCCCGACTCCGACTGCGTAAGAGATGGTTGTGCCATCCTTATCGTCATCATTGGACTCGGCCTGTCCGATCTCAGCATCATTGGCTCCTCGTGCCACTCGCTTTCGTTCCTCCAGTTCCCTCAACGCCTGTCCTGAATCACCTTCTACGTGCTTGACCCACCACTTCTCCCATAACCAAGTCAAGGCGTGTTGTGTCATTTGCCTCAGATAGAACAAGTTGGGAATGTCGCCGTGAGTAACCTGATGTCGTAGGTCGACAAACTTCTGTGGCATACCGATCGCAGTCGCATGTGCATACATTGAACTTTCGCCCTTGGCTGGTAGGACAGCTGCATCCTCCGTCTCCGAGTCATCCAATGCCAGTTCCATGGTGTGCAGTCGGGCTACATCGCGATCAACGAAACCGTTCACAAACCTCGCAAAGGCCATGGCGTAGATGCTCTGCATAGCCGGGTCTGATATGCCTCGAGATCTCCGGTTTGGATCATCGTGAAGGAGAGCCTCGGTAAGGCCAGACGTGGCGACAATTGCAGGAGGGAGCTGACCAGCTTTGAAGACCCAGAGATTGACTTTGTCGATGGCTCTCTGTTTCATATCTTGTGGAGTGGTCGAGAATGCATCCTGTTTCGCACGGTCGGGAAAAAACCAGTCTCGAACCATGGCTAATTCGGAGGTGTGTCGCCAGGGTGGAAATTGTGACACCATTCTGCCAGCTTGGGCCGAAACATCAGACCCCAATATTGGAGGCCCGACCGCCAGTGCCTTCGAGTGTCGGGGTCGCCTCAGGCTGCTGGAACCAAGGTCCTCGTTTCGTATAACGAAATTCCAGATTTCGCAACAATTTGGAGGATAAATTGTACGACTTTGCATTGGATGGGACAGTATTGCACGCTATCCCGTATCAAGACTAGCCAAATTATAGCTACTGTACTGTACGGTAGATTCCGGCTATGACGCCAGGACAGGTGGACTTTAGTGCGAGCGTTAATTGGCCACGAAAGCACGTGCCGCGTTCAGATCGCCCCCTGGTTAATGTGGCTGGATTCTAGAGCAGTCTACAGTTCTCGAAGAGAGTCGAACTGTACAGACAGATCTTTCGTAACAAGGTCAAACAGTAACACATTGTTCATTGAGAACCGAATCTAGCTATCAGAGTTCGTTTAGAAAAAACCAACGTCGGGTATAATCGTAGAATATGGAGTATCGGCGTTGAAAAACTGGCTTCACTCCAAAAATAGTCTGATAAAGAAACCAGTACATGTTCGTTGTTCATCATGTCGTAAATCATATCCATCCATAGCCATTCTGGCAATCTGGGTAATACGCGCTGTTAAGCTGACTTAGTGTGGCGAGATATCTGTAAGCGAGAGGGTCAACCTCAGTGGGTGTCGCAAATGACATGTGGTTGGCAATGGATTGAGAGTCATAAGAGGGACACATGGTCGTTGAGATATCCGTGTAAATGGAGTCATACTGGGGGGCGATATCTTCTGCAATTTCGACTTCGTCGTCGTCGTCGTCGTCATCTTCTTCTGCCTCTCCATCTTGGTCGGCATCTGGATCCCATTCTACTGGCTCAAATGACTCGGCAAGCTTGAGTGATGTTTGTCCAGACCCGGCGAAGTTTCCAAAAAGTAATGATGAGGATTGAACCTGGGCTGGAGAATCATAAAGGCCCATGCCGACCAATTCTTCGCGGTTGTCTTGTGCCCTCCCACCACTCGTATCCAGAGATAAATTGTCCAGGTTGATGTCTGAAGCGGTCGGGAAGTCTGGCGATGGTGGCGCAGTGGCAACACCAGTGACCATTGTTGGCTGGTTGCAATACAATGGAGCATCAAGCGTCGGAAAGGTACATTGGTGGAGTTTAGACATCTCGTCATCGTGCCAGGTTTGATCCAGGAAATCTTGACTGCCATATCCGAGACCAATATTTCCAGTACAATACTCGTCCAGCGGGGTCATGTTCTCTTGAATCGACGGCTCGTTCGTGGCAGGGTGTGAAATAGGGGTCACGAGTCCATTGACCCGAGTAGTTGTGAAATTCCATGCAGACGAGTCGAACTCGGGTGTGCATGAGTCGAAAGGGATGTAAAGGGCGGCGAGAGAATTAGGATGCCAGCTGACAGGTCGTGATCGAGAGCTGTCGAAGTTGGGTTGTTGCTGACTTCTGGTGCGAAGATGGTCGACTACAGATCGGGTTCTTGATGAGAGCGTGGCAGATGTCGTGGTCTTCCTCCGTCCTAAATTCCGGGGGCTGCTATTGCGGCTGCTTGGTTTCACGACTTTATTGGGTCGAGTGAAGTACGAGGAGACACTCATCGAAGCCGGGTTGTATGTCGTCTCCGGCAAGGAGTAATTCCACGACTGTGTGTATTCCATGGAGGCGTTGGCGAAGAGCTTCAGTGGTTGAACATTGGAGGAGTGGTCGGGAGACGCGAGTCATATCTAGTCTTAGCAGACACAATATGAACAGAAACGGCCAGTGGACCAGCTAAGGGGTAACGAACACGAAATTGAGAATGGCATCTCAAATTGCGGCGAGACACGGTCGGGAACAACTACACATACCAGAGCGGTTGAAGTGGGCTAGGGATGAGCCAGGTGCCTGGTGGACAGAAGACCCAGAACCGGGGTCACAACAGAGTTCCCAAGCATGACAGGAAGGCAGAATACTAACCAACTGCTGTAACTACCGGGGTGTGAAAATGATCCCATACGCACGGTTGGAAATGGTTTGGCTACTGCGCAAGTTTAGGATGAGGTGGAAGCGAGAAGGCGAGATGCGTCAGACCCGGGCGGCAGCGGTAGCGTCGCAAGTGGGAACATGGGGAAGAATGATGCGAGGACGTGTGGCCGGTGGCTGTCACTAGTAGCAGCACCGAAAGCGCGTGATTCCGCTCCAGCACGGTTGCATGGTCGAAGCTCGATCGATGGGAGCGAGGAGGCGCGAGGTCTGAGCAAGGAGCAGGGAAAGCAAGCCGATCCGGGTGGCATGGAGATCCTCAGTGGGCTAGGACTGACAGAACGGCTTGCAGAAGGGCCAGGGCAAGGGTTGCTAGGCCACGTAGGGATGGAAAACAGTCACAGCTGGTCTGATTCGATGTCTTGCTCTTGGGGCCCGTGACGCCGCCAGAGGATAGTGTGAAGGATTGTCAAAAGCAGTCAAGAGAAGTAAAAAAGAAGTCACTGAAGCTAGTTGTTTAGTTCGGGAACAGCCCACTCAGTCGAGGAGGGAAACCTTAAAAGAAGCAGCCGGGCCGGATAGCGACTCGATTGTCTGGCACAAGTCAAAAGTGGCTCAGGCCAGAGATGACAGTTGGTTCGACGCCAGTAGGGCCGAGGGAGGAGGGTTCAAGGCGGAGACAGGCCCAAGACCATCCTGAATCCTGAGCCTGCAGCGGTGACATCGAAAAGAAAACGGGATGACACGATCCCCGGCGTTTCCACCGGCTTCGCAGCAAGATACGTCTAGGTTTGTAAGGAAGCCGCATGAGCCCTGGAAAGGCCGACGAAAACAAGCGGCGTATCACATGAATCACCGAAGCAGCGAACAAGGGTGACGCCTCAAAGACGGTTGGCTAGACCGACAAGAGGCAAGATTTTGGACAGAATACGGAGGCTGTGACAGGACCCAAGGCTTCGTCAGACTGGACACTGCCTAGCTGTACATACATACTGTGGTAACCCTGACAGGAGAGTCAAAGCATGGCAAAACGCAGTAGCTAGTCATTTCAGGGTGATTGAAGCGACGATCAACATTGCTCAAAGAGGCTGCCGCCTCGGTGGATGTGGCCCAGAGATTACTGCGGTGCTGTCCGTCGTCGACTAGCTGTGAAGTTCGAGTAGCGGGCAGAAGTGTCGGGAGGGAGGGGATAGGCCAGTGGGTAATATTGGCAGGGATCAGGACTCAAAATGGCGAGCGTCTCGTGGTGCTCAAAAACGACATCGCAACGGATGGCTGCCATGTGGAGTGGGCCCGGGGGGGGGCGATTGCTATTGTATGTATGTACAATATCCACGTCGGTCAATCAAAAGGGACCAGGGTAGGGAGCAATGGAGTCAGAGAATGGAAAATGATGGCGAGGCAAGGGTGGTGGAGTGGTGGTCGGAGCACGAACGGCGTCATGCCAGGGTAACTGGACTCACAGGCACCGGGATGCTGTCTGGAGCCAAGGGCAAAGGGCTCGTGGAGGAGGTACGGAGTAACTACTGTACTGGTCTCGTACGAGGCAACACTGCTGGGAACGGGAATGCCATGGGTGGTGGGTGGCGGTCCGGGCGAGATTTGGACAGGTTGCAGGCGAGCACAGCAACGAGCGAGTCAAATGGCGCTTGGAAAAAGCCAGCGACGGTGGCTGTGTGGCAGTGCTTACGAGGAGCTGCTAAGGCACCAAGGGAGGAAGAGGAGAGAAACGGCAGGGGTATGCACAGGTATGCACAGGTATGAGTGGAGAGAGGCAGCACGGAAAAGGAAGCAGGAGGAAAACGAATGCATCATGCGTCAACAAGCCTGGTGGATGCTCGTATTTCTGATTCTGATCCTGATCCTGATCGTACTGTACGGAGTAACTACACCATTTTCTCTACAGTACGGAGGACAGCACAATGCTTCACTCCCTGGACCCACCCGTCTTTCCATGTCGGGTGTTGAGCATTCCTGGCCCCTGGCGCTGGGCCCTGTCAAACATTCCTCGACTGGTGCCACAAGTATCCAGACTGTGTGGTGGATCGCGTCAAATTCCGCTCTGCATCCTCGCATGCATCGATGCTTCCTCTCGGTGCTTTTCCTTACCAATCATTCAATTCCCCTTTGGGAGGTTTGGCTTCGGGGCTTGCAGTTTGATGTTCGCCGGCGATTTTACACCCCTTCCAAGGTCCACGCCGCGAGAGTTGCAGGTCCCACCAGCTCCTGCACGTACTTGTACCACTGCTTTACCGCGATTGCTGGTGTCGCATATACTCGTACGGAGTAGTTGGACAAGAATGCCACTTGATCAACAACTGAGCCGACGCAGCCTACGAGAGTTACGGAGCACTGTCGGTGGTGGTGGTTGATGCGACGCGCTGTTGTCAGCCCATCAACCAAGCCCGGAGTCTATGTGATACTTGTTTTTGCCATCCAGGCGCTTGCCTCGCGTGTTGCAGCTACAGCAGCAACCACCAACAGCTTTTAGGAGGGACCTGCATGCCGGCCCAAGTCTGCAATTGAGCATTTACATCCAACCCGGTTTCAGATGACCTTCACAGCCACAGACCGAAGCCTCTGGCCAGGTGTGTCCACACTCAGGTCGAATATCCATCCGAGCTGCAAGACCTCAAGCAGGGTTGACCGTGCCACAGGCGCTGCATACCTGGCTGAGAACATCCCTCGAGGCTGCCTGATCTCGGCTCGACAGTCCAGAGGATCCATCCCACGTCCGGTTCAAGACTCCTGTCCAGGGAACGCCGTCGGACCCGTATCATTAGAGTGTTGCCTTAAAACTTGACTAGCCCTGTCACCAACCTCTGACCGCCTAAGTGACACCTCATTCAGAGCCCAATGTTAAAACGTACAGTACATATTGTAGCACGATCCCGACCATCACCTAGCGGCAGTCGATCACGTGAACCCAACGATCACGAGTGATCGGAGAGTGAAGTTTGGTGAGACTTTTCCGTAGCCTTGAATTCTCACTCCTGTGTGGTACACCTTGTTACTGCAGACCCGTGGACCCAATGGTAAAAGGAAAAGGTATTCGTCTCTCTGCTTGTAAGAGATAGGGTGAGTACTCCGCGTGTAATACCTCCTGTTGCTGGTCTGCTCAGTAGACCAGCAGTACGGAATACAAAGCACCTTTTGAAGCTTTGGACGGGACCGCGGCCGAAGACAGCCTCCGTGAAATCGAATCTGACCCAATCTTCTCAACGCCATACCACATGGAGTCATAGTTAGAGCACGACGCCAAGTGGCTGACAGGAGTGTTCAGGTCTGCGCAAGTACAGTAGGCCCAGATGTGCGCCACAGCTGGACGCTTCGACATTTCATTCCATGGCGAACAAGGGTGGGCGAACTCGAATCCCTGATCAATAGTCATACTGGGCCGTCCGTCCTTCTGTCAGTGCCGCCGCAATGTTGTCACGAAGCAGGATTCGACGGTAATGGTGATCGAACTCAGCTTGTGGCAACCGGATGGAGTAGTTTACAGCAGCATCATGGTTATTACATTGGCCTTCCGAGGGTCAATTGGACACTCCTCGTCGCGGACAGACCGAAAATCGAGGATCAACAACGACAACGCCTGATCAGCGCTCACCGGCTTATGGACCCGTATTGCGCGAAAGCCTTTTGATGGATGACGGTCAGACCTTGCTTCGACCCTTGACGAATTTTGCCTTAGCCCGGGGCGAGCGACCACCCTTGTATTGCACCAGTATCACCTGCAGGCGTTATCACCACGGGTTGCCCTCAGGACTCAAGGATGTAACGAGTCGATCACAGGTACAGTAAGGCGGGCGGGTTGAACTACCCTTGCAAGGAATGACCAATATGCACGCAAACGCCGGGCGTCATCAACTACTTGTTCTCCACCGGCAGAGGCGCCCGGACTCTTGGACTTCCTTTAAGCCTTGCTCCAACGCTAACAGGCCGCAGTTTGAGCATTATAATTATTTCAAGGCCAACCATCACCGCTAGCTCCGCCAAAGCTGAGACTGGATTCTCGGCTCGTTATTGTTGTTGCCTACCGCCATGAGTGTTGTAGGTCAACGAACCCGTCCTTGCCCTTGCTCATGCCAATCTTCCAGAGTTTCAAACACCGGAAAGGAAGTCGAGGCCCGGGCATCAATCAAAGATCCACATGAATATACGGTAGTGTTCTTCTCGCCCCACTCTCCACGTTCTGATATTGCCTTCTCAAGAGAAGGTGATTTTGAGAAACCACCAACACGGGATGGATTTGCGTTGTACCGGCCCAGTGCTGACTTTTCTGCATCGAGCCACTGGCCACCCGTGTCGTCCAACCCTTTTGTGCCACTCAAGGGCTTACAAAACCAGCCGGTCAAACCTTGGTTTGAGACGCACTCTGTAAGGGGTTGAACTGGACTACAGTAGGTAACTTATTAGTCGCTCACCACCCTGGAGGGGCCTGTGAACCCCAGCTTTGGACCGTGGCACCGAGTTGAACAAGACCATCAACGTTAGGTGCACGGGTCCGGCCCACCGACCAGGGTGGCACGCACGGCATCTTACGGATCGGACGCGGCCACGTCTCAAACCCCATCCTCACGACAGAGTAGCTTGATCCTTTTTGATCAAAGCTTAAGAATCCACGGTAGCAAAGGTGGATGACTTCGAACAATATGTATTACCGAGGCAAATGATGCCTGTGAAACGCGTTGCCATGGCTTTTGGTTATACGGGATACGCTTTGTGCACAGTGTGCGTGCTTTACACGTCGGGGGCGTCTGGTTAGACAAGTCTGTTGTTGCTACCATGATGGTAACGATGCACCTGCTAGGTGACGGCTGTCAGGATCTCTCTTACCTTTTACCTAGATAGTTGTGGTCAAATCGACGTAGGACGTCTTCACCGCTTCAGAGCAGAACCGCCTGTCATGCTGTCCTTGTCTCCTTGTCTCCTTGTCTCCTTTCCACAGGCAACCTGTCGGAGTAGTTTAGGAAACTTTGGCGGCGTTCAATAACCATGACACGGAAATCCCACTTCGCTCCTATGTAAGTGTACGGAGTACTGTACGGAGCACAAAGTGACTGATCTCCGGAACGGCCTATCTCTAGACTGTGTTGCAAAATTGCAGGTCAGATGGTTTACCCTGAGAGGCGATTGCCCACTTGTCACCCTCTCGCGTCGCTTAGGCGCCGGTTAAGCACACCAAACGCCTTGCTTCGCTGAGAGGGAGTTAGTGCCCGACCAGGAGACCCCTGCCCCAACCCTGGCGAGCCGAGGGCACCGAGCTATTGTACTCCGTCACTTGTGCTTAGCTTGCAGTGCTCATTGCATTCACTAAGGCATGGATTTCCTTTTGACTTGCAGTAGTCTTGGTCTTGCGGTCGTTACGAACCTTCCTATCCTCCGTTGGGTTGCGAGATCAAAGCCGATCATCGATTGCTCCTAATGTTTGTATCAAGGTAGACTTGTACGGATACGAGAGTGCAGTACGGAGTACATACAGGACAGGTAGGTCGGCACATCTCTGACCTGCGATCTGCGACTTCAAGGCTCACTAGGGCCAGTACGGACGCAAAAATTTTACGTGGCAACAGTCCATGCTTATTATCTTCGGATACCTGGGCAGGTTTGTCTGTGTGCGAGTACCCAAGCTCCGACAGGTATTGTATCGACATCCCCTCTCTCTCTCTCTCTCTCTCCAGCAGCAAGGATACCCCGTCACATCGAGCACAATACGTACCTAACAAGGTCTAACAGTGACGTCTTCCGCATGGCGCAGGGTCACGGAGTCCTGCTGGTCAGCGGTGTGGATTGCACTCGTGCCCAGTACTGTCCTGTACTCAGTACACGACGAGGACTCGTAGCGGACTCACACGCGCCGAGGCTAGTGATAGCAACCCCCTGACCAAGCCCAGCAACACTCGCTGGGGTGAGTTTTATTAGGCTGACCCGACCTGACCTGATGCATTGACTCCAGCCAGCGGCCACCGCCTCTCGTCTCTCAAACACCCAACGGAGCCCAAACAAGTCCACAGAAATTGACCGACCTACTAGTGGCCAGCCATTACTTTGTGCCAGTTTTACCGAGTGCTCGCAGTAGCCTCTTGCTGTAGCAATACGGTACAATATCACCACCTCTCGTCTAATCAGATCACGCCTCGCCGGAAAAAGCATGCGCACCGCTCCTTTACTCGCAAGTTTTCCAACCCCCTGGGATTTTCCCCTCGCTTGTCGATCCTGGCCTTGTTCACAATGGTAGCATCGCTTACTATGCACGCTGCATGGCAAGGAGGGTTTTTTCCACCCAGAGGCTGGGATCAACGTTTCCCGGCGGATACTGTACATGGAAATTGTGGTTTGCCTGTTTCGCATCTGTGGATGTTTTACGTTGATCTTTTTGCCTAGACTTTTTCTTCCTCTTGCTGTGCCAATCTCAGCCTCCGGGGTTTTTTGTGTTATGCCGGGTCGTGACGAGATCAACGAGATCAACGGGGGCGGTTTTGGTCAAACTCATGCATCTTCTTGGGATAGACTTTGTCCCAGGACACGTATTGTACGAGCATTGTTTGATGGCTGGTCGGTGAGTGTCCACAGGCGACGTGTTGTTTTTCTTTTTCTCTTCATTTTTCTCGGCGGCGCCTTCAACCTCGTATTCATCGGTCGAATTCCGTACAGTACGCTGATGGGCTCGTATTTGACAGGTCTCTGCGGTCAAGGATATACCTTGTCGACTTTGCTCTCTCGCGCGAGCACCACCAATACGAGACCTCATTATTTGCGTCCTAGTCTTGCCGACTTTTGTTAAGCCAAGTCAGAAGTTTGACGTCTCTCTGTCTCTCTCTCTCCCCCCTCTACTACAAGCCTTGGCTCCCAACCCGTACGATGACGGGGAGTGATGATTGGGATGGTCCAGAACTCTCGTTGAATTACGAAGCAGACGAACCGGGCCAGCAATTGTCATCCGCACTTTTCCTCCTCGTTTGACCGATCTTGACTCAAAACCCTTTGGAGTGATGGTTGCCACAACATACATGCATGCATATATCCCTTGTCCAGGCCTCCGAGGAGGTTCGGAGTACACACAAAGTCAGCATGCAGCGCGTCAACGTCACCCGAAAGGAAGGAAACACAACATGCTTCTTGATTTTACTCCAGGTAGGTGGAAAGGATGATCACAACGGAGAATTGATTTAGCGTTACGCACGTTTGAGCCTCAACTACCACGCAGTCCTCGCACAAGTCCTCGGCAACAAGTAAATGGCATCTGAGTACTCGGATCGACCCTCCATGAACTTTGTTGTACAGTACAGTACAGTAGGTTACTCGCAATGTCTCCCAATAATCCGACCTACGAAAGACCGGCCGTTGATCATGTGGATTGGTCTTTGGATGAGTATGTACAGGACGTCTGGCCCTTCTGGGCCAATGAACACTCACGTCAATCACTTCATCACTTATGTCACTGAAGATATACTTCTGCCAACTCGCCAACTCGCCAACTTCTAGCAACAACTTACCCTTGTATATACAGTCCAGTACTGCATGCATGCATGCATGTATGCCACCCGTCGTCATGGCCACCTAGAAACCTTGATACCCCCCCCCCCCCCCCTTCCCCCACGAGGACTTGTCTCGGAAAAGACCTAAACTACAAGCAAACAGTCTATGTAGAGCGCAATAGTTTTGAGCGAGGTCAAAGTCAACGTCAACGTCAAGGATAACCGACATTTCTGACAGACGATAAGCCCACAGACGACACAGACGAGACAGCCCAGACAACCACTCACGACAAATGGGCAACACACCGACCTCGACTTCTACACCTCGGGGCAACACCGTGTTTGTAAGCGACGGGCGTGTACGATCCGTCCACTATGAAAAAGTATGTGTCTCGGTATCGTATCGAATCCCTCGCTTGGGAGGATCTGGACCGATCGAATGCTCCAATTCGGGGTTGTGAAAGAAATCATTCAATGATGGGGAGGGAGGGGGGAGACGGCAAGAACAAACAACGAACGGCATCGCCACCGTCGCCGTCGCCGGGCGAGCAACAACCGTGGGCCGTGATAGAACCGTTCTTTGCGCACACACACACACACACACACACACACACACACACACACGGGATGGATGTGCTGTATTTCCGGATTGGGAACCATGTTTTGTTGCTCCGACTGGCATAACATACAATACATACGGAGTACATACATATATACGTACGTACGTATTGCCTTGACTGTCGTGTCATCCTCCTGATACCGTAGACAGTGTGCAGAGGTCTTAGATCGAGGCGAATCTGACCGTTGTCGTACCGAGTACCCTTTACGCATGTGAGTGAGTATCCAATCCTACCGAACTGTCTACTTGAGGTACTTTGGGGAATTTTGAACCAGGCACTGTACTATTCATTGTATGCTGCAGCATGCCGAGATTGGATCTGACTACCTGAGCAGTTGCGTAGATTCAACATGTATGTAGGTCACGAATCACTGTGACATGGTTATCAGCACACCACGCTCTTCCTTTCACATTCATGACCTCCTGTGAGCCTCCAAATGTACGGTACAGATTGCTCCATTAACATAGACTGTGTTTTCCTGTGTGTATTGTACATGTATACATCCACGTACGTACGTCACGTCCGCATTGATAATCACATTGATATTGACATCGATCTTGGAATTTAGATTCATTATCAACACACCTCTCTCTTTTTTTGGTTTGTTTTGGTTTGTTCTGGTTTGTTCTGTTTGCTTTTCAACTCGCATTCTTCATCTCCCTCAACTTATCCATCACAGCAGCCGGGTCCGTCTGACCCGTCACCTTCTTCATCTCGTCCGTATGCACGCGCATAAACGCATTATGCGCCTTCTCCTGCCCGATGGTAAACTTGCCTTGGGTCTGCTGATTCTCGTCGGCGTATTTCGCAAGCTTGTTCAGCGCCTCGTTGTCACCCGCAATCACCTTTTTCAGAAACTTCACGTTGGACTTGGTATATTCGTGGCCCGGGTAGACCTTTGTGTCGTCCGGCAGGGCGCCCAAGACCTCGTTGAGGGCCGTGTGCATCTGGGCGCCGGTACCCTCGAAGAACTTGCCGCACCCGCCGATGAAGAGCGTATCGCCTGTAAACACGACGCGCTCGTCCGTCGCCTTGTCCTCCATGAACCAGCAGATGCTGTCCTGCGTGTGGCACGGCGTGTGGAGGGCCGTGACTTGGATGTTCTTGCCGATCGAAAAGGTCGAGTTGTGCGCGGGAGTCTTTGTCACGGCTTCGCAGTCCTTGCCGCCTATCACGGGCAGACGGGACGGGAGGGACGAGAGGATCTTGGTGTTGCCGCCTGCGTGGTCCCAGTGGTGGTGCGTGTTCATTATCGCGGTCAAGTTTAGAGACGACGATTTCTCGGCCAGGACTGGTGTGACTCTGTGCCCAAGGACAAAGAACATGGTCAGTGTTTTGTACCATATGTATCGCTAACTGCAACTGCGGGACAGGAAGGCGAGGTCAAATGACTAGACCAGCGCCTTGAGCCTGCGCGTCCACGGAAGGGGGTGGGAAGATAAGAACGGAACATACTCGGGAGGGTTTGCAGGATCGATGATGACGGCATCTTTGGACTCATCGTCGCTGACCAGGTAGGCGTAATTGTTGGACGACCCAACCCCTACAGACAAGAGAGACGGGTTAGTTCATGATAGATACAGATGTTCGAACACGCTAGTCTTCTCCCATCTCGTCAAAGCCAGAAGCCGAGGAAGAAGAGGCCAAGAAGAAGGGCCAAGGCGAAGTAACGCGTACACATAGGAATACTCTGGATATGCATCTTTCGTAGTATCGGCTGCTGTACGGATTGCGAGAGTGAAAGTCCAGGCAATTGCGGGGTATGTGCAAGACGAATGCAAGACGCAAAGGCTGCGGTGGTCGAAAGTATACTCGTAGGTCGGAGGAGGAGCCTCGAAGTAATCATCAAGTCTCTCTTCTCTTGATCCCAAAAATACAAACGAATCCCAGACAAGACCAAGGGAAGGTTGAGAGCAAGTAGGAAGCGTGTGAGTTGTAAGCAAACAAATAAAATATACGTGTGTACGAGTTCCTGGTGATGCGGTGATGCGGAGATGAGAGCCAAAACTACTTGTACCTATTGTACTCGAACATATGCTCTCCATAACCTGACGTCAATTTCGTATTGTGGAGATATAAAATCCGAGAATGCTGATCAGATTCGGTGCGTACAGAGAAAAGAGTACAGAGTACAGCGGCACAGCAACACCGCCTCGACAGATTAGAGACAACAGAATCATTGTGAGGTATAGTCCGGTGGCTTTACGAACCATTATCGACAAGTTGTGTAAAAAGATATTCTTCATCTCTCTCAAGAGATGGCACAAAGCAAAACTCATGCTTCGTCGCTCATCGTAACTAATATCAGGTACTTGCTCAGGTATTTCTATCGTCATTACGAGGTCTTGTAAATTCATAAGTCATGACCGTCCACTGCTCCATAATCAACATGGCTACTCCTTCTCCTGCTCATTCCCAAATGTGCGCTCTCGCCTAGCAATCTTTGACTCTCCGCCATGTCCACGACACGGTCTTTCCCAGCCATGCTTGGGATCCATCCACGCATCCATCCATTGACTCTTTCCCAGTGGCTGTACCCGTACCGATCCCTGACTTTGACCAGTCGTTCCTCTTCCTCTCCATACATCCAAAATTGGACACCCATCATTGCATCCATGCTTAGGCAACCTGCTGCGCCAAGGAAGAACGGAGCGGCTCTAGCGACCCACGCCCATCTCTGAGAGCCATCGGCGCCCACCCATCCAGAGTGCCCATGAGGTCCATAGTCGCTCCAGGCATTAGGGTTGGTGAGAAGAGAAGTCGAGTAGAAGAAGTTCCCGCAGAATGCCGCAAAGAACAATAACGGCGAGAGACCTGCTGTGGACTGTAGCTTCCAATTCTTGTACAGCTGAGGCAACCTCGAACCTAGATATAGTACCGTAGAGCACCACGACAGGACTGTGCCGGCAACTTCGAGCGGCGTTTCGATACGAAAGAGATGAAGCCCATGTTGTCGATGAAGTTCCGGAAAGGGTATTGGAGCAGCCGCCACGTTCGACGCCAGAGACGACAAGGTTGCTGCATATAGGAAAGTCCGAGGCGATGGTGAAGGCATCCAGCTACCTACCCCCCTGTCGAGATGTACTTCTTCTCGAAGAGGTCCGTTCTTCTCGCCGTAGTGTACCCTCGAGAAGTGTGGTCCTTCGATCTGGGTTGGCTGGGCCGACTTTTGAACATCTTCCTCTGATTCGTGTGCGGATGCTTCGTGGATGGCAAAGTTGGTGTTTATGGGGGAGAGCCCGTTGATGATATCGCTATCCGCATCATTAAAGTCGCTATTTGCATCAGAATGCAAGCTTTCCGCGTAAACCCACTTCGCAGCATAGGTGTACCAGAAATACTGCAAAACGAGGCAAACGTCCACAAAAACGTAGTAGCTTGCGATAATGACCTGCCATGCAGCCTGCTTCGTGAAGAGAGCCCCCAGGAGATTCGTCAAATCGCCCAACAGCCACTCCGCCAGGAAGAATATCGATAAGCCGGCCGTGGACTTTATGTGATAGTTCTTAAATATTTGTGGCATCTGTGCAAACAGCCATGATATGATCGATAATGTACCCAAGAGGCTGGATAGGGCAGCTAGAGGTGTGGGTATGCATATCCCACAGTACGAGGAGACATCGAGGAGGAAGGGGGTCGTTGGTGCGCAGTGTTCTGGTAGGGTCGGTTTGAACAGGAGTGCCACATACGAAGCCATCTCTTGATGTATAAGGGACTCCCACTCTTTGTGTGCAACAACTGTTTCGCGCTCGATACTCTTATCATCTCTTGAGAACCTGTCCCGCCCAAACGCGTCTGATAGAAGACGGCCTTAGACCTCTCTGCCCCAGCTTTGCAACGGGTCGGTCTGCGCTGGAAGTGTCTGTGACTGGGACGATTCCTGATCCCAGAAACGAATGCCGCTTATGAGTGAGGAGGCTGCGCACTTCGGTATACTGCTGGCCGGCCGCCGTTCTGTCGTGTACGAGTTCGAATACAGAGTGCACAGTCGAGATGTACGACCCAGACACCTATCAATGCAGTAACAACGGTGCTTCTTCGCAGGTCTAAAACATGAAAGAAAAGGAACTAGGAGAGAACGACGACAACAGTCATGCTGAGAAGTGAGGGACGAAGTGGGATGAGGCCAGGCATTGTCCGCAGTGTGTCTACTAGTGGCACCTTGATAAGGTACAATAGTCATACCCCCTCCATTCCGGGGCGAAAATAGGAAGCTCCGAGATCAAACCATGGGACGAGCCGAGGGCAGATGCTCTTCGTGTCCAGGTGACATTGCAGTATGACACCAGAATTGGTCAGATGGAGCATTAAACGACATTGGACTGTGTGCGAAGAGAAGATGGTGGAGGGCGATACGAGGCGCGGATTTGCACGCGACCGTCGATACTGATAAGCAGCAGAAGAAGACCAATCGCCGCCTAGGAATTGCTCACTTGGCGTGGGCAGCCGATTACCGACCCTTGAGTGACCTGCAGCGTCAAGCTTCCCTATTAAATCCATTGAACGTCCGCCTCACCTGTACGTACACGGACAACACTTGGACACACGTATTATTCTCGTCTCTGCACACAAGAGACACACAAGAAAGAGTTCAAACCTCCAGCTGAAAGCCCTCATTTCCTCAACGCCCCTCTATCCTGTCTACGACGTCGCTTGAAATGACCGATTCGACCCTCCAATGATCGCCGAATTGTTGACCTTGGTATTACATGATAGATTCGATTAGGAGGGTGGATCTAGATGTCAACAACAACAATGCAAGTGATAAATGCCGAGGGTCCCCAGTTCTCTGGCA
Source organism: Rhinocladiella similis (assembly GCA_024082115.1). Lineage (NCBI taxonomy): Eukaryota > Fungi > Ascomycota > Eurotiomycetes > Chaetothyriales > Herpotrichiellaceae > Rhinocladiella > Rhinocladiella similis. The sequence continues at coordinate 724,425 of JAMRYE010000009.1, forward strand.
TACTGTACAAGCTGTGGCAGTTTGGTCATAGTATTTGTACAGAAAAGGTGGGAATGAGAGATTCGAACAGAAACGTCTGCAACGCTACACGACGTCCTCGGCGGTGATTAGAGTATACTCATTCCTGTAGGGCGGCCTGTTCTAATTAGCCCGAGAACCATGGTCGTTGATCGGATTCGCCCAGCACCTACTTGGCGATATTCCTGGCTGCCACGATCCCAGCAGATCCAACTGCATACATGCTAAGCAATGTCCTCCAGTCACCCTCTTGACCCACAGCCAGGGCTACCAGGTCATAGACAAGGCATCCGCCAAAGATCCAATCACTGGCAGCACTTGCGAGGCCGAATCCAAGACCGGTAAGTACCTTGATGGGCAGGGTGGCAGGCTGACCCTTGAAGAATGCTGCAGAGCCGTTGTGCAAGAAATCGAGGACACCAATGCCAGTGAAGGTCTTGGAGACAACATGTGTCAGAATCGACGAAGTTGACGCCGTGTTCATCGGTTGAAGCTTGGTCAACATGTACCACAGCTGAGCAAAGGTATTGATCGTGACAAAACCATGAGAAACATCGAGGCGGCCAGAGTTCCACGCCACCATCCATGCTTGTTTTGTTATTTCCAGCATATCATTGGGGTCGCGTTGCTCTTACCTGCAATGCATAGATTTCCAAGGGAATAGTAGGGCACAAAGTCTACAAGCTGGTCAAGCTCTGCTCGTTCTGCTGGTTTCGAAGGATCGAGTTTCCAGAGTCGGTACAACCATCCCAACTGAAACAGTTGCTGTGGGAAGAAGAATCCTGCGATAAAGAACGGCTGAGGACTGAAGAATGAGATGTTCTGGTCATGGATGTCCTTCATGTTCGGCGTGGAAAGCATCCCATAATTTTGACATGCAAAGTCGATCAGAAATGATACGGGTGCCACCCATTTTGCTGTACTGTAAGAGATGCCCATTGTGAGTGTCTATGTTTACTTTACTCGGTACAATTGCTTTGGTGTAGAGGATATGTGACTGTCTAATAGCTACATGTATGTCTTCAAACAAGTAACAGTAAACAGGATCTTGAACTCGGCCTCCCTGTGACCAGAGTCGTGTCGTCACCATCTGCGTCAAGTCAATTCTCCAGTCTTGCTAATCTCCCTGTCTGTCTATCTGGGAAGAGTTCATACGAAGCCTCACGACGGGTGGCTGGGGGTCGAAGGCGTCGTGTGAAAGGTTATAATCAGCTCACATCTCTCGTGTAACTCCATCATCCCCTTCTACTCCGTATCGCTGTCCTCACCATATCATGTGCGTAGCTCGTACCGAGGCATTCTCCCTTGCACTCGCTCACACCCCCCATTTTGGCACAGCTCCGCGTCTGCCGTTGTTGGCTACATCATCTTCTCGGTACGTGTTCTGCTCCATAAATTCCCAGCGCATCTGATGTCAAGAGCAGCAACATGGAAAAGGATTCCTCAACCATAGAACTGACGTGGAACCAACCGTGGCCGCATTATGATGCAACAGGCCTTCCGTGTGGTTGTATCCCGGAACAGCCCTCCGGACCAGGAGCGGGGCTCGCCTCATTGACTTATCAAACTGCCATCATCAGTGTCTGTTTCTGATCATCCACAACGAAAAACATGACGGAGCTTGCGTCACAGAAAATGAGATTATGAGTAACGAAAACGCATGCTTTCAATTGCTGAGACTGTCATTGGCAGCCGCAACAGGTAAGTGCGAGACACGCGCCTGGCCACTCCGTAGTCCATCTGTTTTATCTACTTGACGAATGCTTTCTGTGAACCTGCTTCGTATCTCTACTTTGTCTGCAATGGCTTCCTCTGTGACAGATCAAGTAAAGAATCTTGGAGAATCAATTTCAGACTCGGCGAAAAACATGTTCGAAAACGAAAAGATTGCCGACCTCAAAAAGAACGTCAAGGATTCTCATAGCAAGCAGCACCAGACCACCGACTATGGTATCAAGGTAGCAGACTTGGATCACTGGTTGAAGGTGGTCGACGAAGAGAACGACAAAGTCGGTCCATCTCTGCTTGAGGACCAAATCGCAAGAGAGAGGGTTAGTTGCCCTCCGATCCTGTGAGAGACTACCCGCTGACTCCCTTTCTAGATCCATCGTTTCGACCATGAGCGTATCCCTGAACGTGTGGTTCATGCGCGTGGCGCTGGTGCGCACGGCCAGTTCAAGCTTTACGAAAGTCTTGAGGATGTGACTACTGCTGGAGTATTGACTGACACCTCCCGTACCACTCCCACCTTTGTGCGTTTCTCCACCGTGCAAGGCAGCAGAGGTAGCGCGGATACCGTCCGAGATGTTCGAGGCTTTGCCACCAAATTCTACACCAAAGAGGGCAACTGGGACATTGTTGGAAACGATATCCCAGTCTTCTTCATCCAAGAATCAATCAAATTCCCTGATCTTGTCCATGCGGTCAAGCCAGAGCCGGACAATGAAGTGCCCCAAGGTCAGTCTGCCCATAACAGTTTCTGGGACTTTGCCTACCTCCACAAAGAAGCAACTCACATGTTCTTCTGGGCCATGTCTGATCGAGGTATCCCACGCTCGTACCGAATGATGCAGGGATTCGGTGTCAACACCTTCTCCCTGATCAATGCCAAGGGTGAAAGGACTTTCTGCAAGTTCATCTGGACTCCCGAACTCGGAGTTCATTCCTTCGTTTGGGATGAAGCTCTCAAGTTAGCCGGCCAGGATCCCGACTTCCACCGCAAAGATCTGTATGAGGCCATCGATAATGGAGCCTACGCGAAGTGGAAGTTTGGTGTTCAGCTGATCTCGGAGAAAGACGAACATAACTTCGACTTTGACATTCTCGACGCGACAAAGGTTTGGCCCGAGGAGCAGGTCCCCATTCGTTATGTCGGCGAGATGGAGCTCAACCGTAACGTCGACGAATACTTCCCCGAGACCGAACAAGTTGCTTTCTGCACAAGTCACATCGTCCCGGGGATTGATTTTACCAACGATCCTCTGCTGCAAGGCAGGAACTTTTCATACTTTGATACCCAGCTATCGCGTCTCGGCATCAACTGGCAGGAGTTGCCCATCAACCGACCTGTCTGCCCAGTACTCAACTTCAACCGTGACGGACAGGGACGCCACACCATCACCAAAGGAAAAGCGAACTACTGGCCCAACCGATTTGACGCAAATCCCCCTACTGGACATGACGGCGGTGGCTTCATGTCGTACCCTACCAAAGAGTCCGGTATGGACCAGCGAAAGCTGGCGCCCAAGTGGAAGAACTACTTGTCTCAGGCTCAGCTCTTTTACAACTCCATGTCCGAAATCGAGAAGAAGCACATTGCAAGCGCCCTCTCTTTCGAACTTGACCATTGTGATGATCCAACTGTTTATGAGCGTATGGTCTCTCGTCTCACGGAGATCGACCTTTCTCTTGCAGCGGCTGTCGCTGAGAAGGTCGGCGCACCCACTCCTACCAAACAGGCAGTGGAGAACCCGGGTCTCAAGGCCAAGGGTCTAAGCCAGTTTGACTACTTGCCGGAGAAGCCAACCATCAAATCCCGTCGCATCGCCCTTCTGATTGCCGACGGGTTCGATGCCGCGGCCTATGGTGCAATGAAAACCGCAGTCCTGTCTCAGTCGGCTCTGCCGTTCACCATCTCCAACAAGCGTCAAGACGTCACGGCAGCGGATGGTTCGACCACTGCCAAACCAGACCACTTCCTCAACGGTCAGCGTTCGACCATGTTCGATGCCATCTTCGTCCCCGGTGGCGAGCAGTCCATCAAGACGCTGATGAGTAACGGTCTTGCTCGTTTCTACGTCCGCGAGGCTTTCGCCCACCTCAAGCCTATCGCCGCCACAGGCGAAGGCGTCAGGCTTGTTCAAGCGGCGCTTAACGAAGTCGATGGCGCTCAGCTGGCAAGCCAAGGAACCTCGGATGTGATTGACTGGTACGGTGTGGTTACTGCTCAGAAGCCAGACGACGAATCCAGCGTCAAGAGCGGCATCCAGATGGTGAAGGAAGCAAAGGACTTTACCGGAAAGTTCTTTTACAATATTTCCATGCACAGAAATTGGCAGAGAGAACTTGATGGGTTCGCTGATATGGTATCTGCTTAGCTAAGATTGTTTCAATATTGAAATTGAATCAAACCATACCTCATTAGAGACTCAAGTCGAAGTCTAAAGCGAGTGACTCAAGACCATAGTATGATTAACGATTCACAATCCACCCACCCAATTCCCACATCGCATACGAAGTTGCGCACGGCTTTTGAATTCTGCTGTTCTCGACTAGTCGTCAAGATATCCAATCATCGTTGTCGGCAGCATGATCAGATAGGCATCATTAATCCATGAAATAGACCCAGGTAAGGAAAGTTATCATTTGTTCACATCATATATTAGACATACTGTACCAGTCAGATTGTAGAAGCGGGCAGAGTTGAACTGCCTATGTAAATACCTACCCTCCTATTTCTCCTTTTCTCCTTCAAGAAGGGAAAGGGAGGGCTCGACTTCTTCTCCAAAGGGAGACGACACCTGACTCTCATCATCGAATACTAATATCGCCCCACGATATTTACAATACTGGTAAATCAGTTCAATCTAAGCCGTTGAGAACGCTCATGAACCCCTCAAAATACCAAGACCAAAAACGCAGATTAAAGGACCAGACAGACACCGTGGACATGGACGAGTACTCGACCTATTCTTCAGAATCATCATCTGGAACTTCAAGTGTCCCTTGCATGTTCAGGACTGCACTGCCACCAAGCAAGACCTCGTCTATCGCCATGCCCGCACCGCTTTTGTTGGTGGAGGCGTCGGAAGACCTGGTGGACACTTCAACGGCAATCTCACTTTGCTGGCCCATCTCGACACCCTGCGTGATGTGGTACTTGTATCGGCCTGGCGTGCCGGTGTGTTGGAGGGAGAGGTAGCTTGTGAGGGCGCTGGCTGCGCTTCCGGTGGCCGGGTCTTCGCGAGACCCGAACATGCGGGTTCGAAGATGGCGTGTCGTCGAGTCCGAACCAGAAGAAGGGCCGAGGTCGACGTAGAACTTTGAAAGGGAAGAGCGGGTGTTAGATTAGTTTCGAATGCCTTTTTTCGATAACCTTGCCGCTTCCGCAGTGTGGACAAGACGAGGTGAATCTGATATCATTGACGAAACTGGGATACCTTGACAACAAGAGACCGAGTAGAGGAGAGGAGAAGAGAAGAGAAAGGGAAAACTCACATAGGTACACACAATCCCAGTCCGCCATCCCTCATCCAGGGCGTTCTGCGAAGTATACGTATTCTCCGTCCCGACGAGGTTGCCACTCTGGTTCTTCAGAGCATCCAAATTCGGAAGCCGAGCGAGGATGAACGTCATGCCCTTGACGATACTCACGACAGGGTACGCTGCGTAAGAGCGCCCGGCGAACGGGGAAGAGTGGACATGCACATTGTGCGCTACGGCGACCCGGGTACCGGCGACGCTGTCGTCGAGCGTGATACCGAATCGGCCTGCTTTGGCTTGCAGCGCTCGGACGCCGTTGAGAGGGTCGTCGTGCCGCAAGATGCGAAGCACGTAGTTTGCCGTGCCGACGGTAGGGTGGCCGGCGAAGGGGACCTCGGCGTGCGCGGTGAAGATGTCGATGCGTACCGATGAATCCGACCTGTCCGAGTCGGTTTGCTCGTGCAAGAAAACCGATTCGGAGAGGTTGAATTCGCGAGCGATGCGCTGTTTCTGGGACTGGGTGAGCGTGGTGGAAGAGGGGACTCTGATGATGGCTAGAGGGTTGCCGGTGTAGCGAGTCGTGGTGAAGACGTCGAGAGTGACGAAGGAGAGTGTCGTGGGCATGATGGTGCTTGTCACTCCAGGAAACCTAGGTAGATGTGTTTGTATGTTTGGCTGTATCTGAATGGGCAAGAAAAAGTATAGGTGAGATATGGTGAGAGGCGATATGTATACATACCCCCGTGGCTGTGAGTCATGGGATGATCGGCTGAGAGTGGATTCTAGGTATAGGCAGCTGGGTAAGCACCATTGCGGGGACGTGAGAGTAGTGATGTTGCATTCTGAAGTTCGTATGAACAGCGAAGTCTTTCTTGAGTAATGTTGTCTGTGTCAAAGGGTTTGGACATGGTTGTTGACAGTAGATTGAATGGTGGTTGTACTTGAATTAGTCGGCCAAGTCCAGCGACGAATCATTTCACAACACCGAACACCCGCAAATATCTAGACGGGAGTCATGCTTGACAATGCTGGCGAGAGCACTCGATGCAAAAGCTCGAGATCATTATCATTGATGCGGAAAAGAACACTGGAGCACATTTGACATGACAGAGTCTAACACCGACTCAAGACTTAATACGTAGGTGACTAGTTTCTAATCTCTTGAAGATGTAGTCAGGGTCAGTATAATTGATCTCGCCTCTGATATTCCATAAAAGAATGAATCAATGAGATAATGACCACATAGTTCTCTGACCACATTGACATAGGTCTGCCACAGCTCACGAAGTTCCAAGCGGAATGGCCTTGGGATATTTCACCCAGTCAAAAGTCCCTTGGTACTGTGTCCAACGAACTTCACCGGGATGAGAAGCTCCACGTTGAGGTGCATCGGCTCCATCGATGAGGGTACCACTCAAGAATGTGTGTGGAAATCCAGGATCAAACTGGTAAGCCTTCTCGATTTGATCAATTTCCTCTGCCGTGAGATTCGTGGACAAGCTGCTGATGTTGTCCTTGATATGTTCAAGCTTCCTTCCCCCAACGATGGGGTATACATATGGCGCCTTTTGCAGAATGTATGCCAGAGCGATATTGCCAAGTGTGACCTTCTTTGCATTAGCAAGCTTTTCCAGAACTCCAGCAACAGCTTTGTCTCGCGACGAAGTAGTTGCTTGGTGGCGTCCCGGATTGTGTTTTTCACGCTCCTTGTATTCAGCCTCAGTCTGGAATCTCCCAGAGTTAAGAACACTGTAGGGGCAGATACCCATTCCCTCTTCGCGACACATGGGGATAATATCGCGCTCGAAATCGCGAATAGCTGCGTTCCAAGCGCCTTGGTAGACGACGAATTGACGCAAGCCATGGTCTCGAGCGTATTGATTGGCCTTGGTAACGAGCCAGGCCGGACTGTCGGAGATTCCGAGATAGAGTACTTTGCCAGATACCACGAGGTCATTGAGACCATGCATGACCTCGGGGATTGATGCTGTGAAGTTCCACCAATGAACATAGAGAAGGTCGATATAACTAGTCTGTAGGCTTTTGAGAGAGTCTTCTACCGTGAGCCGGAGAGACTTCATCCCATTGCCGCCGTAGTTAGCACGGATTTGGATGCTCTGGTCCGCAGGTCGATGGACACCAGTATATTTGGTAGCGATGACCAGTTGGTCGCGGTTTCCGCGAGCTGCCATCCATTCACCCAACCAGGCCTCCGTCTGACCGGCGTGATAAGAGTTTGCAGTATCGATGAAATTGCCCCCCTCGCCAAAGTAATGGTCGAGAATCTCAAAGGAGGTTTCTTTGGTACATTCACCCATCATTGCCTTGTAGGCCGTCCCGAAGTTCATACTACCAAGGCAGATTGGGGATACAAAAACCGCAGCAGAGGGGGACAACAGGCGATAGCGTGAAAGCAGCGGTTTGGTTTCCTTGGTGGCCATGGTGACTTGCTTGGACATTTGATCACAGCGTGTAAAGGACTTATGAGGTCGAAGGCGTTTGAGAAGATTCTAAGCCGGTTGTAGCATTCGCTGACTCTGAGCTGACTTCCATTTTATAGGTGTGTAGTTGACGGACATACAAACAATCTCCATATTGACGGTTCCTTCAATTGTGGTCACTCCATGCTGCAAGGTCGTCAATCCGAATGCCATGACGTCCAACCCGACCACGTCTTCACGGGTGAGGGTGGAGTTCTTCGGCCGAAGTGGCGTTCTTAGCACGGCCGACGTTGGGACTCGCTCCCCGTAAGCGACGTAGCCTTGCAACCAGTCCTCGTAGAACTGGGGAACAGGCCACCCTACTCACCTGAATGTGGATGTCTTGCGAACCAGGCGACAATTCGATTCGAAGTCCTTAGTTGAATGAAATCCATTCAGTTGTCTCAAGATCGTCCATCGGCCGACCGGTTAGTGTTGTGGTTATACCCAAGTCGAGCATTGACCCTGGAGCGAGAGAAAACCAGTTGAGCTACAGTAGACCGCTGCAAGGTTCTGTACCTGGCACCTTCAGCGGGAAAGCCAGGCTCGTCTTGTCTTGGTCGGTCTTGCTCCATATTTCACCTCCTCGAGAGTTTGTTTTATGCAGCTTTCAACTCCTGTTGAGTCAGCCATTGCGCCCGGCAAAGCCATAAGCTACAAGGCTATCGTGCTCACTCACCTCGTGGATCTTACTCGATTGTTGGCAACGTCGCAACCTGGCTATTGAGACCAGCAGTCGTCAGCTCCCTCCAGCTCCATCATTGGAAGATGGCTCAGGCTCATCAGCAAGACTTCATCTCTACCTTTCCAAACCGGCGAAGACCCATAACTGTCTGCTTAGAATGTTATCGGAGGAAACTGAAGTGCAACAGGCTGAAGCCTTGCAATCAGTGTTCTGTTCGAAAGGCTCCAGAAACGTGTTACTTTGCCGACGATTTGAGCACATCGCAACCTACTCCAACACCTCAGACAGGAATCGGCAGCCTGGAAACATATTCGGACATTGATGCTACCAAGCAGATACCAATAGCACAGGGGCTGGTTGAGCGAGCTGGCTATTCTGCGACATCGGCCAGCAGCACTTATCTTCGATTAAATGATGAAAGTGTGCAGCGACACCACCAGTCTATACCATCGCTTACGCCGACGAATTTGCGAGGCTTTCAAGATGAGTATCGACACTTAGTATCGAAGTTGCCTCAACCCACCATAGTGAATGCTCTCTTCGACTGCTTCTTTCAGGATATCTTCTGGACTTCCGTGCCCGTTGACGAATACCGCCTGAGGATTTTATACAACGACTGGCAGAGTTTCCCTCTCGAAGAACTCTTGAAGGACAGATCAGACCTTTCAAGAAGAGAACTTCTCCATTTCCCCGCCTTGCTATTCCAGGTCCTGGCAAACATTATGCTTCATTTAACACCTCAATATGGTCCTGCCAAAACTTTGGGCCTCAAAGACCATTATGACTGCGCTCATTTGTCAAAAACATTCTCCCTCTTCGGCAACAGGCTGATGTTTATCCTCGGGAGGCAGCATCCCAGCTTATGCTCAATAGAACATGACATCGTCGCGTGTTCCTTGCTGAAAGACTCAGGTCGAGGCAAAGAGGCCTGGCATAGCCTAGCTAATGCTGTCAGGTAAGCATTCTGATAGTCTTGATGGCATATGTGTGTCATGAGCAAATTTTCTTACTCATCTGTTATGGTAGGCAAGCTCAGGAACTAGGACTTCATCGACTTCCTCAAGATATTGTACCGACGGAGCACGACCGGGATACAGATCTGATGAGCCCATACGACTTGGAGCAAAACAAAAAGGCTTTCAATATCCTCTTTACTTATGATAGGTATGCATACTTTGACCAGGTTAGTGCGCTGCTAAATCTTACTCAGCATCGGGTCTTTCTTACTCGGCCGACCAAGACTGATGCATAGAGAAGACATTTCGACTCCAGTACCGACGGCATGGAAGTGCTCTCAAGATGGCGCCGGCTCAGTACAATCTTCAGATGAGGGTTTTCATGACACAGCGAGTATGCTTTTCTTGACTTTGGCGCATCGTATCCACGACATCTTGTCTTACTCGGCGAACGGAATCTTTGGTTCGAATTACCTCAAAGTAGTAGAAGTCCATGGACAACTATCATCACTGCGAGAATCTATATCGCTGTCACTACAAGAACATCCTCAGGGAACAGCTTCGACTCTACAGATGTTACGACGCAATCACGTCCGCCTGACCTTGCTGAATACAGTCAATGCTGTCATCATTGCCCTGCATCGTCCTTTCATCGGAAGCCACCCTACTAGCCACTCAGCAGCTGTATCGGCTGCTCTCGACGGCTTGGACCTCCAACATTCTATTTTTGATCTCATCACCCACCCGCAAGTCAAGCAATGGGCAACCACACTCTCCATCATTGAAGCCTCTGTGTTTCTTTGCGGCATCATGATTGATGTACCTCCACAAGATCCTGCTGAGGGCCGTCGCATCAAACAAGCTATTCTCCTGGCCATCGGGAGGCTCTCTGCCACAAAAGATCTCAGTCCCTTGGCAGAGGCAGGAGAGCAAGTCCTACGGCAATTTTACCAGAAAATCCAGTCAGATCGGCGGCCGATGATGGATCATGGAGAGTGGCACCAACCGTGTGTTGCTGCGCCTGAGACTTTGTTCCAGCAAAGTGGTCAACTGTGTGATATCCCAATCCCATCGCCGCAGCAGTCTCCGCAAGAGATCTATCAGACACTGTTCGGTGACCAACAAGCTTTCCTGCCTTCCTTCGGCGTCTTTCATAATGAGGACTCTCCGTACGAATATAGTGCATACAGCATTTCTGAGGAGATTTTAAATTCGGCGAATTTCCACTGGCCGGATACCTGACCACCTATCTTCGGGACCAACGGCATAAGACATGTAGACCTGAATCTTGGCTCAGTGTCATAACGACACCCAATTTGTGTTCCCTCCGATTGTTGGCAGACATTCAGTGGCTTGGGAACATACTATGATGATTGGGGTTCACGTCACCTGAGGGAGATAGGAGCCTTAGGAGGCACCTAGGTAGCTCAGGGTGCCCATTCGCGGTGGTACGTACACGAATATGTCCAGGGCCTAGTCACTGGGACACTTTCACTGGAATGGGAGTGCCCTTCGACCTCAGCCTCACAACGTGATTATGGTCTGCAAGTATCAAAAAAACATCAGTGAGAGACTCGAACCCTGAGACAGAGGTCACAAAAACAGAATCACCTAAATTTTTTTTGAACTGACAAAAACTCTAGCCTGGAAGCCAACTACACGCTCTTGTAGCTGACGTCCAGGCCGAGGGAAAATCACTGTCGGACCATACTAGTTCTTCATATGAAGCTAGGAAGAGATTTTTTCTCGAGATATCGGCAGGTTACCTCCCGCTAGGACACTCGTCAGTCGAGGCCATCAATGCTAAGGGACCGAAGTCAGGGTTCGTCTCTAGGATTCACGACGAGAGCCCAAGGTGAAGCTGGAAACCACACTGGTGACACCCCTTACGCCTCGACTAGCTGCCCGCTGAAAGGACAGGTCAAGACCCGGGTAGTGTGATTGTTGAGGACAATTCACTCTTCGAAACATATAACCCATTGATTTTTTGAACTGGCCAACTGGGCACGCCTATTCTGCCGGCACCGCGTTAGACGTCAACCTTATTATGTGATTGGCAAATAATCCTGGCACACCCGAGAGATGCTCTGCAAGGTGAGTGAATTCTGGGTCATCTGCCCATTTGGGCTTTTCTGCACCAGGTACACACCGCCCTGGACGTGAGAGACTGGCCCTCTGTTCGACGTACGCAAGCTGCAAGGCGGTAGCCTCCCTCCATTAGCTCCGAGCATGTTGTGTGCCCGCAATGAAAGCAGGTCCCAGGTCGCTTCACCGACTTAAGTTTCCATCGCTAGGTGGTCTCAGAGACCAGACACGGACGCACCACCTCGACAGCCCTTCGTCCAATGCATATGGCGCGCAGCGTGCGGAGAAAGGTACAATGGAGTCATCCGGCAACCACAAAAGTCTGTGTCGTTGAGGGTTTCTCCAGGCACACCGACTGCAGATGGAGTTCTGCTGGGCGGGCGACGACATCGTGCGTGCGTAGCTCTCGGCCAATATGCCCTGGAAAAGAGTCTGCATATCTGATGGAGGGCCCGAAGGTCTTCGACCCCGAGGTTCGAGAAGGCGACGTTTAGTACATCCGCTGGGAGAATTGCCATTCTGGACGAGAGAACTCCTGCTGCGAGGCTGCTACATTACAACCTTGCATTGCTAGCGACGAGCAAGTGTTATCTGCTGCTCAAGATTTTGCTTGCTTCAGGTGAAATTGGATCAAGCCAACTACCTGACATAACGTGCGGCACGCCCAATCCGCAGCCGTTGATGCCTGGCTGGCTACCTACCTCTAGCTGCTGGGCTGGTTGGGCTGATCATCCACAAGCGATCTTTATGTAGAGTTGGGACTATACGGAGTAACTGCGGGTGACACGCTGCTTTAGTACAGCTTTGGAAGAGGTTCAGGGTAGATGTCCAATAGCCAGCCGCGCAATAGAAGCTCAAGTAATAGCGGCATCATAGTACTCCCCCAATGGTCAGCAGAACTTGGCGTCCAGATCCCCCAAGCCAGACTGCGCTCGACCTCAATGCCCTCCTGCTGCTCGTGCATTGCTTCGCCCATCCACGCACCGCCGCCATGTCGTTCCTCCGCTCGCAGAGCTCCCTCCGGCTCTCACGAGCATGCACACAGATCCCCAGATCGTCAAGGTGGCTGTCGTCAACGCCACAGCGCCGACTCGGCGAACCCGACCCTAAAGCTATCCCAGACGTGAAAGCGATGCAGATGACCGAAGACCAGGCCTCGATGGTCGAAGTCGGCCGTTCGCCCGAAGGTGCCGTCGAACAATTCCACCCAAGCCACCAACCAGACTACACCGCGACCATAGACCACGGGACGTCGAAATATTCGCCTGTCCCGAAACGAGTCATGAATGGCAGCGAACCTACAGAGATCACGCCTGCGGCTGTGCTCTCAGGGGCTCCTGTCGACTTACAAGCCAGGACAGTCAGGTATGCGCAGAACACAGAACCCCGCCAACCGCTCAAAGAAATTGCCAGGATCGGGATCGAGTGATATGACAGGCTAACACGAGCCGCTTCTAGAATCTACAAACCCGTCCGACCAGCCACACAGTCCGGAACATGGGGCAGCCACGCCTGGCGCATGGACTGGGATCCTCTACCAAAGGGCCACCGATGGGAGAACCCGCTGATGGGATGGCAGTCGTCGGGGGATTTCATGCAAGGCACCAACATCAAGTTCAAGTCAAAAGACGATGCGATTTCCTTTGCCGAGAAACAAGGCTACGAGTGGTACGTCCAGGAGCCGAACGAGAGAAGATTTGTGCCAAAGGCCTACGCGAACAACTTTGTCCATGAGCCTGGCCCGTTGAAACACATCAAGACCAAATAAGCTTGGAAATGGTGTGAGGGTAGGGTCTGGCAGATGTCACGGCGATGGGTGGGTGGAACGGGTGCATACTGTTACAAGAACGTTGACGTGCGACCCTGCTTATGCATGTGAAGTGCATACAGTAGATTGTATATAGGGAAGCTTCCAATAGCCAAAAAAAGACGAATATGCAAACAAAAAGGATGCTGGTGTTTCAATCGCAGGCTGTCTCTGTTGGCCTATTATTCCTGGCAGGCCGGTCACCTTAATTGCCCTAGGTGTATCGACATAATCAACTGAAGAAGGTACCCTCAAAGCTACGGTCCTTGGAGCCACACGAAATATGCGATACACCATAGCCGCACTTGAATTACGTCGTGCCCATACATCAGTGGCAGTCCTCCACCATCACAGGGAAATCTACTTTGCCAGAGATGTTGGAGAAGCAGGTATGGATTTGAATAGGAAAGGTCTTCGTCATTCACTCATACTCATGAAACTAATAGTACAGGGTTATCACAATAACAGGAATGTCTCATCACAACCACTTCGTCGATGCCGAATTACAGAAAACGGCATGTCTTTGTCTACCACCCTCCCTAAAGTCTCGGAGAGGCTGCATGCTCGTCGTAAGGTCAAGGAGGCGATGGTGGCATCAATGCCCGTCTAGTAATTGTGCTTGGCGGCATGCTTATCGACGTCGGCCGAGCGGTTGTGGGAGGATTCGTGGATCTTGTCCTTGATGGCATTACCGGCAGCTCGGAGGCGTGTGGAGGAACGGACATTTGGGTCCTTTGCGATCCTGCGGGATTGAGGTCAGTCTCAGTCTTGGCGGGAACATGTATGCTGTCCCATCCAAGGACATAACGTACTGCTTGTTCGTCTCCTTGCTGGCAGCGTGAGCACCGCCTTGGGTCTTGTGGGAGATCCAGTTGCCGGTATTTCTGAATTAGACATCTTAGCATTGTCCAGGTAGGATACATAGGGTATACTGTTCCACACATACCTGATAGTATTCATGTTTGCAGAGGTAAGTGAGTAATGTGGTTCTGTTGTTAGGCTCAAGGGAGGGAGGACTTTGGGAGTCTCAGGTCAGGTAATGGATATTTGGTACTGGTGGATAATGATAGAGATGGGAGATGTTGATCCGGTGGTCTCAAGGGCAAGGGCTAGCTTATATATGCGATTTCTGACCCCGAGATATACCTTGGCTTCTTCTGATGGACTTGTTACTTGCCATCCCTTCCTCAAATCTGACATCCAGGGCAAGGGCAATGACGATGTCATGGTGCATGAACTGGTGTACGGCAACCACGGACAGCACCGCCTCTACGCCTATGCCGAGTAGAAAGCTCATGGTGCATAGTTGCCAAAGCCCTTGGCGGTGACTACACCGTCGCTCCTTGTCTAGGTTAAGAAAGCCCTTGCCAATCAAGCATCGCCGACGTGCAGACGAAACCTGTTTTCATGAGCTTGAATAGACTTAGCCATCTGACCGATGACGGATGATCCTGTAAGATGAGTGGTTTGTAAGATTGATTGTGTAGGAATAGCGTCGTGGCATGGTGGGAAGAGGCGCCGGCGAGATCGATGATGTCGGGTGTTTGTCTACGTCATTGTATTGCGCTGACCCGGAGCCTTGGAGTTGGTGGCGCTCGTAGTCACAGCCTTGCGCAGCCTTGGATACATACAAAGGTATCTAGGCCTAGTACGGAGTAAGAGACAAGCCAAACAACTAGACTCGAGAAAAGGAACTAGGACCAGAATAGCATTCATTTGTGTATGAATAGTAGTTCTAGCACAGGCCAAAAGAGATGCCAAGGGCCCAGGTCAAGCTCTTGGTCGATACAACGAGTCAAGACCTTAGACTCTTTCCTCTTAGTAGTTACCATGCGTCCACAGTAACTCATGCATCTTTTCGGCTCCATCAGGCTATGGACCACTAACCCTTGTTGCACTTGATGCTGATTATACCGTTGCCCAGCATCCCGTGATCTTCCAAGAACTGAGAGCTGTGGTAGTTGGGGGTTCCAGGGTACTTCCAACCTGGAGCAGTATTCCAGCCCTTGTCGTTGCAATCT
The DNA here is from genome assembly GCA_024082115.1 of Rhinocladiella similis. NCBI lineage: Eukaryota > Fungi > Ascomycota > Eurotiomycetes > Chaetothyriales > Herpotrichiellaceae > Rhinocladiella > Rhinocladiella similis. The sequence continues at coordinate 739,679 of JAMRYE010000009.1, forward strand.
TTTTGTTCATAGACGGTGCACGTCAGGCCCTTATCGGGGCCCATAGACCCGTTGGCGTCGTAGATCCTATGGTTCGAGTCAGCAAAGTTCCATGACAATATAAAATGGGGTGACTCACCTGTTGTAGCATTGTCCATCCTTCAGAGGAGTCCATTTGCAGGGCATGACCCAATTTTGATGGCTACACTCATACACACCGAGCTGAGTGGCACGAGTACGGAGATGATGGGGGAAGCCATGTTCATGATTCCCGTGGTCTCCGTGGTCTTGACCATATTCAGCGTGCTCGCCATGTTCGCCGCGTTGGAAATCTCGAGGATGGTTGCCATGACCGAACCCATGGTCTTGATGTTGACCGCCGTGGCCAACCTGCTCTCCATCGCTCTCGTGCTGGCTTTCGTGTTCGTTGGGATGGAAGTCTCGTGGGCGATTGTCCCGGCCACCTGATCCTCCTCCGCGCCTTGGATCATCATGACCAACCCCCTTCTTAAACCAGTCTCCTAGGTTTGCATGCTTGTGCACGAAGTCTTCGTCTCGAGCATGGTTGCCCTGGTTGTTTCCTTGACCTTGGCCTGCGCCCTGACCTGAATCAGCGTGTCCTTGGCCTACATTTCCACCTTCAGGGGGGCCATCATGGTCTTTCTGTCCCTGGCCGCCATATCCTTGACCTCCACGGCCCTGTCCTCCTCGATTACCACCTCCGTAGCCTTGACCACCGTGACCGCTTCCGCCAGAGTTTCCACCTTGGTACGAACCACCCTTATCCATACCGCCAGGATGGCCAACACCATTTCTATCTCCACCGGAGCCTTGCCATCCTTGCTCTTGACTAGGGTAAGCCGAGGCGAGGGTGGCTAGTGCGGCCCAGAGGAGGATTGAACTTTTGATAACTACCATTGTTGTTTGAAGCGAGTGACTATGTAAGCAGATATTGCTCGTAGCAGGTATAGTCAAGGGTACATGGAAACCTTCGGACCAGATATAGACCTACCTGGAGAACTTTGACCATGCCATCCAAGAAAGAAGACCTTTGTCCCTACGAAGACGGGAAGCGGATCGTCGTCGAAACACCACTTTGGTACAGAGTACATGCCGCTTTCGAGAGAAGTGCAAAGCAGTACCGATTTTGCCGCCAACAGACATGATCCAAAAAGCGCACGGGAAATGTTTGGGACAAAGCTCGGTCTTAGGATTGTTGTTGAACAAGGCTCTACTCCTTAATATTGTTCTCAACATACGCCGAACATATGCCGATGTCCATGCGCCTTTTTTGATCCGGAACAATGAAATCGCTCGAACATATACGACTGCTTTAGCAGATGTGGAAGGAGATGAGAAGGTGTTTGGATAATACCTGTTTTTTTCTGGCGGTATAAGCTCGTACTAGGCTGTCATCCTCAGCAATTCTTCGTGCATCTGAGGCTGAACAAGAGATTGGAGGGAGAGCCAGGTAGCCAGTCCGAGCTACTAGTTACCAGTGTCCGTTCTTTAGCCCAGTGAGCCTCGACTCTCCACAGCATACCTGGTGGGCAGTTTCTCTCCAGAGGTTGTGCTTTGCCTGTGATTGACTGCACCAACTTCAACGGTCGAAGTCGGTTCAGTCAACTCATGCCGTCGTAATCATTTCATTCCTCGGCAGTTTCTTATCATGCCCGATAGCGACCGCCGCCTCTAACGCCATGCTTTAAAGTAAAATCAAGCCTATCATCAGGCGTGGTTGTTCAACAGAAGTTTTACCAGTTCCACGTACGACTACCAGCGGTAAAGACGGGCGGCTTCCAGTTCAATCTGCTTGCATCGATCCTCCTCGCGCCCTTGACTTTTTCCTTCTCCCGCTTCTTCTCCTGCCACTCGAGCAACTCGTCCCTGACAACGATGATCCACGCCCCCTTGTGGTACCTCAACAGCTTCAACACCTCAAGCTGCTCATGGACATCTTTCTCCGTCATGCTCGTCAAGCTCGCAATCTCGGCGATACTCGTACTGAACTGGCTGCTTGGCGCATTGAAGCCAAGGCTGCTATGCGGATGTAGATGATCGCTGCTGGGCGTATGGCTCGCGGAGCCTGGCGGCGGTAACCTCGCGGGATCACTCAACAGCTCCACCAGCACTTCCTTCCAATACTGCCTATATCCCAACAAGCCCAAATCACTCAACGGCTTCTCCGGGGATCCGAGCTTGCCCTCGCGCTTGCTGAGTTCGTAGCTGAACTCCATCAGAAGTCTGCCCAACCCCTGGCGCTGGTACTGCGGTAGCGTCAATATACACGCGAGGTTGTAACCTTCGGCGGAATCCTTCTCTTTCGAAAAGTATCCGACGAGGTGGCACCCGTGCTCGTCCCGTGTGACCATGCAGTAGAACAAGAACGGGTCCACGTCGTAGTAGAGCGTCTTGTGGTCTAGAAACAGTTTCGACAACAAACATAGATTGCGACACCAGGTTCGTTGACGACGGCCGTCAACTTCGAAGAAAGAGACAAAGTCATCGCGATAGATCTCATTGCCCGGAGGATGGCGGAGTTCACACTTTGATCGGTGTCGCTCAAACGCCTTGCGCGAGGAAAAGTACGACAGACAGAACTCGTCGATGTATACCAGGTCCACGTCTGCGAATTCCTGAGGGTACGGGCTGAAGTACCACGGCTCGATGACGTGTTTGCCCATTTGGATCTTGTTGAGGTTCCGCACGAGATGGAGCTGTGCGTGGTTCTGGACCATCGAGCCTCCCGTACGAAGTTTCTCGATCTCTTCCTCCGGCTCCAGGATTGTGGGCACTTTCTCCTCCGTCTTCGTCACGTCCGTCATTTCGACATCTGTACTCCCCGCGGGAAGCTCCGTGCTGTCCTCATGGCTCAGACTGGTCAATGGAGTGCCGGCTTGAGCCAGAGCTGGGTCATCCGCGATCAGGGAATCCTGGCGGTTCTCCTTCCCGCCAGCCTTGGAGGGAAGAGGGCGTTTACGGTCATTGCCAGCTTTGGAAGTGAGTAGATCCGGTGTGGCAGACCCAGGCCGTGAGTCTGTTCGAGGACGGCCGGCTTTGGTGGTGATGGTTTTCGCTTGTGCGTTTTTCGTCGACGACGCTTTGGTTGTCACCGTGGTTTTCTTCTTCTCGGGCTTGTCTGGAGCAGGCCATTCGACTTCTTGAGAGAGATCGATTCGCTCGGCCGAGATCCATTCTGTGCATTGTTAAGTACGGCACGTCACCTAGCCCACGGGATGAGAGAGACTCCTTACCATCGAGACGCTTGTTGAATTCAACATAGTGCACGCTATACGCTTGTCAGCTACAGCTCCGTTACCATCATATCCTGCCCTATCCAAACATACTAGAATGTTAAAGAACCGTTTCGCTGTTTTATCGATAATATTTCTGCTTTTCTTGATTCGCCGTTCTACCGAGGGTCCATTAGTCCTTGTTCATTCATGCCTCACAATACCATCGTCACGTGACTCGTGTCGAAGATTTTGCAAAAACCTCACCTTTTCAACAGAAGCCTTCACACCAATCCTGAACTCGAAAGTTAGTATCGTCTGGGCCAAATGACAGTGTAGAACTCTTAGGTTCGGGTAAGTTTGAGAACATACTGCAACTGATTGAGCGTAGCGAAGCCTTTGATGACTGGCTCAGGTGTGTCGTTTGATTCGCCACCATGATCACCGCCAGCCATAATGATAGCGTCGTCTATGCGACAAAATCTATCGAAGTAAAAGAGTTTAGAACTTGTGGTTGAGTAGTTATGATAAAAAGTCGATTTGTAGCCTCTTGATGGCTCTGCTGGATGAAATTGGGGGGAGGAAGGTTAGGGGAGCCTTGGCTGCTAGAGTTCTTTTACTAGGCGGCCATATTAGGCGCCAATATTGTTCTTTAAGCACGGACTCCAACACCTATAGGCAAGATCACAGTGTGCCCTCCAGGATATTCTACATGGCCTACGAACACATTCATGGAGCATTTTGTGAAGAACATGCATATTATGTATTGTTTGCACCATTCGCCATCATGTGCCCGTCTTAGTATGATATCTTCAGTAACAATATGAAACTTCACCGCCACAACCCAAAGAGTACAATGCGCTTGCTCACAATGAAAGTCATTCTTGTACAGGCATACTTTCAAGTTGATCAACCAGACTCCTCCAATTGCTCGCCTGCAATTCTGCATACTTGACCCGCTCTTGACTCCAGTCTTGATGCAGACGGCTGATGGCATAGATGGAGGTTTGGAATGTGACAATTTCGTCCCTGACACACTCCTTGATGAAAACTCCCCGAGCATGTTGTTGCACAATGCTTTCTTTGTCCGACATGATGCTACTCTCGACTTTCTCCATCTCGCCAGGTTTGACTTGGCCCTGGGGTTTCTGCCGCAGTTGCTGTAATTTATGCTCTGACGCCTCGATGCGTCTTTCGAGTTGCGGGATGTTGTCTCGGGCATATCTATCTCGTCGGTCGAACATGTCGCGCATCGAGACGTAACTGTCACGAATCGCTTTCATGTCTTCAAGTACTCCTGTATCCCATGCTTTTGCCTCATCATCGAGTAGCGTCGAATGTGTCGAAAGGTGTGTTGAAGTCGAACTGATCCCTTCGTTCAAAAGTGGAATGTCGTTGGTGTCAATAGCGTAAGTCGGAGCCGTGGCTTCCGTAAGGTGAGAAAGCGCCGTACTGAACTTCGCATTTTCAGCAGCAAGTCCTTCGTTGCGCTTCACCATCCGTTCCAGTAAGATACATATATTGATGTAGACTTCGGCCGAGCGTTTAACGCCACTACGGACCTCTTCGAATAACTGAGGGAGACTGTCTGGTAGGCTGTCTTCGAGTGTCGGAGGAAGAGCCTTCCCGGTGAATTCTTCTTGCACAGATATTGTTGCTTGCTTTCGCCAGACGGCAAGTTCCTGCTCCTGGTGTCAGTTGTCAGTCCCATTGAAAGGACATTCCATTGTGAAGGACTTACCGTAGGAACGGTCAAAAACATGACCACGAGTGTCTCCTGGCTCAAGACAGGGTGTTCGACAAGTGCATTTGTAAATCTAACCAGGCCTCTCCTCCGTTTCTCTAGAAAAACAGCTGCATCAGCTGAAAGATGTGTACCATTCACTGTAAGTTGAATCAGCTTGGGGATTGTTGGCATGTGGAGAATCTAACCTTGAACTCGTTTTGGTGGTAGCAAAGGTAGCCGTCGAAAAGGATATCGCTTCTGGAGACAATCAAGCAGCCAAACGAAATCACTGTAACGCCTGACGACTGTACTCCCTCTCCGTTTAGTTGTAACCTCGTAGTTGCGATGCTGAAAGAGAAACATTCCCTCCTTCTCTGGTAGTGTAGTTATTGTGACGCTCTCCCCTGTACCAGGGGGAAGCGCAATGCTCTGAGGCGCAGATGGCTGGTGCCGACGGCCAGGTCCATTGGACCGATCATCTCCCTCATCTCCAAAACCTCCACCAAGGGTCGGCTGCTCAGAGAAGCCTGCTGAACTGCCGTTGAAACTGTTCCAGCCTGCGCCAGCACTGGGGGATGTAGTATCAATCGGAGAGCCGCCGTTGCTACTAGACTGTTCACCTCGTGTAGTGAACGCACTTGTAGTCCTTTCAATGCCATTCGAAGCGCCTTTAACACTGTCCAGCACGCCATTAGAGGCCATCGTGTGAGCAGCAGTAGAAGCAGGTGGCAATCTATTATTTGAGGGACTAGCCCAAGGGTCTGCGGTAGGATCGTTGCCGAAGGATTCTTGTCGAGTCTTCTGCTGTCGTACTGGGGTTGGCTTCGAGGCCGGGGCAGAACTGGGCTGCGGACGACTATCCGCTCGGAGTTGTTCTATGTAGCCCACCTTGGGCTCCGGCAATTCTGAAAGATGTTAGCTTCGACCAGGTGTGTGATGACATGTCACTCACTTCGCCTCCGCTCATCGACGCCATCGAGGGTAATATCTTCGCCCTCCTGGCCTAATCCGATTAGAGCAAGCAGCACGTTGAACTCGCTCCTGCCAACTCCATTTGCGCTTTCCTGCCCACCTGGAATCACAAAGTTGAGAATCTTGTGTTGTTCCTGCTCGCTCAAATTGGTGCTTTGTACGATACTTCTGATTGCGGTCAAGCTTATACCAACGCCGGTCCGTTCACTAGCATGCAATACAATGTCGTAGGCATCGACATAGGTGTCGGGGACATCGGTGGCAGGGAGTAGGTGTTTTACAAGGTTCTGCCGCGCATTCCTTTTAGGAGTTGGCATTGTCCATGGTGATTCACCACCATCATCGGCGAACAAAGAGGATGTGAGAGTGGGCTGGGCGGGCTCGTCGCCGAAGAGAGACTTGGAATTCAGGGGAGCCGTTTCCGGAGGAGATGAACCGAATAGAGACATATCAAAAAACGCTATACAAGAAGAACTGTGTAATAGAAACGAAGCCTAGACGGAACGCTGATCACAGTCCCATCAGCTGGCGCATTGAGCTGCGTTGATATGGAGCAGGGCATAAGAACTACAATGGCAGCGGCCCTGCTAATGCTATCGCAAGTTGGAGACGGGGATTGGCAAGCTCGAGCCACCCAATGACTTCAGAGATCTATCACGTGCTCATACGGGCACCGTAGATTACTTGAGCAGCCCAGATACTTTTTGGTATTCGTACTCGTACTCGTAAACATCGCTTCAAGTTCTGTATATCGATCCGCATGGCGAGAGCACCTCATGAATATCATTCATTTCCCATCATGACTGCCTCTTCGAGATCACACCTTTACACTAAAATCCTTGTACGACCACTTTTCGGTGACCTTTCTCTTTGCCTTCTTAGGTTGCAAGATCGGCTTGCGACTCTCCAGCTTTCCATTGACAAGGAGGTTTCTGAAGCGTTCATTCAGCAGGTTGCCTTCTGGCTTGAGTCTCCGCAAGGAGTCTTGAAGCTCGTCTGGCAGCACGACCTCCAGTGGCTTTTCAGGGATATGGGCAGTGCCCAACTTCCTCCGTCTCAAAGCCCGGTCATCGCTCCCCGCAGGTTCAGGCTGTTCTCCTTTGTTGGCCAACTCGTTCTCGCGCTCTTGTTGCAAGATCAGACTGCTTATGATCTGCTCTGCTTGCTTCTGCTTGTCGCCCATCCGCTTTTCGTGCTTCGCTAATCTCTCGGCCTCTTTCCTTCTCTTGATCTTGTTTCGCTGAGCCGGGGTCTTCCGCTCAGGGCGTTTCTTGTTGAGAGTTGCTGGATCGTCATTGTCCGTCTCAAATCCCTCCCAAGCGCTCTCTTCATCTGCTGGGTTGGGTTCAGGAGCCGAGGCAAGTTGCTGTACTCTCTGCTCCTTGTCTGCGGCGATCTGCGCCTCCAAAAGCCGTGCCTTCTCGGCCTGTAATTCTCGCTCGCCCTCTTTGTTCAATAATTCGTCCCAATCCTCGAATGCTGGATTATAACTTGCACCTCCCTCAGGTTGTTGAACTGCTCGTACAGGCCTGCCGCTAGCCGTCATGGCAATTGGCGCTCTTCGAATGGTTGCAGGAGCAACCTTGGGCTTGGGTTTCGGTATGTATTCTTTGGACTCGTCCTTGCTTGATAGAGAGACAGGCTCCATAGCCCAGGGGTCAAAGTCGGCATTCTCAGCCTCAATATTCTGACTCCCTAAGAAGGCACTCTTGTCGAGATTGCTCCTAAGCCGCTGCACCTCCTTTTTGCTCACCCAGTCCGGCTTTTGGCGCTTGCTTAAGGTGATAATGCCGTCTGCAACTGCTGAGTGTGGTCTCTTGCGACTGTCTAGTGCAGGGACTGCGGAACGCCTTGACAAAATCTCGTCCACCTTCAGGGGCTTTTGTAGTTTGTATTTCTTTTTTATATCTTCTGAGCCCTTGGTGTCTAGTGCAAATATCTCCTCGGATGCCTTCTCTGCGATTGGGCCGCCCTGAATGATTTCTTCCCTCAGATTCTCGAGGCCTGTTTGTACTTCTGTGATATCGACATTCTTGCGCCAGGCTTTCTTGCCCTTTCTTGAGGACTGCCTGTGCTGTTGAGGTGCACCAATATCGGAAGCCATTCTGTGGTTGTTAATTTTTTGATTTTACTCTTCAGTTACGCATGGTGGCTTTGCACGTTATCGGTCAATCTTCAAAGAAAAAAAAAAAAGTTGCCTCAATTCATAAATGTGATTTCTCCGCAGGCGCTAGAGAGACCGAAATCTGCTTGGGCTGCTTGATGAGTCTCGGCCCATTTAGGTAGGATGGAGGTGCCGCCCTATTCTCTATAGCTACTTACACCCTCGAGAAGGGACCACTACCTCCTATCAAACTACGAGTCCTTGCAAGACAACTTGGTTTACACCATTAGAACGTGCTTTTGTTTTTCTGTCTTTAATAAATGTCAAATGCTACGGCAATATTGTGCAACTAACCCCATATAACAATACCTACGTTGTAGCATAGGCAAGTCTTGCTAAAGGCGGCACGCATTAATTGCAACATTCACGTGATTATGTAGCACCCATAGCACACGCGGGGATTTGTTTCGTCAGACAATACATTAACAGCTATAGCTCGTACTTTGAGCGCAATATTGTTCGAGGTTTTGTCTGACAGCTCACTCTCAAGATTCGAAGATTTAAGATCGCCCGTGTGCTTTTGAGTTGCGGTTTTCAAGGACCACATTGTTCCAACCTCCTTAGACCTGTTTGGCAACTTGAAACATGCCTGTCGTCAAGGGCGGTGTCTGGACCAATATAGAGGATGAAATCCTCAAAGCCTCGGTGTCGAAATATGGGCTGAATCAGTGGGCGCGGGTATCGTCTCTGTTGGCACGAAAAACACCGAAGCAATGCAAAGCAAGATGGACAGAATGGCTGGATCCCGGTATTCGCAAGATCGAGTGGTCCAAGGAAGAGGACGAGAAGTTGTTACACCTGGCAAAAGTAATGCCAACACAATGGCGGACAATTGCACCTATCGTCGGCCGAACTGCCACTCAATGTCTTGAACGCTATCAGAGACTCCTGGACGAGGCTGAAGCTCGAGAGAACGATGAGCTTGGACTTGGGGGACCAGAGGGTGGCGAAACAGCTGCACCTACTGGAGACCAGGTTCGAAGACTACGACCAGGCGAACTTGATCCGGACCCCGAATCCAAGCCTGCAAGGCCCGATACCATCGATCTCGACGAAGACGAGAAGGAGATGCTTAGCGAAGCAAGAGCACGTTTAGCGAACACACAGGGAAAGAAGGCGAAACGAAAGGCTCGGGAAAGACAATTGGAAGAGTCCAGGCGGTTGGCTGTTCTTCAGAAGCGACGTGAGTTGAAAAATGCAGGGATCAATATTAAGATTACAACTCGCAAGAAGGGTGAGATGGACTACAATGCAGACATACCGTTTGAGAAACAAGCTGCGCCTGGTTTCTACGACACTCAGGAAGAAGAGGTCAAGAACGAGAGGGAGCGAGAAATGTTTGATCCTAGGAAACAACAACTTGCGAGAAAGAGACAGGGCGATCCTGAAGACAATCTTGATTCTAAACGACAGAAGCAAGGAAAGGACAATTCATCCTCCGCAGCTATGGCTGCCGCTGCCAAAGCTGGTCAGATGCAACGCATTCGTGAAGCCGAGCAGCGAAGCAAGCGCAGAGCACTGAATCTGCCGGCTCCCCAAGTTAGCGAGGGCGAGCTGGAAGAGATTGTCAAAATGGGTATGGCAGGCGACAGAGCGATTAAAGCCGCAGGAGAGGATGTCGATGACGATCGTGGCCTGGTGTCCAATTACTCGAATATGGTTGGTGCTACCCCCATTCGAACCCCTCGAGCACCGGCACAAGAGGATCATATCGCAAATGAAATCAGAAACATTCGAGCCATGACCGAAACACAGTCGTCTTTACTAGGTGGCGAAAATACCCCCTTGATTGAAGGCACTGGATCAACAGGATTCGATGGCATCGCTCCACGAAGGAACGAGATGGTGACGCCGAATCCCATGGCGACACCATTTCGTCAAGGGGGACCTGGCGGTCAAATGCCCGGCGCCACCCCATTACGCACGCCCCGAGATAACTTCACCATCAACGAGAAAGGAGAGCGACAACTAGTGAGTCAAACACCACGCGATCTTCGGCTGAGTGAGAATGCAGCAAAGCATTCTCTGAGGGCGAAGCTTGCTTCGTTGCCCAAACCGAAGGAAACGGACTGGGAGCTTGAAGTATTGCCATCAGAACAAGAAGAGGCAGCAGCTCAGGCCAAGACTGAACGAGAAGACCAAGCTGAGATAGATCGACGCGAAAGGGAAGCTCGAGAGGCTGCAGCAGCTGCTGAGTTCAAACGTCAGACACAAGTCTACCAAAGATCGCTGCCTCGACCGAGGATCGTGGACTACAACTCCCTTGCTTCAGAAGCCTTGTCAATAACCGACCCAATTCAAGCAATGATTGCTGAAGAAGCTGCTCTATTGATGGCGCAAGATGCATTAAAATACCCACTTCCTGGCTCAAAGGTGATCGGCAAGCCTCCGAAATTGACAACAATATCGGATGATGTCCTTGCCCAAGCCCGACAAGAGTTGGCGGAAGCTTATGACGAGGCCGAACAGGATTTATACATATCTGCTGTCGAGGCCCTCTACTCTGGCGACAGTGAACGTGGCGCCCTCCCCCTAAGATTCACAGAGGACACCACACCTGAAGAATACCAAGCTGCCTTCCAAGTGGCTAACAAGAATCTGCTTGCTGCGGCTGAAGGTGGGAACAAGCTGGAGAAGAAGCTTGCGCTGCATCTAGGTGGCTACCAAGCTCGGCAGAAGGCACTGAAACAAAAAATTACAAATGTCTATTCACAGATTGAGGAGCAACAAGGTCAGCTAGAGGCTTTCAGAGCCTTGCAGATTGGTGAAGACGCGGGACTCGCGGTGCAGCTTGAGAGATTAAGGGATGATGTGAACTTGGTAAGCCGAAGGGAACGCGAGGCTCAAGAAGACTACCGGGCTGTGAGGGACGAGTTACGAGAACTGGAGTCTCGAAACCGATTGCCAGTAAATGGCGTGAACGGGCATGCTTGAAGACGTTACCTAGTTTCCTGAATAGTCCTGTATTCTGAAAACGTAATGCGTACAGAGGGCCTTTGTACATGCTTCCAACATGATTCCTCCTTCGTACCAAACATTTTGTGCTTTTCCAGGAATCTTTTGGTAGACTCAAAGCGCCAATTAGCGTCAGCCGCTACTATGTAGATGAGAGCACGTCAAGGCATTACGTATGAATTCCCTTGCGCCGATGGAATACTTACACGACCTCCTCATCTTGCAGGAAGTTTACTAATCTTTCAATTTCAGTTCATTTCACAGGTGGTATGGGAATGTTGATAGACGAGCGGTAGTCTGCTTGATCTGGTCTCACTCTCACTCAGTCAATTTCATCACTGTTCTTCAATCCACCCTCCGCCGCAGCGGTAGAACATAACAAACCGACGATATAAATAGGATTCATCAACGACAGAACCAAACCAGAACTGCGCTTCGTACGACTACGTGTCGTGAAGATGCACTCCTCACTCTGGCTGATCGCCCCCAGCGACGACCACGCCTTCAACAAGTCCCTGAAAGACCTAATCTCAAACACACTCCCATCCGACTTCCCCCACGCACCCAAGAACAACTTCATCCCGCATGTCACGATAACATCGGACGTCGACCCGGCCAAGACATACGGCAGCTCACCATCATCGTCGTCGCCGCAGGAATGGCTGGACAATCTCGCCCTTCCGGCCTTCAAGCGTGAAACGGACGAAGTCACGCTTGAGCTCGAGCAACTCGAGGCCGGCGAGGCGTTTTTCAAAAAAGTCACCATCCGTGCCCGCAAGGACGACAATCTCGTCAAACTCGCCGCGGCGTGTCGGCGGCAGGGCCTCGCGGTGTCCGAGAGCGAGGCCCAGAAGTGGGCGGAACACGAGTACCTGCCTCATCTGAGCCTCTTCTACGGCGACGTGCCCAAGGACGACGTGCAGAAGAAACTCGGCCTGATTGAGTTGCAGCTGGGCTTTGAGCTGGGCAGTCTGTTCGATTGCTGTGGAGGGACGTTGGCGATGGGAGCAAAGTTGGTGCTCGTCGACACGAGTAGACCCGTCAACGAGTGGAAGCCAATTGCGGAGCGAGCGTGTCCTTGGGTCATGTGGAGGATGGCAAAGGGGTTGGTGTGATGCATCTCATCAGTGTGCTGGCAGTGTATGTGACATCTGTGTATCCGAAGAAATGACCAAGGTTGCACACGAGATAATTTGAAACTGTACAATCACCAGGGAAAGGATATCAAACACAGACTGTACGTATCTTTCTCTATAAGCGAGCTTTGACGTGGCCTTCTACCTCATTTGCGTCCCGTTTAGCCCATTCCTTCATCAACTTTCTCACAATCTTACCACTCGCGAGTTTCGGCACCTCGTCAATGAACTTGACTCCGCCTTCCAACCTCTTATGCTTGGCCACTTTACCCGCGACGAACTTCTTGATATCGTCCTCTGTGACTTTCCCCTTGGCGTGGTCCTGAAGAACGACATAGGCCCTGGGCAACTCCTCGTCGTGGATCGTAATGCCGACGGCCGCGGCGTCCGCGACGTCGGGGTGCTCTAACAGCACGGCCTCCAATTCTGCCGGGGCGACCTGGAGCCCATTGACCTTGATGAGTTCCTTCTTCCGATCCACGATCCACCACTTCTTCCCTTCTCTGCACACTGCGACGTCTCCTGTCTTGAACCATCCGTCGTCCGTCTTACTCTCCTTTGTCGCCTTGTCGTTCCTCCAATACCCCAAGAGCATCTGAGGACCCCTGAGCCACAATTCGCCCGGCTCGCCTTCCTTGGTGACCTCTTTCCCGTCGTCGTCGACCAGCATCGCTTCCGTATTTGGGATGAGGTAGCCTATACTTCCAGTGGAGTCCTGGGTCGTTCCTGGCATCATAATACCGCAGCACGTCGTCTCCGTCATGCCCCATCCCTGTACGATCACCAGGCCGAATCGTTTCGTGACTTCATTCTGCAATTCGGCCTTCAACGGGGCGGCGCCGCACATGATGTTTTGGAGGCTGCTTATGTCGTACTTGGCGGTTTCGGGTCGTTTACTCAGCATCACTATCACGGGGGGCACCAGTTGGAGTGTCGTGATCTTGTACCTTTGGATACACGCGAGGAAGTCTTCGAACACGAACTTGCCCATGACGTACACGGGCACTTGGAGTCTGCAGGCGATATTGATCGTCCAGAGCTGGGAGTAGGCGTGGTATAGTGGGAGGAAGGCAAGCCACCGCTCAGGACCAGGATTGTCCGCGGAATAGGGAGTGCCTGCGAATCTGCCAAAGATCGATTGCGCTGCATTGGAGACGAGGTTGTGATGTGTGATGCACACTCCTTTCGGCAATCCTGTCGTGCCGCTGGAGAAATTGATTGCGGCAATCGTCTTCACGGCGGTTTCACCCTCCTCCAGAGTGTCCCATTGCCATGACTGTGCTTCTGCCTCTGAGGCCAGCATCGACCGCCAATCCTGTACCCCGTGCTGTGGAGAAGATTCTGTTTCAGAGAAGATGAACAGTCGGTCTTTGGGAATCTTGGCTTGCTTTGCTGCTGCCACGCCAGTCTCCAGCAAGGAAGGGTGGATGAGGACAACGGCGGCCTCGATGGCCTTCATCTGATGGGCGACCTCGCTGACCGTGTAGATGGGATTGGCGCCTGTGAAGTAACGTTTGGAGCCGGCACTCGCGAGATATATAGCTGGCACATATAACGTGTTGGGGGTAAAGACCATGACTGCTTGTTGTTCCTTGACGCCGAGCTTGTCAAGGCCGACGGCGAATCGTTTGATCCAAGACAGCATTTGCGCCTGTGACAAACTCACGGACGGGTCTCTCGAGTCCATCCATAGTGGCTTTGTGGATACGGGTTTGTTTGGAGGGAACAGATACGACAAGATGTTTTGTTTGGGTATGTCTAGAGGTGGAAACGGTGAACTGTAAGGCATGTTGATAGATGTACTCCCTAGAGGGTATGTATGTCACGTAGGGTTCTCGAGAGAGGCTGTAAAGTGGTGCCTTGTTCACGGGAGCATACGTGACAAGATGGTCTGAGAGACTTGTACTTTGCAAATCGCACTTAGACGAAACGTACAGAGCCAGCCATCGACGAAGACGAGATTGATGCGAACAGCCGAATTGCTCATAGAGTGAGATGCCCATAAGAGATCTTGCATTCAGTAATCCACCTCCATAGAGTTGGGAGTTACGAGTAGGGACAGCATTGGGGGAGGGGATGTTTCTACCTCGGTTGTGAGCATCGTGCACGTATTCTCAGCCTCAAATTAGCAGGACTAGGGATGATGATTGCTATGGAGTGAGATCTGCCACCAGCCCTGCTCGGGGCAGAGCTGTGGAGTATCCACAAATGCCGACAACTGCCTCGCTCCGTACTTCGGCACGGACTACGAGAGAACAGCTAGTTACCACCTGCTGAATGGATGCTGTAAGGATGATGAAACACCACATCCCCAGCCTCGTAGTTCGCAACGAGCCAACCGTAGTTTTTCTTCTCTGAGAAAATCGCATTGGCCTCTTCAAACGCCATTGGATCCATTCCGATCACCCCCGTCGCGGACATGTTGCTGTTGAATGCTGAGATCTTTTCTTCCCTGGTGAAGCTCTTGGCTCGCTGATTGAAACCCTCTTCAATGGCTTTTGCCAGGGGAACACCATCTTCGAGGTAGAAAGGCCACCGCCGGTCGGGCTGATGTCGCCAATGGGCACCCAAGCAGTGAGGAAGAACGCGTCGCCGCCTCGAAGGAAGAGCTTATCATAATGTATCCCGGTCGACATCCCGCCGGGGATATTGTGACGAAGCATGGTCCTCGTCAACATGACTTCGTCGTCCCACCCCATCAAGTCTCGCACCATCCCGCGAAGCTTAGGGCGAGCCACGAAATCCAGATACGGCTGCTGAACGTGCGCGTCTATGAGAGCCTGCAGTTCCTCGCCAGCTGGACCTCCACCACCAATGCCATTGTGCAGGGAGACGTCCTCGTCTGAGTTGTAGATCCCGTCCGTGTGGGATGTCCAGGCTTCAGCAATTCAAAACCCTTGAACTGGGAGAAGTGATGTCGTCCTGTCTCCAGTACGTCTTCTCGAGGAAGCAGCCCCTTGACGAAGACGTATTCATCCTCTTCTAGACCTCAATCGGAGTGTCGGCAGGGGTCGGCCGAAGCCATCCAAAACGAGATTGAGGGACTGATCCTTCTATGCCCTTGAAATCAGTGGGAAGCCTCGAGTCGATACTATTTGGCAGCTCAGGTGCACCTAAGACTTCAGCGGTAGCCATGAAGCTGGACGGGGTACCTCTGTTGTCCGGAGCCTGTTGGCGCAATCTTGTAAGACAAGGCCCAATTGATTGCACACTCAAAGATCTCTCCCTCTGCTCAGGACATCATAAGAAAAGCAATACATATACCTATGGATACGGGGGAAAGCGACTCCCCGGCGAGGTTGATACGTTCGGACCTTGTAGGCCCGACAGGATACATCAATCTTTGTTGATTGATCTTCCGCTAATAAGACAGTAGATGATGGTGACTGACAGTAACCGACCTGTTTCAATGTCTCCCACCTTACAGGGACGGACGGGCCAAGTCAAGACAAATGCCCTGCATCTCATGTTTCTCAATTTGCAAGCCACGATATGATCCTGCACACTAAGCAAGTCTTGGAATGAGGCTTTGGAAAGATCGTCCATATTCGGTGCCTCTATTGCCAAATATGAACAAACAGAAGAGAGGTAAGGACTTCTGGACATGGCAACCAGCAGTAGACAAAACAGTGAGATATCAGACAATATGGGAAAGAGGGTGTAGTAACAGTCACAACGCGAATTTCATTGTTTGCTCAATACTCAAGTTTACTAAGTAGTCCACCCTGCGATAGGTCCGAAAAAGGAGAAATCTGTCTGCCTATGGGTATCTCTTGAAATAACTTCTCCCAGCGCCTCTTCGCATTTCGCGATATTATGAAAGACCCGACAAATGTACACTCTGACTCCCAATACCAGTTCGCCTAGCAAATCCCTCGGCTTCGAGCCTAGATTGGCTCCAATACTCTTCACATCAGCAGCAAATTGGATCGAATCAGACATCAACTGTGTGAAACTTGGTACGGCCAAGGCTGGTCGATTCATCTGCGACCTATACCTTTGTAGTCTTGACCACTCTAGTATCGATTCCGTGGCCAAACCCGATGAATCTGCACTTGTCGCCATACCAGCAATCTTGTCGATTTGGATCATTTTGCGGGCACCGATGTCCATAAATACACTCTGGGTCGTCGCATTCCATCTTGTAATAGCACGGCGTCATTCGTGCGACCTCGCGCAACACATTGCGCTCACCTTTGGACAAAGGATACGTATGAGAGTGTGAGCAATTATTTGAGGTACAATATTCTGGGCCTTGAAGGTAGTAAATATTGCACAGCTTGAGTTTTTTGATTCTCTGTATCTCATAATTCGGTATCGTGGAGTCAACCTTGTCGATTCTCTGGCCGTGACGATTCCGATCAATGCCTTTCCCGGTGGACGCTGCGGCACTGACAGGTTCTGGGCTTTTCAACGATGTTGGCGTGGATGTTCGGGTACTGCCCGCTTTCGGCGTAGGAACTGCTGGTGCTGGAGCAGGCTGTGCTGTCAAGCTGGCCCAGGTCATAGCTGGAGTGCTTGAGCTTGAGGCCGTTCCATTCGTGGTGTTGGACTCAACACGAGAAAGTGCTGGCAAAGTGGCAGTGACCGCTTGCAATGGACCCTTCGGCAAAGTCTGTGAAGGGCAAAGCTTCGTCGTGCGAAATACGTTGTCGAACTTTACGGTTTTGAACTGATCTTTCAATGTGGCAAGGGTTTTCTCAAATGGAATGCTCTCCAATAGCGTGATATGGTCCAGTACACTGCTATCTTTGGTCGTGTCTTCGAGCAAAGAGGCGTAGTGGCTGTCACTTGAGCAACCTAATATGACCTGATGACAGTGGCAGTCATACAAGCTTGTCTGAAATTGTTCGCTCAGTTTTTCTTTGGTGGCATCAGGCCTCGCTCCAACATCAACGAAGTCAAAAAGCAACTGCGTGCTGTTGAGTCCCCGAACGAAGTCCTCAAACAGCAGCGGACGGTCGATGGCTTTGGACCTCGCAAGTGTCTCAGACATGGATTTAACATCGGCATAAATTCTTACCACAATCTTAGGCGAGTCGAGATGATGGAGATTGTTGGTTGTGAAGATGCTAACAGACTCAAAAATGAAATTTGCAGCCTCTTTACCGCCTCTTTCACCCTTGGACAATAGCTCTTTCGTGAATAGTATGTTATCGCCATCAATCAGAACGGTAATGAAGGGATTTCGATCCTAAAGCACTGGTCAATAAATGTGTGACTTCACCTGTGAACATCAAACCGACCATAATCTTCTTCACTTGTAGTATTTGTTCATTTAGAGAGGACTCTCGCATTTGGTTATCTCTGTTATAGGCAACTTCTCGGCTGTGGTCCAGTTGTAGGCGATCAAGCTGGTTTTGGGTCGTTTCGAGCTGATACAACAGATCCTGCGTGCGGAATTAGTGATCCGGCAGTAAAGAAAGACTTTGAGAAGCACAATGAGTGCGTGTATACCTCTATGAGTTGATTCTTCTCGTCGTCAAGGCTTCTCAGACGTTTATTTCGCTCTCTGAAAGACGTTTGAGAGTCCACCAAACCTATCTCGCCGATAGCGCGACTTGATCGAAAACCATTTCGAGAGCCATAGTCCGGGCTGGAATTGAGAAGAGGATGGTCAAACGTAGGTGAAAACGGGTCATAGCGCGCCATGTCGGGCATTGAAGATGTCGAAAGGTGTTTGGAAGGGTATCAGACAGGAGTAGGAGGTGGTTTGGAAAGGAGAAGAAAGGATCAAAGTGATGTTGGCGGTGAGGTCAATGCAGGAATACGGGTGTGCTGCAGGTGGCGCATGGCGCTGATACAAAGTACTTTTTTGCGAGAAAAAAGATGATGGAATTCTGGGGAACGCGTAAGGTTTGGTAGCGCTTCGCTGTGGCTGCAGATAGCGCGTCGGGGCACACAACGATTCGCTGTTGGGCGGCCAGATCGATGCTAAGCAGGCTCACTAGGCGTGCCTATCGCGGGAGCTCCTGGGCGGCAACAGCGGTAAAGCAGCCTCTAAAAGAGTGGTTAAAAAGTGGTCTACGGGCGTCATGCGCTTAACCGCAATTGGCGCCGCAAGCCTGTGAATCTCAGTCGCGTAAGGCTCTGCTGGCTCTAACCTCGCCCCAGCCTAGTGCCTAATTCTACTGTAGAGAGCCTGATGAGCCCAGCCATGCCCAGGTCCCAGTATTATTGCCAGCCCACCACAAACTGCGCTTGCTCTGCCGATGCTGCTTGACCGCGAAAAGAACAGTTCTCCAATATCGGTACCTCGCTTTCCAGTCCAGCTCGCTACAACCAGTCTGTCCTTTCCCACCTCATACGCGCTCCCAACACACCCTCACTTGGTCTTCCTGGACACATCTCCATCATGGTTCGCTTCTTGGATCTTGCTCTCTTCTTTTTTGGCTTTCAAGCCGCCGGAGTCTTCTCCCAGGCGCCCAACAGTGTGAGCCAATACCCCAGCCCGCGTCCTGGACAGCGGATCGCACAAAAAGAACCGTGCAGCTGACGTTCTGTTGTTAGGTCGATGAGGAAGTTGAGGATCCTTCAACCAGCCCAGCTCTCGCCGTGACTGTCGAAGCCAGCTTTCCCAATGCCGAGATCTTTGGTATCAAGCTGGTCAATGGCAAGCCGACCGAGGCCGTCCTTACCTTCATGAACGAGGAGCCAGATCCCGTCACCATTCAATTTGTTGGTGGCAGTCTATGGACTCCCGACCTCACAAACCCTCGCATCGTCCGAAACCTGACCACCGCTCAATATGCTGTCGAAATCACCCCTGGCGAGAAGGAGAGTCTTCCATATACTTTCCAGACCAACATGCACCCGCAAGACCTTCGACTGAACTTGGCCGCGGTTGTGAGCTCGCACAATACATTCTACACTCTACAGGCCTTCAATGGCACTGTCTCTGTGGTTGAGCAAGACGCGAGCATTTTTGATCCACAAATGTGAGTTTTGGTTCTTCTACTACACAAACGGGAATCTAGAGCTAACGTTCTGCAGTCTCTTCCTTTACTGCTTCCTACTCGCCTGTGCTGTCGCTGTCGGCTATTTCTTCTACACCATTTGGATCGTTCCATACTTCCCCCAGAAGCGCAAGCAAACCACCAAGAAGGCATCTGCGAAGAAGATCGAGGTTGGCTCAGTTCAATCCGACAACGAAGGTCCAGCAATCTCTACTGGTGCTAAGACATATAATGAGGAATGGATTCCCACCCACCACATTCAACGCCCCGAGGCTCGTCGTGTCAAGAGTGGCGGCAGACCAAAGAGCCGTGGGAAGCCTGAGTAAAACACGCTGCATGACGCGATTTGTCGATAAGAAGATGTTGTTGTATGTTTTTCATACTTTGACTTCAGCCTACATTAGGCAAGAGTCGACACAGTGGGGTCAAAGAATGCAGCATTTGGACATTTTGAGAGAGCTATGCATGGACAGGAGCTTGCATTTGAACGGAAAAGGGGCGGGGCGGCTCATCTTTGCGATATCGTTATTGTGTACACTTGTACAGAGCATGTTGGATGATGTTTCCTGCAGATTCAAGAGGTGAACTACCGAGCGAGTCCGGGTAGTATTGCAGTGAGATAGAAAATGTAGAGAGAGAAAAACGCCGGTTGACAAGGTAGATGAAAAGAAAAATAACATGAACTGAAAGTCACCTTTAATACAAAAGTATTCTGCATTAGTTGGGGTGTAGAGACGCCACATGCATAGTGAGGGAGGTTTCATCTTCACGAGATTCTCGACGTTAGAAACAAGTAAATGTAGTGATACACAGTATGGAGTCTGGAACTGGGACACACAAGTAGCGCGGCATCAACATGGGACCAGGCCACTCGAAAAAGGAATCTCTCCTCCGACATAGTCAATGCCTGTACTCGTAGCTTGAAGCACGGGATCAATCGCCCATTACATCGTCGTCCTCGACCTCGCCTCCATGACCATCATGATCATCATGATCATCACCAGAGTCGCCGCGGTCGCGAGCATCATCAATATCATCCTCTGCAAGATCACGCTGATGCTGCTCCTCTTCTTCGTCCAACACACTATCCTCGATATCGTCATCATCTAGCACCATCTCTGCACTCACAGCGGCCTTCTTGTGCTTCTGTTGCTGTTGTGGTGTCTTCCCACCGGCAGGGGAAGCGACCTTCTTTCCCTTCGCCTTGGGCTGTTTCTTGTCGTCCAAATACGCGACCAGAGCCGCATAGTTCTTGCCCAGCTTCGTGCGGTTCAACAGAACCCTCTTCTTGACACTGCCATCCTTGATCGCGCCACCGACAATGGCGAATATGATCTTACTCGTCAATTCACAGAGCCCCTGCTCCGCAAGCAAGGCAGCTTGCTTCTTTGCTCTCTTGCCTCCTCCGCCTGCGGTATCTTCATGCTCCTCGTCGTCATCGTCCAGATCACTCTCCTGCTCCTCTTCTTCGTCCGAATCTTCAGGGGGTTTCTCGATGTCCTCATCATCTTCATCCGCCTTTACACCTGCTCTGTTCTTCTTCTCACGGCCCGTCTCGATCTTGCGGTTTGTTCTTTTGGCAAAACTTTTCTCCATACGTTCATGCGTAGACATGACCTCCTTCACGATCTCGGACGGCACGGCTGTGACGAGACTCCTCAAATTACGAGCGACCGTTTCGTCTAGCTCCCCTTTTTCAGGATGCATGTTACGTACCGTCGTGAACAGGGCAAACAGCTCCACGGTATTGAGGATGGCAGCGCACCTCACGCTGTCCAGTGGTGCTCGCAGACTGATCACCGCTTCTAGGTTGTCAACGAATGTAGCGCGTGTCATTGCGAGTCCCGTCAGATTAGCGGTAGACAGCAGCGCCGTGTTGTTGGTTGAGATGGCGTTCTTCAGAGCCACCATCTTCCATCGAAAATAGCGCGAGAAGAGGTCAATCAGCGCAGTGCACAACTGGTCTTCCAGCTCATTGAAGACCCAGGTAGTATCTTCGTCCGGCTCGCCTCGTCTTAAAAGGCGCAACAATAAAGAGAGGAGTGAGTCCACATTCTGGTCCGCTCTGCCCTTTTGCTTGCGTCCACCGGCAACAGGCGGCTTAGTCTCCATGGGTGACGAGCAGTCATATACGCCAGCTAACTCTGTCAGACGGGACATGCTGTTTACCATGGCAGTGAGTGATTGTTTATCCAGCGTCCCTCGCTTCTCGACGTCCTTCCCACGGAGAAGGTCGGTGATCATGGCTACAGACTCGGTCCAGATCTCCTGGACTTTCGAGTCTACCACCTCTTTAGATTGCTCGAAGCTGAGTGCGTTGCGAAGTGCCACACTTGCGGCGGCCAGGACCTTCTTATCCGAGTGCGAAGTGAATTGTTTGGTGATATCATCCAAGATCGCCGAATA
The DNA here is from genome assembly GCA_024082115.1 of Rhinocladiella similis. Classification (NCBI taxonomy): domain Eukaryota; kingdom Fungi; phylum Ascomycota; class Eurotiomycetes; order Chaetothyriales; family Herpotrichiellaceae; genus Rhinocladiella; species Rhinocladiella similis. Next base: position 761,206 of record JAMRYE010000009.1, read on the forward strand.
GGTGGCCTCGCCGGACTGGAGATCATTTATCAGGCCAATGTCAAGCAATTGTTCGATGCGGAGGATTGAAGACGCCGCTTGCGGAGTGGCACCAAACTTGCTCAGCAGTTGAGGCAGGATTTGAGTGAGGCTTTGAGCGGCGGTTTCTTGCTTCTCACGGATTTGGTCCTTTGTGGCATTCGCACGGCGATTTGTCGGGGGCTCAAGGATCGATGATAAGTACTGTTTGACTGAGGCGTGCAGGACATCTAGAAGGATGATGTCTTCGCCCGAGCTCAGCTGGTAGGCCTGCTGAACCTGAACATTGATATCTTCCTCCTCGACCGTAGTAGGAATGGAAGAGTGATCGTAGAGAAGATAGCCTGCAAGAGCTTCCCAATGTTGAAGTTCTTTCATGTGCGGATATATAGCTTGAGTGGCAAGAGTATATCTTGAATCGATAGCAAGATCGAGAGGTAGGGACCGACCATCCTTGCCGTCCAGCGACTCTTCGTCATTGTTGTAGCCATCAAGAATCGACCCTAAACACTTGAACTTGATCCATGAGCGAGTTGGTACCATGTACTCTTCCACATCATCTTCATGTGGTAAAGCTGCGTGGTATTGCGCTTCGTCAAAGTCCTCAATGCTGAGGCCGTACAAGTCTTCAATGTTTGAGACAAAGAACTTGGCGACAGCTTTTCGTACTCGTGGCTCGCTGTCGAAGATGAGTCGGCCGATCGTGTCAATGTTGTCAGGCTCCAGCAATTCAGCGTCTCGTAGTCTGTCAAGCAGCTCAATGGCTTCCACTCTTACGCTGGTGTCGGCATCTCTAGCACCCATCTCTACTAATCTGGGTCGAAACTTGTCTGTGAAAGCGCGCAACGCGGCAATGTTCTTCTTGTTCTTGAATAGAATTTTCAACTGTTTGACATCCTCCAGTCTAGTAGGGGAACTGGTATCGTTCAAGACCCATCCAAGATACCGTAGGAACTGGCCTTCGAGGAACATTTTCCGGTAGAGCACAATCCAGTTTCCCAGTGCTGCAACACATGGTGCACGGATCTTTTCCTCAATGTCTCGATATCGGTGAACGTACACCGTGTCGAAAGCGTCTCGCAGCTGAGCGTCGATTGCTTCTAACTTCTCCTCTGTTTCCTTTTGACTCGCTTCGATGGTCTTGACACGGGCCTTGTTCACGCTTCTTTTCTTCTTTTCAGCATCCATTTGCGTTTTCAATGTCGCCATGGTTTCTTGTAGTTCTTTCGCAACCTCGCATAGGGCAGTGCTCATTGATAGGGATATGATCGTTGCTGTATGTCTGAATGATTTATAGTTGGCTCCCGACATGGTTGCAATCCAGACATGAATGTTGTCGTAGACTTCAGGTTGCTCATAGAATACTGAGGAGGCATGCAATGCTTTGATGATGGCTTTGAAAAAGTCTTCCAAAACAGTCTGAAAACCAGCATACTGTTTTTGTTTAGAAATCAGAGGGTAGTCGGGAGATTTTTGCGCCTCGTATTCTTGCAAGATATCTCCGAGTTTGCTTGGGACAGAATCCAGATCTTCAATGTCTTGGGATTCGATTCTGGAATCACAACCGATACACTGTAGGACGAAATTAATCAAGTCTTGTATGCCAGTGACACTATCACTTTGCACAGACTGGAACCATACAGAAGCGGCGTCCTCTGGCGATCGTCCTTTACCAAACACCTCGGCGTACAGCCCTTGAAGATGCGCCTGACTCGGTCGAGCGCGCGCCTTTTGGGTTTTGGCAGCTTTGCCTCCAGCTGGCCTTCCACCTTTGGCAGGGCGCATTGCCAGGGTTGTGCTAGAACTGTCTGTTATCTTCGCCCTCTTAGCCGCAGGCTTCGATACTGCTTTGCTTCTCTGCGCTCGTCGTCGCGCCTTCAACTCTTCCTCGTCTGGCTCATCTTCGCTTTCATCAGTATCAGACTCCTCTGATCCCTCTTCCTCGTCATCTTCGTCCTCGTCCGCGCTTATATTATCGGCAGGTCTCTTCCGTTTGACTGATCCGTTTATGAAAGGGCTGCTCTGCTGATGTTCTTGGGAGAAGAGTTCAGGTCGTCGAACTACTCGACCAGATTTACGGCGTGATTCGTTGGCACCATTAGGTGCGCTGGAGTCAATCTCCATGACGAGACGAATTTCGAATCTGCGCACCTGATGGGGTTGGTCGAGGTTCAAGCGCGGTCAGCCGTGCGGGAAGTTGGATTCTACTCGAGGGAATGAACCGTTACAGAGGCCACGAAGGATGAGGGGGATGACAATAGTCCTTGTGCGCGGGCAATGTGTGCCGTCGAATGATGGTAGTGGTACTGATTCGAAGGAAAGTCAACACGCCTCTTGGGCAAAGGACGCGCTCGACGCGAAGGACAGATAGAGTGGAGTGAAACCCGAAAGTGATTATTCACAAATTGACAGGCACCGGGAAACCCCACCTATTGTTACCTTAGGTATTGTACCTACAATATTGCAAGGAGTCTCTCAGCGACCTTACAATAGATGATCTTTGTGCCTGGAGCAAACCACAAGGCAGCTATAATCGTAGTCTGCCCCAAGCGCAGCCTGATGGTCTCCTTTCTCGTACAGGATAGTAAGCTAAGTTGGCGTGTTCAAGTTGTTTCAGCTATGTTTTTCTTGACCGTCGCATTGAACCAACGCATTATAAGTAGTCACACTCGCAGTACACTGGAAGTGGACGAACGTTATTGGCGATGATGTAGAAATCCTAAGCGCAGAATGCTTGTCGCCTGTACCCCGTCGTAGGGAACTGACTTTTATTAGAGCGGCAGAGGTGGAGGTGAAAAAGTCCCACGTGAGCTCACAGCGGATATTCCCTGTCTTTGGAAGTGCCATGACATAAGGCATCGTAGGTATCTATCTGCGTATCTAGGGTATGCCATTAACAAAGACACGATCTCTCAGGCTTGAGACTGGTAATTGACTGGATCACTGTTCGACCACTGACCTCAGAAAGGACTTGCAATATGCAGAAGCGACCTTGTTGACAACTACTCCCTGGACTCGAGCGCAAGGCATGTCGCTACCACAATCGCCGTTCGCGCCATCCACCTCTGTCCCTGGAGCTGGAGAAATTGTCCTTTCACTATTACCTCCTGGCAGACAGACACTACAAGTTTGCAAATACCAATACCCTCTGAAGCTTATCGCTCCTGAGCCGCACAGCTCGAACGATGACAAGCACGTGACAATTGCCTTTCTTCTCACCTACGGAGGAGGACTGGTGGGAGGGGATCAGGTCAATCTCAAGATCGAGCTACAAGAAGCTACGCGGCTTGTTCTACTTACTCAGGGCAGTACCAAGCTGTTCAAAGCCCCAAATAAGTCAGTGGTCAGCAAGCAGACCCTGGATGTCAAGATAGGGCCTCAAGCCGCCCTGTGCTATTTGCCCGACCCAACACAGCCGTTTGCAGAAAGTGTCTATGAGCAGAAACAGACATTCTACGTCGAGCCTGATGGGACTAGTAACCTACTTATGCTTGACTGGGTCAGCGAAGGCCGACGAGCCCTTGGGGAAAGTTGGACTTTGTGGAGCTGGAAAGGCAGAAATGAAGTGAGAGAGTTTGATGGACAGTCGAGGGGACGACTTTTGATTCGAGACGCTGTCGTGCTTCATGAGGATGGCCTTGGAGGTGTGGGCTTGGTGGACAAGGCAGACAACATGGCCATATTCGGCACTCTCATTGTATATGGATCACTTTTTGGGCAACTTGCAGAATTTCTCACGAATGAGTTCGCTAACCAGCCTCGAATTGGAGCCAAGAACTGGACACAAGAACCTGTGACCCATACTGACCAAGCACACCAAACAGCAGGTCTTCTTTGGACGGTAGCCAGAGTGCGCGGTTTCGTCCTGGTCAAGTTCGGTGCCAAAGATCTCGACGGTGCGAGGCACTGGCTCGGAGACCTGCTGAAACAAGAAGGCACAGTTGAGCAGTTGTTCGGGCATCAAGCGCTCCTGTGTCTGAGGTGATAATCTGTCATTTCCAACACTGATACAACGCCAGCTATCCATGGGGGTCCAGCATGAAGACAACGTCATTTCCCAAGTGTCAGGAAGAGCCGGTCTCCGATGTCTCCCAACCCAGGCTTGATCATGCCTTTGTCGGTTACGCCTTCATCGAGGCCTCCCACCCAAATGTCCGTCCCTTCCGGCCATTCTTCTGCTGCACTGGTCACACCAGGAAGTGCGCCTAGTACACTCAACACGATTATTTTCTCTACGCCCCATTCTCTCAGCGACTGAATAGCAGCAATGCAAGTCTGACCTGTTGCAATAATCGGATCCACGACTATCGCCAGTTTGGCAACCTTGGCTTGGGATTGAGGCAGATTGTTGTAGTATTCCACAGGCTGCAAGGTCAATTTCTCGCGGAAGAGGCCGAGGTGGTGCACAGAGACTGAGGCAGGAAGGATGGTTTGAACGGCTATCAAGGTCGGTCAGTTATGCGGTGCGATGCAGACATATGGCTACTCGCCTTCAACCATGCCCAGACCACTCCGAAGAATCGGCACAAGGGTAATCTTGCTACAGTCTATAGTTTCGAAAGCATACTCATATCCGAGGGGTGTCTCATCCTATATCACTCAAGGATCAGCCTGCGTCGCGATCAGCAGAATACTGCAGGGGCTGCGGACACACCTTGCCAGCTTCCTCAAGCGGGAGGTGCGATAGAGCGTCGGTGCCTAGCAGCAAGGCTATCTCATGGATGAGTGCTTTGGTTTCACGTGCATTGGTCGACTTGGAACGCAGCTGAGACAGCTTTGCGCGTAGGCAAGGATGCTTGGAGATGCGGACGTTTGGTGGTAGACTGGAGGCCATCTGAGAGAACGGCTGCTTCGGGTGCAGATAATATCGAGATGGAAATACGAGACCAGAACGATCAACAAGTACCCAGCGCAGAAATGAAGGCGTGTAAGTTTATCGTTTATGAACCGTTTGTTGGCGGGGTGCTTGTATGAATGCCTGACCTTTGTTACACTTACGATAACAGCGCCTTGCGTTGGAGGGGCACGGCCAACCCCGATGCTCTGAATTCACTGTTTCCTCTTGCATAGGTAATCTATGGGGACTCAGCCAGGTACAATATTGTACACCAGTAGCGGCAAATCATAGACCGACTTTGGTAGCAATTGGGGGCCACACCGCATGGGAGTACTTACAATAGCGGCACCCATCTCGCCCACGCTCGCCTAATAAAACGTCACTTGTTAGCTGCAGTCTGGATATTCGGCACTTCAACCATACGGTAGACGATGCCGCACCAACCTTTTTCTTTGCGCCTTTTGTTTTGAGACACATGGACTTGACCCATCTGTCGCCTTGAGGATGATGCGCAAGCGGCGTACAGCAATGTCTTGACTACGGCAATCTTAACATTGTTTCTATCTCAATTAACAAAGCAGAGATTGATCTGCGCTTGAGACACGCGTCCACCCGTCCGACGAACAAATGTCCGCAAAAACAAACATTCCTTGGTCCCATCCGAATGTAACAGCGGACGATGGGCATGTTGAAACAGAAGAAGAAGATGAAGAATACGGCGAGCCAGAACTGACAGAGACAACTGTACCGCCGCCTTTGAGTGCAGAAGATCCACGCCACCCATCATGGGAAGACACAGTCCATCGGCCAACAAGGCACGAACTACACGACGGCAATGGACAGAACATGGAGCTTTCAGAAATGACTGTCCCACCGCCCGTCCGACCTCAAGAACGACGTGACTCGCTCGAAGCAGCCCTGCAGAGGTCAAGCTCATCGAAAAGTCGACGACGAAGTCGTGGGAGCGCTGCGTCAGCAATCCGGCGACCATTGGAGGAAGAGACGGCGACTGCGTTACCAACGCGAAGAAAAAGTCTAGAAGACCAAGAGAAAGGTTTGCAGACACAAGCATACAAGCCGTCGCCGTTCGCCACCGAAATTGTCACACTGTCGTACTTAATTTTCTTCTCGCTATTAGGCACATTAGCAAGACTGGGTGTCGAGGCTATAACGCTATATCCAAATACACCAGTGTCCTCTCGAGTCCTCTGGGCGAATCTTGGGGGCTCACTCATAATGGGCTTTCTGGCCGAGGATCGACGTCTTTTCCGACATGAATGGGGTTCCCCAGATCTCGATGCCTCGGCCGCGACACATGGAAAGGTCAAGAAGACAATACCACTGTACATTGGCCTAGCCACTGGATTCTGTGGTAGCTTTACCTCTTTCTCTTCCTTTATACGCGATTGCTTCCTAGCTCTGACCAATGACCTGGAGGGATCTTCACCTACGTCGGCTTACCACTCCGAGACCAATATTCACTCCAGGAATGGCGGCTTCTCGTTCCTCGCTCTGATGGCAATACTGGTTCTTCACCCTTCCGTGTCTCTGGCAGGATTAAAGACAGGAGCACAACTGGCACTTCTTCTTCACCCCGTGACGCCTACTATTCCTATCAGGCTTACACGATATTTCCTCGACCCGGTTGTTGTCGTCCTTGGTTCGGGCTGCTGGCTAGGCGCAGTCCTGTTGTCAATCTGGCCACCAGGAAACCATGTGCACTGGCGGTTCCGCGCAGTGTTTCCTCTGGTCTTCTCGCCTCCAGGATGTCTGCTTCGCTATTATGTATCGAAACATATGAACGCTATTGTCCCGTCATTTCCACTGGGCACGTTCGTGGTCAACCTCTTTGGAACAGGCATCCTGGGCATGGCTTTTGATCTGCAGCATGCGAGCAGCACTGGAGCGTCTAGTGCGAATGCCTGCGCGGTGCTCCAGGGAATCATGGAAGGATTCTGTGGGTGTTTGACCACGGTGAGTACGTGGGTAGCTGAGCTCAATGGTCTACAACGCAGGCATGCATGGACGTACGGCTTGACCAGCGTTGGCGTTGGGTTAGGATTAATGGTTGTTATAATGGGCAGTATGGGGTGGACGATTGGCTTTCAGACTCCTGTGTGTAGTTGAAGCCGCCTCAAATTCTCGTATTCCACACTTTGTACGGAATATCACCAGCACTCGTACCCCCTTCAGTGCAATTATCACTCGTGTTCTCTGGAAATTGATCATAGCACCAAAGAGGCTAGTAAGAGGCTAGTGAGAGGCCACTAGAAAGATAAGCTTCTTTTCGACAGGCTGTGACATTTCCACAAAAGGAGCCTGGCTGAAACGGCCGTATTGTGCTTGGTACGATACTTCGCACAGCAGAAATTCTATAATGACAGCGGCCGTCAACGCACAAGCAGCCAATTTCCTCGTATTTTAGACTGCCTGACACATGTCTATACGGTGTCGATACATAGTCGGCAGCCGTAGCTGGCGATCAGCTCCGGACTTTCCACGTCTTGTAACCTCCGCCACGCAATCATTGGCCTGTGCACCTGACAACCCAGACTCTGGGCAGGAACTACGAATTAGCGAGCCTCAGGGCAGGTGCTTCCCCATGTGCTTACGGAGTACAGCAAGTTGCTATTTTCCTGTTCTCACGCGTCAGCATCGCTTCTTTCTCTTCATACTCTTACTCACTACACCAAAACACTGTTGCCCTCTATTGAGAGTTGCCCATCACCAGAGTAGCCATTCGTTCCTTTGCATTTCGCTCATTATCGTATCGCTCTGCACAGCCTATTATCCACGTTCAAAGCCGACCCAAAACGTCTCCCCGACGACAAGCCTGTCAACCAGCCCCGTCTAAGTTGACGCTGTGATAGGCACATCAACTAAAGCCTCCGTCAGCTCCCTCCGTCTCACCGGCTTCATCTCCAGGCTGTCAGTGTGATTGTCTGGCCAAACTGTGCATACTACCTTCAGAGCCTGCCAGAGAGCCTCGCACTTGCAACTGCACCCCTCGAACCAAAGAGGTCATACAAAAAGAGCAAGACACTGTTGTTCGAAAGAAGCATCTCCAACAAATACACCTCTCGTCCATATCCCGCAACATGTCTGTCTCGGTCGTCAAAACACTCCTCTTTTCCTCTCTTCTTGCAGGCATCGCTCATGCGTTTGTGCCCATGCCCATCAATGCCCTGCCTCCAAATCTCGAGGCCGATGGCTGGGCTGCCCTTACTACCTTGGACCCCGTCACCTTGTCGGCATCACCTTCAGAACCAAGCGCTGTCGTCACACCATCACCAGACGTACAAGTCGTCCCGGTCCTCGATCCAAATATGATTCCGGATCTCAAGCGTCAAGTCACTGGTCAGGGGCCGGCTGTGGCAGCCACAGCACTCAGTCAAATTCCTCCGATCACCACATACTATGCCAACTCAATGGTGGATGGCACCGCCGTCCAGGTTCCTGTGTAAGCATTGCCGGGCCCATGTCCTGATATCCTTCTAACAATTCACAGTGTGTACACCCAGACTTTCGCTCCTGTTCCTGATCAATGGCCTTCACCCACTGCCGGCGAGATCGGACTGGGCACAATTCAAGGCACTGTCGGCGTCGTTAAATCCAAGAGAGATCTCCCCTCCCCGCTGCCTTAGGCAGGCAATCCACAGACTATACTCGGCATGCAACAAGGATGCGACAAGCTGACATTCAACTCCCTCTCCGGTGTCTTGAATTGTCCACATGGTCATATCTCATGGGTGCTTGATGAATCGGACCCTGAAAATACCAAGGCTCAAGTTGAGTGCAGCGCAGATCAATGTTCTTCCGAAATCGATGCTCGTAAAGCTGCAATGCGGAGGGACCCAAGCTTCTCTGATGAACTTATTGGATTGGGAGAAGCAGCACAAGCAGTCCAGAACAATATTCAAGCTTTGGCAGCCAATGTCAAAGATGACTTCCCAAAAATCAACGAAGATGAATTCAATAAGGCCAAGGACTGTGAAGCTGGTCATCTCAGCCTCGAGATCCCACCTGGTGACGAACCCTGGATCAAGGTCAAGTGCAGCGCTGCTGGACGTGCTTTCGATTTTGGGACACTCAGTTTACTGATGGTGGTGATTGCATCATGCGGCTTTCATTTATTGTAATCAATGATCCCATGTTGCTGGAGATCCCTGAATGAGATTTGGGGCGACGGGACAGGCTTGATTCCAGACAGGTTGGAGCCTTTAGGAATGGCCGTATACGATGAAAACCCGGAGACGGAGTTTTGGGGCGGGCGTCAACACGGGGCCGGCAAATCGCTGAAAGCGATGGCTGAGCGTTTATTGTATTCTTAAGTAAGTAGCCTTTTTATGTATAGACTAGCCAGAGAGTTGTTCTTCTCACAAGAATAGAATGGCATCCTAAGTTCTACAATCCTAAAAGGGATCGAACTGGCTCATTGTAATGCTTATTGTAACTACCTAGAGACAAGGCCCAGGAAGTATCCTGTACTATACCCACATCTTACACCTGGAGATGATGGCCTGCGTATCCGGGTTACTACCAGATGAGGTGATCTCGGTTCCAAAATCGTCTCCTATTAAAATTGGATGATGGTAATGTTGGTTCATGGAGTACAAAAATTGTGATGATGAGTTTGAGTGGTGGTAAGTTGACTAGGTTGAATGTTTTATATATTATATATATTATTTGTGAGGTTTCAGAATCTCAGGTATTATTAATGTACCCACCAAGCCCTGCCAGACAATCCTAGCACCCTACATGCCTCGAACTTGTTGAATACATGCAATTTTCTCCCGTCAGGTTAGATAGACCCTGCTCATCAACAGCAAGTCCTAGATCATCATACATGATACCCACATGAAGCAGAAAAGGCAATATCTGTTTACTGACTGACTGACTGACTGACTGGCTGGCTGACTGACCGACAACGGAGGGCATAGAAAGAGATGGTTTAATGTTACGTGTTACTCTGTTGCGTGGGAAATCTTGATAATGACATTCCAACCGTCGCTAAACCTATGGACTGCGTTGAAAGAGTACTTGTATCCGTGCCTGTACACGTACGTGAGACGTAAATTTGATTTGTTTATCAACGTGTGTTTCTTCTCCCGTCGTCTTTTTCTTCTTCTTCGTGGCGTTGGAACTTGTCTCATTCTAGAATTTCGGCAACTCAATCAAACAACTTCGCCCAGTCCGGGATACAGACCATCTTCTGTCTCACGTGGCCGAGCGTGTAGGCTGTCCCGTCAAGGCCGTCGTCGGTCTCTTGCTTCACTTCATCAAGAGTATTACCGGCGGCAGGACCATCACCAGCAGCAGCACCACCGCTGCTATTACCGTCAGCCTCACCATCAACGTGTCCAACCCCGGAGGAAGACGAGGAGTTGGTGTTGTTGTTCTTGCGTCGTGTCTCTACCATGACAACATCCTGTAGAAAATCCACCGTGCTGCCATACCTCACTTCCATGTCTGCGCCGCCCCAGTCGAGGCTGACTTTGCCGGACTTGTGTAGACGCAGCTTACCCACCAGCCCAGCCGGTAGCCGTGTCGGTTCCGTCGCAGTCAGGGTCCCTTCGATTTGCAGCTCCGGCTTTGTGGGCGAGACACCATCGTCGGTGTTAGCTTTCTTGGTCTCGTCGCCGCCCGTAGTAGGGTTCGTTGCCGTCGTGGCGGTGGCGACTCCGTCCGTCCCAGGCTCCTTCTTGACCTCTGGCTCTTCATCTACACTGGCTGAATCGACCAGGAACGGCGTGAGGGGAGGTAACTGGAACAAGAACAATTCTCCTTTCGGATCGCGCGTGTCGTCAATGCCAGCATCGTCACTTTGATCTGTTTGCTTGCTGTCTTCGCGCACGGCCGCGGCAACACCGACTGCTGGCTCTTCACTCTTGACGCGGACCTGTTTAAAAACTCTTCGAAGTCTCTGCGCATCGTGCATCATGCGAAGACGCTCCGCGCGCTCTTCGATCGTCTCGTTTGCGAACTTGGCTTCCCTCGCTCGGCCACCGGGTTTCTTGAGCCCGCGCCGTTTCATCTCCGGACTCGAAGGCTGCTCTTTGACGGGAACCGGCTCATCAATGTCCATTGCATCCCCAGCAGTGACATCTGCATCTAGATCTTGAACAACCGATTCCACCTTTTTTATCGCACCATCACGGGATTTCTTTTCTGCTTTGGCCTTTTTCTTCGCTTCGGGATCAGGATTCGTCCGTGACATGACAGGCCGTAGCTCGAGTTTTGACTTGTCTGCTTTGATACCTTCATTCTGCTTTCCTTTGCGTCTCGAATCGCGCGGTTTCTCGTCATCGGTGTCGTCTTGAATTTCGGAGTCGTCATCGAAGTCGTCCTGGTCACTGGAAAGATTTATGATCGTATCGAGTCGTTGACGGTCTCCGTCGGCCTCGTCGTCGCTGATAATCTCGAGGTTGGGATGCTCGTTGGTTGCTCTTCTTCCACCTCCAGAACCGCCACCGCCGCCACCACCGCCGGCTCGTGATGAGGTCCCTTCTTCCATCACTTGCACGCCAGATTCATCAGGTTTGATGGTCATCTGACCCTCTAGTCTTTCGGAATATCCCTCCGACTCATTATGACGGTTCGTCTGAGGCCTCAGACCGGTGCTTGCACCGAAGACGCTGTTGCCGCTGACAGGGTGATCGCGTGAACGATCAGGTGTACTTGCACCTCCACGTCCGCCTCGTCCGGCGCGACTGCCTCGACCGCCGCGCGCAGCGGCAGCAGCATTTCTCTCTGCTTCGGCGACGCGAGTCTTTTGTCGTTCTGCCTCTTCTTTGGCGAATGCCTCGCGTTCCGCTTTGGATTTACGCTGGATGCCTGCGCGAGGCTTGGGCCTAGGGCCTGATGTGGAGGCGGAGGGTTTGGGTGCGGAGGGTTTAGAGTCTGACATTTTGATGATTTCTAAGGGAAGGGCGAGTGTCGAAATCTGGATACGTGAATTTGTAAAGCGTAAGGCAGAAGAGTGATAGTCATAAGATAGAGGACATGGTTAGAGAGGAGGAGAGGATCGTGATGCTCGTGATGGTTGTTTTAGAGTAGTGCGAGGCCGAAAGGTGAGATAATAGGTGTGAGATTCTCAGCAAAAAGGATAAATGTGACACTGCGAGGCTCTATTCGTCGTTGATTTTTACATGAGCCTGTAGACAATAGCAAACATGGCCGAGTTGAGGTAGCAAACATGGCCGAGTTGAGGTAGCAAACATGGCCGAGTTGAGGTAGCAAACATGGCCGAGTTGAGGTTGCAAACCAATTCGCCTTGCGGCGCGACAACTTTTTTTGTTGGAGACAAATTTTCCCCTCATATCGGCTCTAACCCGGATATATCGCTCCCACTACGGATACGAATACGAGCAACCCCATATTCTACATCATGAATACGAGAGGTAGCAAAGTCACAGCAAGTCATCTACTCCATATCACTGAGTCTGGAATAGCTTCAATATATGAACGATTTCCTCACTTCGTACACTCATGAATGCTATCGAATCCAGCAGCCTTCTTTGCTTCGGAAAAAAGAAAAATCCACAAATTTCGCCCACTCGCAATCATCCCAAAATATCAAATTGGAAGAGAGAGACAGTAAGCAACGTCCGACCACTGATCACCCTGTCAACAATCACCTCAGCGGTGCCTTCTACCCTCAAAACAGTCGCAAATGTAAAGCAGATAAGATGCAAACCATTTTCAATCTTTCCCCCTCCCTCACCAACCACAGGGCCTTGCGGCCTCAATGATCCAATCCCTGACAATCCCTGACAATCCCCATCTATACCTGTTTGGACGTCATCTCTTGTGTTTGATTCACAGAATCCGTGTACGGAATTCTCAATGTACAACCGTGTGTTCATCTCTTCCTCTTCTTGCTCTTATCGGGGCTGCTGCTGACAAAAGCATTATCATTGTGGTGAGCACCGAGGTGAACCATGGATGGCTCGTCGAGTGTCTCACCGTCGTCAGCTGTTTTCTTTACAGGGACGCCCATGTGGCGCCCATAGCGGCCTTTACGGCCATTGCCTTCATCTTCACTGATACATCCTTCGACGCCAATGCCTGCGTCTTTGCATCTACCGCAAGGACGTTGGCGATCACAACCTTTTTTACTCTTCCGGCATCGCTGACAACGAGGCTTGGAAGAGAGATCTTCTTCATCTGCAGCTAGAGGGTGCTGAAAGTTGACACTCGAAGTAGAGAGTTTCCGAGCTTGGCTGGCAGCAGCGGGAGCTGAAGGGACCTTGCTGATACTTGGTTGGCTCGAGAGTTTGGCCATCTTCGGCAAAGTGTTTGAGCGTATCTTGTTAGATTTTCCGTTCTTCGAGGACGAAACATGCTTGGTTTGGTAGCCATTGCTTGGCCCATCATGCATTTTGGTCTTGATTTTCTTTGTTTTTGGCTGACCCTCGAACTCTTCTTGCTCACGAGCAGGACTGCTCTGATCGTAGTCTTCGTCCTCATCTTCCAAGTATTTCCTATATTTGGGGAGCCCTCCTTCTGCATCGCTATACTCATCGCTGTCGCTCGTTGCGCCGGTTGACGAAGCTGCATCGGCAGCACCACTGAATGTCTCATCTATGGTGGAGTTTGAGGTACGCCCGTGAGAATAATTGGAAACATCGCCCAACGCAATCAAAGTGCGAGCGACGTCTTCGTCTGAGATACAGCTGGCAACAGTCGGATCAGGTGTTGGCAACACTCCATTAGCCGGACGTCCATTGTGTCCTTGATACAAGCTGGTTCTGTCTCGCAGGCGGTGACCATGTTGTGGTACAGGGGTCCCGATCTCGGGACCTGCGGCAAAGCCATATGCACCTTGACTAGTTCCATAACTCTGTGGGGACAGCACTGGAACTTGTTGCAGGTTGTACAGCTTTTGCGCAGGAGGATGGAAGGGAGAGGGCCCTTCTTGGGGGAGTGATCGTCGCTGAGGTGATATGGACGATTGTGAGGCAGTCACCGGCATTTGGGGAGGCACGAAGAGTGGGAGTGTCTGGCAAGGGTCAGCATGGGGCCGAAATGAAAAACTGTGGTGTCACTCACCGAGCTGTCAAAAATGGGCTGCCCACGTCTTCCATCCTGAAGCACATTGGCAGTAGAGATTTCCGAGCTGACAAACTGCTCACTTCTCGCTTTCTTGGATCCAGAGACAGAACTGCGCCCTGCCTCGCTATCACTGTAGCCATCTTCTTCATGGAAGCTCCCATTGGCACTTGACCCACGGCTGGCCGTGGGAATAGGGCCTCCCTTTTGTTGTGATGCACTACGGCGTCCTCGACCCTGTGAGGGGGAGACACTTCTCTTCAGAGCTAGCCGTGATGCAGGCCTTGAAGGAGAATGCGACTGTTCCCGCATATGCGGCGGAAGCATTTGAAATGGCTCACCCAAGCTTGGTCGACGTTTAGGCTCATACCCATTCTCATTGCCATAATTGGGAAGGGGATATGCCCCAAGCGGCGCTTGTGGTGCTGGCACAATTCTCACATAGACAGTGGAGTCAGGAGACAGATTTTCATAGGAAGGAATCAGTGTAACTCCCACGGAATCTTCAAAGCTCACTCCCCGCCCATCATATATGCCATAGAAATTCTTGACTGTAGTAATGATGGACTCTGTACTGTCATGATTGTTCAGCACCACTCGAAGGGGGATGCGTGCCCTGGTCTTTGAGCCTTCATCAAGGAGCAGCTCAAAAGAGACCGATTTTGCAGTCGCCATCTTTTTGGGAGTATTGTGCTCTCCATTCGAGAGCATGTTGGAAACTTGCATTACTTCGAATGGGAGAATATAGTCTTTTCTCCACTTGGTGATCCTCCTTTTAGATATAAGCGATCGGAACAGGTAGGGTCGGCAGATAGGGGTGTGATTGTAGGGTCTGTCTGGGTAGAAAGGAAGTTGAGGTCCTGCGTAATCGAATAAGCTTCTATAAATGAAAGAAATACAGTTGAAAAGGGTTGTGTCCCCCCAAGAACCGAAGTGTTGGGTAAGGGTTGGAGGCGGTAGGGAGCGGCATGATTGCAGTCAGTGGGCAAAGTAGGGCAGGCTTAGAAAGAGCAAACGTGTGTGACAGTGATCGCGACTTCTTACAGAAAGTCCAGGATACGGTTGACCTGTAACAGAGGCTGCGCAAAGGCAGTGATAATGGCATCCGGCACTACCGCCCAGGCATCGTAGAGGATTGGAGCATTGGGTGTGCGATGATGCCTGAGAAAGGTTGAAGAGGGGAAAAACGAACCCTTCGATTCGCTGCAGGACAGGTAAATATACAGACTTTGTAGACAAGACAAAGAATGGTTCAGAGGGATTGATGGACAAGTTAAAGAGTGACAGGAAGAGGTCAGGTCGAAGGAAGCAACGTCGAAACTGGCTGTGCTGAGAGACCCACCCTCGACACAAATGCGCCCGTACCTCGTACCACTGGAACGTGGTTTCGAAGGGTGTAGAAAACAGAAATTTATGACCCGGACGAGTCAGAAATAACAGTCAGCGGCTTGCAATGAAGATTTAAACAAGAATAAATGACCCCAAGGAGCCTTTCAACAGGTCGTCCACAGTGCGACTGGATGATATGGCGTTGGTTCCTATCTACAACCTCAAGCGAGGACTAACGTACTACAAGTCCAGTATTGCCCTGGTAGCGCTATCTTGTGACGGGATGTACATCAACCTGCAGACCGATTGACATCGCCGTGCGTCCAAAGCAGTGTCCTACTCGGCCTGTTGGGGGTGGGAGTAGAACTTGTACAGTGCTCGCTAGGATCCTCATAGCCGGTTCTCGGGCCAGTCGCACGCTGGCACGAAAACGATGCATGCCGGTCAGCAGATGGTGCTGGAAGAAATCCTTACAGTAGAGTCAGCGGATCGGGAAAGTGAGGACACCAGGCTTGAGCCAGACCAGGCGGTCCGTAGTACTAAAAGGATCAAAAGCAAACCCCTCACTGACGCTCAAGAAATGCTGGCTGTAGTGCAGCGGCTTTGCGACGTCTGTTTGGTGAAGATTAGCAGTGAGCCGTAAAGGTGGAGTTATGGGTTCCGTCCAGAGGCCGTGGTCAAGACACGCAAGCATGCCATCCAACCCGTTCGGCCAATCCAAGAAGAACTTGAGCGTGGGCTGGCGCACTGGCTGCCACAAACCACACAACTAAAAGGGCCAATCCATGCAACTCCAGCCCACCGACCAAAGTCTCCTGAAGACAGGAAACGGAGCTCTGCTGGTTGGCATGGTTGATGCGACGGTCACTGGGCGGTAAGGTAGTTGACGAGGTTCGTTGGCCCATTCCTGACGAGAGGCGATGATGCACCAGACCACTCTGATGCCTGAATCTCATCCAGACACTCGCCCAAAAATGGCGCTTGGCGCAGTGGCGGCGACGCTCGAACCCGGAGCAATTTCGCTGGTTTTATAACCCTTTGGTGCCCGTGCAGTCATCGCACACGAAGCGTCTGCCCCGAGCGCCATTGTCGTCGCTATTAGTAGAGTCTTAGACACCTCGACATTGTACCAGTCGTAGATCTTGTCCAAGATTGAGGTGTGTCAAGAATCCGCTATCGACTGTCCAACCACGCGCCCCCACATTCAAAGGTCTTGCGAAAAGGACGTCACGCCTCGCCTCATGCCGACTTGTAACAAAGGGTTTAACGTTATGTGAGTGTTCATCCAGGCAAGCTTGCCATGTCACGCCCAGCGCCTGGTACACTTCTTGTGGTGGGTGATGACCAGGGAAGCCGAGGCCGAAAGGGATGAGCACAAGTCGGCGCAAATGCGGTGGCCGAAGTGGCCAACTCGCGCTTGGGGAAATGCGCAAAATAATGACCAGGGCCGGAAGGCATAAATTATATAAATTGACTTTGGCGCTGCCACAAAGTCCGCTGGTTGTACATTATATTACCAGCTCAAAAGTTCCCGGCTGTGAGTCTTCTTGATATCTAAAGAACGGTTTGCGACGTGAGACACATGGTGGTTTCGAAGGGACAGGGCAAATGACATCTGCGCAGTGCCTGTGATGCTTTGCGAGCAATGGAATGATGAATTGTGACGCTCTCCAGACCGCACCGACCCCCGAACCGAAGGCTATAGTAAAATCAGGAGATGCACGGTTGAAACTTCTCACCGTATCATGCAGACCTGTGATTCTCCAGCCATAGGTGGATGCACGATGATTGGATGTGCGGTCATGACATCGATGAGGTGAGTGAGTAAGCGCCGCATGAGGGTGGTTTAGGGCGAGCCAGTCATCGCAGAATTCTTCCCACGAGGTAGCTTAGAGAACGATCCGCTGCATACATACCGGCTTCATTCTTATCTGTTGTCGGCCTCGATGTTATCAACCAGCACAATTGCAAGAAAAGGCGACAGCGATTCGAGCAATCCGAGAGCTGAAAAATTCCCGGTGGGGTCATGTGACTGCGTGTCTGGTCGTGTCGCGTCGACGTCATCAGGAGAATTGGGCTATTTTCTCAACCTGGGAGGATCGTGGATAGTCTAGATGGAGGAAGAGAATGTGAATATACTGCTTGAATGTTTCACCAGAATTTTGCGCCTTTGTTGTAGGTGCCCGTGGACGTGGACTTCAAAAATAATGTTCTCGAGGTTGGCCAGGCTCGCGTTCTCCAGTAGCTTGTTGTCGATGACCGAAAATGGAATAGTGGGATCTGGCCATTGGCGGAGTTAGCGTGTAGATCGCTCAAGAGCGGCAGCAAGTTGTTTTTGTTTACTCCGTTCCTGCAGGACCATCATAATACTGCAATTCAATAAATCCAAGCCCAGATGTTTTGCTGTACACAATCCGTGCACTTTGCTGCAGCCATAGCTTCTAGCATCAATACCCTACTTCGCACCTGAATTTCCTCCTGGGTTTTCTTCCTGTCTTACAGCCCTTCGACTCATGCTGCCATTTCCTTCGCGTCCTGAAAAGCATAGGGGTGTTGAGCCTCGATCAGCTTAGCCTAGGAACGACCTTGTTGGACTGAGCGATCGGCAGCTGCATAGGTTCCGATACACCTTTCGAGGACGAGACGGTCAATATGGATGTCAAGGTAAGCTCCTCTTCCTTTTGCACCCAGATTCCACCCCCCTGACAAACTCGCAAATCGCTGTCTACGCCTACGCTGCCCGGCCTTCTGTGAAGTATCATTGCTGATTTGAAGAATAGCCTCATCGGCCGTTACGCATACGCGTTAACAATGACGAGAACCTCCCTCCTGTTGGCCATAATACCAAAACAATTCACCAGCGAAATAAATCAAGTCCTGCATTGACTGGTTTGCCGCAAGTACAGGGCCTCGCAGCCGGAGCTAAGCGGAAGGTTTTCGGCGACGTGAGCAATACTGCCATAGGTGTAAAACCAAGCAAAGACGACTTAGCTTTGCAGAACAAACCCATTTTGCAGCCAACAGTCAAGCCTCTATACGAGAGGAAATCGACGAGTCTGCTACGACCAGCTCAGAGACCCTTATCAGTGTCTGGCTTGAGGACATTCTTCTCTAGTGCAAGCAACAATGCAGCCTCTGACAATGCAGTTACGATTCCAGGAGAGGGTAATGACTTTCATTCACAGGCTCCAGGTGGCAAGAAGGCACTGGCCAAGCGACACACTACCATCTTCAAAGATAATCGTCTAGTGACGGTTCAAGAAACGGAATCCACGAGTGTGCAGCCCAACCCTACCGATGAGATCGCAAAAGGAAAGGACGTTGTAGAAATTACGCATCTCGACTCTCAGCCACTGCCTTCTCTCCTCCCTTCAACGTCGCAGACTGTCGTTGAGCCTGTTAAAGAAGTCTCGGAACCTCAATCAGAGATCAGTTTACCAAGTATTAACGAAGTTAGCTTGGAGCCTGCGGTTTCCAGCGAAGCGAACAATGACTCCTACGTTAGAGAAGCCGTCACGACTATCTCAGAGCTCGCTGGCCATCCCGTCAATTCACATTACGGACTTCACAAAACATCAACTGTCCTCCCACCTCTTTCCATCAACACTACTGCTCCAGCAATGACCAAAACCGAATTACAACAGATCGCTGTTGCGAAACTTGTCAACCCTGTCGATGCTGTTCCTCCTCTTCTCTCACACAATAGTTACGTGATCGCACCAACCGAACAAGAGGAGTATTGGGAAGAAGAAGACGAGGACAACTACGAAGAAGAAGGCTATGTGACGGCTAGATCATTTCGATCCAGAGGCGAAAATACAACGGGTGGCGCTACAGCTGTCTTGTTCCCTCAAGTGAGCCAACGCATCCGCAAGGAGCTTGCCCAGGCCAAACAATTGGTCGAGGCAACTCGATCTCCTGAAGAACTCGAGGACGAGAGCTTTGATACAAGTATGGTTGCCGAATATGGCGATGAGATCTTCGATTACATGAAGTCTCTGGAATTGAAGATGCTGCCCAACGCTCATTACATGGACAACCAACATGAAATCCAGTGGTCGATGCGGTCGGTCTTGATGGACTGGCTCGTCCAAGTGCATCTGCGCTTCAACTTGTTGCCGGAAACTCTATTCCTAACGGTCAACTACATCGACCGCTTCCTGTCCTGCAAAGTGGTTTCCCTAGGCAAACTGCAACTCGTTGGTGCAACAGCCATCTTCATTGCTGCCAAGTACGAAGAAATCAACTGCCCGTCTGTTCAAGAGATCGTGTACATGGTTGATGGTGGATACACTGTTGATGAAATCCTGAAAGCTGAACGCTTCATGCTCACAATGCTTCAATTCGAACTAGGATGGCCCGGTCCGATGAGCTTCCTGCGGAGGATCAGCAAGGCTGACGACTATGATCTCGAGACTAGGACATTGGCGAAGTATTTCTTGGAGGTTACGCTCATGGACGAGCGCTTTATTGGCAGCCCACCGAGCTTCACAGCGGCAGCGTCTCACTGTCTCGCACGCGTCATGCTCCGAAAGGGAAACTGGGTAAGTGCTGACTTTGCTTCTTAACGCAACGTGTCCTGACTCTTTTTAGACTGCTCATCACGTTTACTATTCTGGATACACCTATTCACAGCTCGAGCCTCTTGTTAGTCTCTTACTGGAATGCTGTGACGATCCTCGCAAGCACCACAGCGCAGTGTTCAACAAATATTGCGACAAGCGCTACAAACGAGCCTCTGCCTTTGTGGAAACAGAGATTCAGAGAGGATTCCAGCTACCAGATTACGGTGCTACGGTATTTTTACCTCAACCACCCACACTTCCATACTATGACAGCATTTCTTACTTTCGCAACTAAGAAGATGCCTCGAAGCATTTCTAGTCGCATGATGACGACCACCATACGGCACGCCAATAACGAATGACGCATGGCCTGAAAATGCGTGAGAGACTGATTTCACTTCCTCATGAAGTCATCTTCACCCACCATTTGCATGAAATGGAACCGGTTGCTTGGGCAACTGCCATTCGAACCTCATCTTACGACGACACGAACTTATGACCCACTAATCAACATCAATGCCATTGGCCGGCGACAGAAACGGGAATGGACCATTTTCATTTTCGGTACCATTGTCAGTGACACAATTTTCAGGGAGAATTGTCAACCTCGAGGGGAGAGGCTTGGAGATGGCAATGGCGCTGGAGTAAATGTACTGCAACCTGCGAAGAGCGGAAACGGTTGACTGCAAGCTCTTGACGTGATTTCGATTTTCAGCGAGGCAACAAAAATCGTGCTGTAGCGGAACTAATGCAACTAATACTCTTGGAGAGAATGAAATAGCTGGCTTTCAACTTGAAATTGTTTGGTCTTCAGTGTCCATGTGCTAGTAAAAGCGTGCCCCTTGAAAAGGGGCGAAACAAGGCTGAGCTGTAGCCTCGTGGTTTTCTCAGCATTATATGGGGGAGCATTCCTCTACTTCGGCAATTCTGCCTGGGCCTCGAGTTTGATTTCTCCCGTGTCTCAGTAACGTCAGGAACTGGTACATTCTGCTAGCCCTTGTATCAATCTAAAGTTTTCCTGAGAATGGCATTGTCCCGCGAAGTACCTGATGGACCAGGAAAAGCTTTATCTCAGCATTAACACCAATGTGTCTTACTGACATACAGTAGTACTGTTCTTAGCGCCGCTTTTATTTGGATATTTTCCTCTCAACCGCCCGCCGTTCAAGGTGACCGAGGAGATAGCCACACGATCGAGCTGACTGTCGAGTTCAAACCCGGAAATCAAGGTCATACATATGGCCCCAAAGAAGGGTTCTGCTTCAGCAAAGGGTAATGCCTCGAAGCAATCCACCCCCGCAGTACCAGACAGCGAGCACATCGTCTTCACCAATTCACAAAAGGATAAGAAGAAAAAAGATGCAAATCAGCCTGAGGCTCCGCCACGCCCGGACGCTCGCAAGGTGATCGGAGGTCAGTCATGGACAGGCAAGCTACCTGTTAACCTTCTCTCCGAACACTGTCAACGGCAAAAATGGAATAAACCCGATTATCAGGGTCGACAGGTTTCCGGAGGCAATGGAGAAAAGATGCATCGATCCTGGGTCGTTCTATCAAAGACAGACCCAAAGACTGGAGATGTCACGAGATTGCCTCCGTTTCAGCTGCCCGCATCCTCAGCACATCTAGCAGATCAACCCACAGCCCTCGAGGCCCGACACTTTGCTGCGGCCTACGCCCTTTTCCGGGTATCAAGCATGAAGAATCTCTCCATGGCTTTACCTCCAACTTATCGAGATCTTTGGAAAGGCGATTTCCAACGTCTGAAGGAGGAAGATGTGAAAGAGGACAGGGCCTGGAAGTATGACGCCGATCCTTTTGCAGCGGAGGTAAAACGACAGGAGATCAAAGCCAAAGTCGAGAAGAGAAAGCAAGAACAATTGGCGGTGCGACCTAAGATTGAGACAATGAGTTTAGTCAACTCAAGTGCTACAGGCACCACTCTAAAAGGATGGGATCGTGTGCCCCGAATTGAACTGGGCCAGAACTCTCGCATGCGCTTAGAATCCATTATTCGGGCGAAAAGTATCTGGAATACCGCTGGCACTAAAATGACAAAAGCGGAACGCGCATCAATTGCCTCGGACCTAGCAAAATCAGGATTTCTTCCGAGTCACGTTCAAGAAGCCTTGGACTATTGTGGTAGCCGGGAAGAAGTTCTAGAGTGGCTACTCATACATCTACCCGAAGACTCACTCCCAAGTTGGAGCTTTCCTCCTGGTTACCATGCTGGTGTATCTCTCGTCACCAGTGATCTTTCCACTGATGCTAAGGTTAAGAGGCTGAGTGAGGGTGGCTATTCCAGCCAGTTGTGTCTTCAGGCACTTCGAGACAACGATGCGAGCGAGGCTTTGGCCATGGAAGCGCTCCAATTTAGCCTTGCGCCTCACAAATCCGATAATCCCAGCGACATGCCATCAGATGCCGATCTGTGGGCGGCGGAGATGACAGCACTGGAAGCTATCTTCGCTGAGAGATTCACAGCCACTGACAAAAGCCAATGTTCTATCAAAGTAACCCTGTCTACCTCCAACACAGCTACACTCCTGTTCCGCCTTCCAAAACATGGGTATCCGGCATGCTCCCCACCCATAGTTGTGATCAGGGATACAAAGTTGCCAAGCTATGTCCGCTTGAGCATCATCAAACGCGCTGTGGAGTTCGCACTGGAGAATTTTCTCGGAGATCAAATGATATTCAGCCTCATTGAGTGGTTAGAAGAATCGATACCCAAGATTGTTGAGGCTCCGGGGAAGCTCATTGATCTGGAGATTGCTAGATCTTCGCTCACAGTACAGCAGCTCTCTGACAACTACCAAGATGCCACCCACAACCGCAAGAAAAGAGTGGAGAGAACGGACCAGCGGGATGTGCGATCCAATAGGTCCATCTGTGAAACCTGGACAGCCAAGCAGGACTCGGAGGCTCAGAAGAAAATGATGGCTTCGAGAGAAAAGCTACCTGCTTGGGTGAAGAAGAGTGCGATCGTGGAGGAAATTGACCGTCACCAAGTTACATTGATCACTGGTGAGACAGGTTCCGGAAAGTCTACGCAAGCTGTCCAATTTGTCCTTGACGATGCCATACAAAACATGAAGGGCTCACCTGCCAACCTCATTTGCACCCAACCGAGACGTGTCGCAGCATTGTCACTTTCTGACCGAGTCGGTGCAGAAAGATGCACAACCGAAGGTGATGAGGTAGGCTACATCATCAGAGGAGAATCAAAGGTCTCTTCGACCACAAAAATCACCTTTCAAACAACCGGTGTACTTCTCCGGCGCTTGCAAGGCGCGGAAAATGTCAAGGCAGCATTGGCCAATGTCAGCCATATCTTTGTCGATGAGGTTCATGAACGCTCGCTTGATACTGATTTCCTGCTTGCTCTGCTACGTGATGCATTGCCCTCATTGCCGCATCTCAAAATTGTCCTTATGAGCGCGACATTGAACGCTGATACATTTGCGAATTACTTCGGTGGTGGTGGAAATGTAGGTCGGGTTCACATCGAGGGACGAACTTACCCTGTACAAGACTTCTATCTCGACGATGTCATTCATCTCGTCCAACACGAAACCCGCCGTGCTGTTTCTGTTGATTCAGAAGGTGCTCCGCCAATTGACGTTGGCAGAGCAATTCAAAATCTGGGCATGGGCATAAACTACCAGCTCATCGCTAATCTTGTCCAACACATCGACAAAGACCTTGGAAACAATCCAGGCGGCGTACTGGTCTTTGTGCCTGGTACCATGGAAATTGATCGCTGCCAGCGTGCCCTCAATGAGTTACCTGGTATTCATAGCCTACCACTGCACGCATCTCTTGCCCCTGCGGAGCAACGACTGGTTTTTAAGCGGCCACCATCTGGTAAGCGAAAAGTCGTGGTTGCCACAAACGTCGCCGAAACGTCCATCACCATTGAGGATATCGTCGCGGTCATCGATACCGGCAAAGTCAAAGAGACAAACTACGATCCGACTTCGAACATTGTCCGCCTCGAAGAAGTCTGGGCGTCGCAGGCTGCGTGTAAACAGCGACGTGGCCGTGCTGGTCGAGTCCAGGCAGGAAAGTGCTACAAGCTATTCACACGGAATGTTGAGCAGAACATGGCTGCAGCCGCTGCACCCGAGATGCACCGCACGCCACTCGAGCAACTTTGTCTTTCGGTCAAAGCGACGGGTTCAGAGAGGAACGTCGAGGAATTCCTGGCCCGCACGATATCTCCGCCCGACAGTCGGGCCGTGGCCACGGCGATGCGAACACTGAAACGCATGGGTGCCTTGGAAAACGAACGACTCACCGGTCTCGGCACCTACTTGGCCATGATCCCAGCTGACCTGCGCTGCGCCAAACTGCTCATCTACGGCGTCCTGTTCGAGTGCCTTGACCCATGTTTGACGATCGCCGCCATTCTCACGACGAAATCGCCCTTTGTCAGTCCTCGGGACAAACGTGACGAGGCCAAGGAAGCGAGATTATCGTTCTCATCGTCCGATGGTGATCTCATTCTCGACTGTGCCGCGTTTGAACAGTGGAAGGAATACTCGAGCACGACGCGGGGCTACAGGGACTTGCAAGACTGGTGTTCCGGTCGATTCTTGTCACAGCAGACGTTGCGGGATATTGATTCGACGAGACGACAACTGCGAGACTCGCTCATCGAAACTGGTCTGCTTCCAGTACAATTCTCTAGGGATGGAACGTGGTTCAACAAGCGCAAGGGAAATACTATGTTGTTGCGTGCTCTGATCGCAGGAGCGCTGAATCCTCAGATGGCGCGCATTCAGATGCCTGACAAGAAGTACATCGCGTCCGTTTCTGGAGCGAAGGAGCTTGACGCGGAAGCCAAGGCGATCAAGTACTTCAACGAGGAGAACGGGAGGGTGTTTGTGCATCCTAGCTCGGTGCTTTTCGATGCGCAGAACTTCTCTGGCGCCGCGGCGTTTGTGAGTTACTTTACCAAGATGGAGACGAGCAAGACGTTCATCAGGGATCTGACTCCCTTGAATCCTTATGCCCTGTTGCTGTTTGGTGGGCCGATTGAGATCGATACATCGGGTCAAGGACTGGTTGTGGATGGGTGGTTGAAGTTGAAAGGATGGGCGAGGATCGGAGTTCTCGCGTCTAGATTGCGCCTTTTGCTCGACGACGAATTGACGAGAAGGATTGATTCTGTTGATTCTTCAAGCCAGGCTGATGGAGGCTTGTTCGACGTTGTGAGGCAGCTGGTGGAGTTGAACGGGCAAGACAAGTAGAGGTCATCAGGCCATACAAGTCAACCCCGTCTCTGAAGGCGGATAACTACATACATTGGCCATGATTGATGCAATAGTAAATTTAGATATCCATCACTGAATGTACTGAAACATGACGACGACGCCAGCAAGTACGCCCTAAGTCCTCAGACCTCTTACAAATCACTAAGCCTCGCCGTTCGATGTTCCGGCAGTCCTCCATTGTCCTCGGCGCCTCAGGGGACTGGCTAGTCTATGTGGGCGCCATGTTTGTCGTACTATGCTTACGACTTGCGGGCCGAGGTAAGTCCACCGAGAGAGTACTTGTTTAGTGCTCCAAATTGCCGAACTCGCGGCTTCGTGGCTGCTCAGAGAAGGGGAAATGCGGAGACGACACCCAAGGAACCGGGGCACGTCGGCAGTATCAGTGTATCACTTCATTCCATCATCTAATACGAAGTATTCGTTCAAGGAACCCCGGTGCTCTGGACTTCGACAAGCTCTTTGCGTACAAAAGCGACGAAGGATGCCGCGAGCGATTTCAGTCAAGCAGACTCCCGGCAAGCCTGGGCAGGTATATTATCCCTTGAGCCTCGACACGGTGCCGAAACCCAGCCCGGGACCAGGCCAGTTACTTGTTAAATTTCACGCGTAAGCCCGCCGAGATGCCCAAACCCGAGTGATATGCATGCTGTTCACTTGCTGATGGTCGTTACAAAGGGCTGCTCTCAATCATCGAGATTTGTTCATTCGCCAGGCTCTGTACCCAGCCATTGGCTTTGGAGTGCCTCTTCTAGCCGATGGATGCGGTACGGTGACAGAGGTCGGTTCTGGAGCCAATTCATCATGGATCGGCAAGCGAGTTGTGCTCAACCCGGGTGCAGGGTGGAAAGATTCGCTTGAAGGGCCAGAAGATCCTCGAGGGTATCGGATTCTGGGCGGCACGAAATCCAACAGCATCGGCACATTACAAGAGTATTGTGCCATAGACGAAAACGAGGTCGAGGAAGCACCTGCCCACTTGAGCGATGTGGAATGTGCAGCGATACCTCTGACTGGACTCACTGCGTGGCGGGCGGTCATGGTCAAGTGTGGTTCTCATAATCTTCAGCCTGGAAAGTCTGTTACAGTCCCCCCAGCCAGCATTGCTCGCGGACGGTCTCGAGACTAACATGTGTGCAGAAATATCCTGATCACCGGTATTGGCGGTGGAGTGGCCTTGATGGCACTGATGTTCATCACGGCGACAGGCGCCAATGCTTGGGTGACGAGTGGTGATCAGGCCAAGATTGACAAGGCCGTCGCACTGGGAGCGAAGGGAGGCGTAATTTACAAAGAAAAGGACTGGCATTCAAAACTGCTCAAGATGTTGCCGAAGGAAAACAAGAAGTTGGATGCCATTGTGGACGGTGCTGGGGCGGATATAGTTGAAAAGGGGGCCAAGTTACTGAAGGTACGAAGATTTATGTCTCGATCTTTCGGTCCATATGCTGACAATTCAACTTCAACTGGCTAGGACGGTGGTATAGTCTCCATCTATGGTATGACGGTGAGCCCGAAGATGCCTTTCTTGATGCAAGCGGTGTTGCGAAACGTCGAGGTCAAGGGGTCAACCATGGGAAGTCGGAAGGAGTTCAAGGAAATGATTGATTTCGTCAAACAGTCAAGGTCGAAGCCCGTGGTAAGCCGAGTTGTCGGTGGTATCGAGAATCTCGATGGTATCAATGGCTTGTTCGACGAGATGAAGCAGGGATCGCAGTTTGGGAAATTGGTCGTAGAGATAGCGGACAGGAGACAGGCTAAATTGTGAAGTGGACGGCGAGTGGACATACATATATATCTGAGACTGGTTGCCACTGAGATCTTTTCGATTGATAACCATGAAATGAAGCTGTAGACATTGACTTGCAAAGAATGAAGAAACAGAATGATTGATGAGGTACGGAGTAAAGTCACAGACATTCTCACAGTACGGGGGCGGGGAGGGGGGGGGGGGGGGTCTTTTGGCTAAGGCTGGTGAGTCTCAAGTAGGTGTGAGGCCCTAACAAGGCCCTCGTAGTAGCCCAAGTTCTAGGCACACAAGCCTAACATCCGGGTCGCCGACATTGATCTTCGGGCGCAAGCCTCGTAGCAGTAACCCCCAAGATTTCGTTAAACATCCACGAGCTTACACCTAGCCTAACAAATGCGAATACCACTACTCATGGTACTTATTTTCCTAGGTGTTTATAATACAAGGATCTACCTCCGACTCTGCAGGGTGAGCAAAGTTATACGAACATGATGTATGACTCTATACTTGTTCTCCGTCCTCTGGGATTGGTAGTCAGGGGACATGGGAAAGACCATACTTCCAGGGATTGACTCAACGACCTACCACGCACCAATTCTATCCTCAATCTCGACTGAATTATCAACTCGAAGCCATCAACTTGGACAGATATACCCAGGTAGCCCTACGAGTCTCCCCATCTTCTCATATGGGCTTCTCAAACAGCCTTTAAGAGCTCCAGGTTGAGTGATCCTGGTAGTCCCAGGTGAGAAGTCCCACACCGTTGTACAAGATCAACATTCCACATGCTGCTATCATCAAAGCAGGAGGAGGGACATATTCTGGACGAACACCACCATTGCCAGATACCCAAAATCGACTAGGTCTGACGGTAAATCCCCTTCTACAGAGGGTCAAGCGTTATTGTATCACCACCGCCACCATCATAACCAGCGGATCCCAGTGATAGCTGCCTACGTCTATTGCTCACGTACGTCTCCTGCTCCACCATACATTCGTACGAACTACATCCAACCTGGACCTCTGCGAGAGTGAGCCATGACATGCTTCACCTGTTCGATTGGCACATACGATAGACAATATGGTTGCCGGCAAGTCGAAGATCCATGACCACCATTCCAACATTGCTATCCCCCTTATTCGAGGGCCCATATCTCAACAAGTCGAAAGCAAGATCCGATCCAGTCATCATCGGATGACAAATTCGAAATTGACGACTGCTTGATTTGCTTTGAGTATCGCACGAATACCTGGAGCACATCATGGTGGGACCTCCGAAGTGAATTCCGAACATCGGGCTACTGTACCTCTTAAAGCGTCGCCGACTGCGATTCCTCCCGCTAGTGAGATTCTCACACCAAAAACATCCCAGAAACCCTTCGAAACCTCAAGAGCGGGGCACTGTCGGGGCGGCTGTGTACTGTTCGACCACTGTACAGTACTGTCCTCTTTATTTTTGCCAGCTCGTATCATTCCGTTCCGCGCGTCCACCAGCTCAAAGATTTATTGACCTGCTTCCTTCTTTCGACGACGGATCTCTTTCGATATCAACAAGTACATTTGTACCATCCAGTAGTAGAGATTCTTTTCCTCTGACATCTACCGCAGATCATGGGCGACTGCTGCAAGACCGGTTTCCGCTGGACGGGCAATCCTGAGGGCAAAGAGACCAAGATCGCAGGTCTCGACACCTACGTGTCCGGATCGAACAAGGATGCTGCCATCCTCATTGTCCACGACATCTTTGGCTGGACCTTGACCAACCTTCGCGTGTTGGCAGACCATTATGCGAAAGAGGTCGATGCCACCGTGTACCTAGTCGATTTGTGAGTGCATTATCCGACGGCCCTGGTGAAACTACTCAGTATCAAGAAAACTGATTCTTCCTCTTCCCCAACCATCCAGCTTCGGCGGTGAGATCGTGCCGCCAGAGAACTTGGAAGACCCCGAGAAGGCAAAGCATTTCGACGTCGGAGCCTTCCTTGGTCGCAACGGCAAGGATAAGAGAGGACCAGAGATCTTTGCTGCGGCAAAGGCACTGAAGCATGAACTTGGCTATAAGAAGATCGGAGCTGTTGGCTTCTGCTACGGAGGCTGGGCTGTTTTCCAGCTCGGTGCCAAGGGTGCGTGAACCCCCTTCCTTTTGCTCGCAGACATATCACTTCCCCGACACACTGTGACTAATCTGCTTTGCCTTCGTCCCGTCTGCAGGCAACAACTTGGTCGACGCCATCTCCACCGCTCACCCATCACTTCTCGAGAAGTCCGAGATCGATGCCGTTTCTGTGCCGGTCCAGATCTTGTCTCCTGAGAACGACCCACTGTACACCGAGGAGCTCAAGGAGTATTCGAACAAGGTCATTCCGACACTGGGAATCGAGTACGACTACCAGTACTTCCCTGCCTTGGCTCACGGTTTCGCCACCAGAGGAGATCCCAACAACGCCGTCCAGAAGAAGGGGCTTGAGCGCGCCAAGAACGCTGTCTCGTACTGGTTCGCCCAGCATTTGCATTGAGGTCCCCTAGTCTAGTATACTTATCCACGTGAGTACCTGTCGCGGAAGGTTGTTGTTACCGGTTGGAAAGGAAACTTTGGTGAAGGGATCATCTATGAAGCGGAGAAAAGATAGACTAGAAATCATACTGTAGGTACAGAGTGAATACATTGAATAAGTACCTACTACTGTATCAGACTCAAGATTATCATCACCTCCAACCCATTAGCCATGGGCAACAGGTTCAGCAACTAATCTAGTCAAATAGTCCTGGCATCCTACGTCCTAGCCGGCGTGTCCATAAAGTTGTACGCTTGCATGAACGGAGGATACCGACTCCCACTGACCTCTGCACTCTCGATTGCCTTTCTTATCTCCAGATTTTCCTCCGGTGTCAACTCGACCTTCACCGCCCCCATGTTGTCATCAAGGTACTTTATCTTCTTGGTGCCTGGGATCGGAATGATGTCGTCGCCCTGGGCCATGAGCCACGCGAGCGTCAACTGTCCGGCCGTGCATCCCTTCTTGTCCGCGAGCGACACGATACTGTCGACGAGGTCGAGGTTCTTGTGGAAGTTCTCCGGCGAGAAGCGCGGCAAGGTGCGCCGAATGTCGTCGGCCTCGAAATCGTCCAGGGACCTGTACTGGCCCGTGAGGAAGCCTCGACCGAGGGGGCTGTACGCGACGACCGCAACGCCTAGTTCTCGGCACGTATCCAGCAGACCGATCTGGGGGTCTTCAAGCTCCGTCGTGAACGGGCTGTATTCGACTTGCACCGCGGAGATGGGGTGGATCTTGTGTGCGCGCCTAAGAGACTCGGCGGAGCATTCGCTCAATCCGAGGTATTTGACTTTGCCTTGTCTGTTTGGGGAGAAGGGGGGCGTGTGTGTGTTAGCATTCATTTCCCTTCTCGAATCAGGTATGGGTATAGGGAGAAGTATACACAACGGCTATTATTTCGGAACATGCAAAAGTCCGCCAGTGGTGCGCAATAAATGGGAGGGGAGTCGGGAAGTACATACTTGACCAAATCGGCCATGGCTTCGACCATGTCTTCGATCGGGGTCTTGCCGCTGAGTCTGTGGCAATAGTACAGATCGATCGTGCTGATGCCTAGTCTCTTGAGACTCTTGTCGCATGCTTCCTTGACGTATTCAGGTTCGTTGTTGAAACTTCTCGTCCCGTCCGAGTTGTATACAGTTGCGAATTTGGTCGCGAGGAAGATCTGTGACGGTTCAAACCAAACCGAGACGTTAGCTTTCTTCCTTCACTCTTGTCGTTGCCCTTGCCATTGCCTGGGCTGTGTTGTTGGGGGCTGGCGCTCACATCGTCTCGTTTCCCACTCCGTCTAAACCACTCGCCAATGAGGTCTTCATTGTCCCCGTAGACGTCAGCGGTATCCCAGTTCCGCGCACCGATCTTGTGCGCATGGTCGAGAAACTCGAATCGTTCCTCGTCTGGTTGTTTCTTGCCGTAGAAGGTCGATAGTCCGAGAGCGCCGAACCCCAACGCAGTGACCTGTGGGCCATTGCGACCTAGTCGGCGAGTCGGGACTTGTGACATGTTTAAACTGTTTGCAAGAGTAATGACTGAGAGACTGGGAATTGGTACTTTGATCCTCAAGATAGCACTGGTGAAGTGAGAGTACTCGTAGTGTTGCCACGGCCCTTACCACCTCATATACCACTTCTACTCGTACTCGTACTCGTCTATTGAGCCTTGCACATCAAAGGATTAGGTATGGAGTACGATTGTTACAAAGGCTAGTGATCGATTGCTGAGTAATAACGTACAACATGGACTTGTGAATCGAACAACAACAACACCCAAGAGGGAAGGGTTTTGGAGTAAATACACGCGAGTTGATGGTATCTCGGACTTGTCGTACCAAGGGACCAGAAGATCACTAGAAAGGCGTGGACGAGCGGTCGAATTCAGCCGTTATGGAGTCGTGATGGTACGATGGCCTTATGGTTGCTGAGTAATGAGCAGCAGAGACAGACGGCCTCTCCGCAGACCAATCACGTTGCCGAAGTTTCCTCGTATTCGTATCCAAATTCATGGTGGCACGTAGATCGTGTTTTGTAACTGCTCTGCTTCTAACCATCCCGGTCGGATCATGGATGAAGAAATGAATGCTAAAAGCTGACTGCTTTCCATACGTGACAAACGAACTTGATTTGTTGTTCGCTAATTCGTACGTACTCTATGGCTATTCAGAAGTAAAGAGTGGCACACGTGATAAGGCTTCTAACCCCTTTCCCACCCTGTACCTGACTCTGCTCACTGCTAAGATTAGCGCAACGACACCCATTTATTGAACAGAAACTCCTCAATTCCATGCTTGCCATTGTTACTTCCCCAGCCACTGCCCTTGTATCCTGTCGCAGGTGCGTGGACTGTGGGTTTCTTAGGTTAGTCAACGCCGATCACTGTCAGCAGGTTATGTGAAGTCACTTACCATCAGCATACATGGTCATTCCGTTGACTTGAACCTGACCGAAATCCAGCTCACGGGCAAATTCAATTGCCCTCTTGTAGTTCTGGGTCCAGATTGAAGCAGAAAGTCCAAATTCCGTCTCATTGGCCCGCACCAGCGCCTCCTGAGCATTCTTGACCACGTACAACGAGGCTGTGGGCGCGAATGACTCTACGTGATTGATGCGCGACTTGGGATTCAAGTTCGTCAGTATCGAAGGCGTAAGCGACGATTTCCCCGTGAGATCGGCTTTCCCTGCCAGAAACTCTGCTCCGTCCTGTACCGCCTCGAGTATCAGCTCCTGCGCCTTTTTGGCTGCCTCGGCCGAGCTTGCGTCGCCGGCTTCGGGGATGGTGTTCATTGCGGTGATGAGTTCTTTCGTGAACGCGTCCTTGACCTTCTCGACCACAATGATACGCTCGGTGCCAAAACATAATTGGCCGTGATGTGCTAGTGCTAAGCGTTTGTCAGTAGACGAAAACCCTGGCCGGGTGTCAATGTTCCTTCGACTTGCCTCCTGCTACCACCATACCTGCAGCTGCTTTCAAATCTGCGTCTTCGAGTATGATAGCGGGACTCTGGTCTCCAAGCTCCATCAGAACTGGCTTCAGATGCTTCGCTGCCACGCTGCCAATGATCCTGCCGACAGCCGCGCTGCCAATAAATTCGACCTTACGGATTGCTTGATGTGCAATCAGAGCCTCAGTCACTGCCGCTGCATCCTTCCGTGCACACTGGACTTGGTTGACCACACCCGCAGGAAGACCAGCCTCCTCCAAGCACTCCAGCATGATCTGATGGGTGAAGGGACAGATTTCCGACGCTTTCAAAACCACCGAGCATCCAGCCGCAAGAATGTGAGCAATCCCACGGAAAGCCAGGATCAATGGAGCGTTCCACCTATAGAGGTATTAGCAGGAGCAAAGACAGCTTCGATATACCTACGGTGGGATGATCAACACGGGTCCAATAGGCTCCTTGAAGACTAATGATGTAACTTCAGGATCGGAACTGGTTGGAATCGTGCCATGGACAGCGGTGGTTACGCACGAGGCTGCCTCTCGAACTTGCTTCGCGGCATACATGACATCGAAGGGAGTCCACCTGTTCGAAGCGCTGGTCTCGGTGGTGTTCCGTTGCGCGGCTTCGTCACCTCTTCTTTCAAGGATGTCAGCTGCTCGTAGGAGGACATCGCGACGCTCGTCGACTGTTGTTTTCTTCCAGAACTTAAAAGCTTTCCACGAGGCGTCCGCTGCCGCGGTGGCTACCTCTACCGTAGCACTCTGTGCATAATGAACCGTCTCTCCCGTGGATCCTTGTATAACTGGGAAATTCTGCGAGTCGGGCAGATTTACGGCTTCTCCGTTGATCACGCAAGGAACAACACTCTTGCCGTCAGAAGCCTTTTGTAGATACATGTTGGCCGTTTACACCTTTGTCGTATACTGTCAAGGTTGGTGTTATGCCCTATGAGCAGACTGATCTTTTAAGAAGGATGCAAGTGCTCTATTTGAAGCCCCCGGGCGGAGCTCCAAGTTGCGAACAGCATGCTCGGAACGATCTCGGAAAGGGGCAAGGCTCCATGTGGTAAGGGCAACAGGGAGAGCAGTTTGCCTCTCATTGGTGAGTTCTGGATACATGCTCTTGAATCTGATGAAGATTGCGTTGCCGAATGTACTGTTGGTCACATCTCCTGGGGAAGCTGAATTGCCCAGCCGGAGATCTGGAGGTTTGGTTTTCCCCGGCTAATTTGGTTCCAGTGAACAATGACGGTTTTGCCAGCATTTCACAGGTGGTATCATCGGCCTAGAACCAAGGCCGATGTCTTGTACATTATTCCCCTTGGTTTTATCGTACAAATCGTACAAGGTGCATTTGGTAGTGCTAAATGCATTCTGGGGAGTCCCTGAAGTCGGGCAACTTCAATCCATCGGAATGTTGCGCCATCGCACGTGCTTTGGAGAGACGACGCTCCAAGAAACTGGAGTTTGTGGGGCATGAGCTGAGAAGCCGACAGCAATTGAGAAGCCATGGGGCATTAGATCCTAGTGATTCTCAATCCACAAAGGAACGAGAGAAATCGTAGGTCCTACCAATATCGAAAGGTACTGTCGATCACGTGGGGGGATAAATATCGCTCCGAAACGCGAAGAAGAGGTAAAGGTTTCGCAATTCCTCTCAGATCTACTCCGTAGGATTCAACGGATTGTCGTCTCTCATAATGCGTGCATTAGCTGTGAGATTCACGGCAGCACGAAACTTCCATCTCAACTGCCTTGAAGACCACCTACATACATATTCCCACCTAAGCAACACACACTGGCCCGCACAGAACCCGCGTAGCACCCGCATAACAAAGAAGTCAGGTAGGAATTGGGCTTGACATGATAGTCAGATCGAACTAGCAAGGTCTTCCGCGACCGAAGCATAGATTCGTCAACGTCGCATCAGAATCTTGATACGCACAGTGCCATTGAAGCCACATTTCGAGGCCAGATACGAAAAGAAAAACACTGGCAAAGGTACCTCACTCTGGGGGAACAGCCAATCTGGCAGTCGAGAGCGACACCTTCGGCATCTTGCCGGTTCACATCCGACTATCTCCCACAGCAAGAACGAAATCGGCAAATTCAGCGTGGCCAGTTTGCTGTTCCACATTATTTTCACTGGGTGATGTTGCCCGTGGGCGGCGTGAGTTGTCCACTCAGTTGTGCCCCCACGGACTTCTCAGAATTCGATTTTGGCTTCGCTCCGAGAACTATTGCCTTGTGAGCGTCGACTTCTGACAAGTTGCCTGGGTCGAGACACAAGCTCGGGTCGGCGTTTGACGCCGAGCTCTGCGTTGCAGTGGTAATAGCCACATTCTCGGACTGCCTAAAACGGCCAGCCGAGGCGCAGAGAATAATTCTCACCTTCCACGTCCAACTTCGTGTTTGGAGCTAAGAAGAGGATGTGTGAGGGAAACAAAGATACAATTTGCGGCGCAGGTGTTGTTACAATTGAGAGTCTGTAGTTGAACTTCGGTCTCTCAACACCGAACAGCAGCAAACCCAGAATGGGCCTCTTCTTAAGTGGGATAATGGCCCTGTACAGGCCCGACCAGCTAAACTCGTGGCTTCTTTCTAGGCGTGCTGTGGGGCGGCACTAGGCCTCCCTTGTCTTCGCCGGCCGCAGCTGCGGGGAACATGCGGTAGTTTACTAGATGCGACTGTGCGGGAGCAGGGTATATTTCCTGCTGGCCCAGTGCAATCATACACCCACCCTTCCCTCCTGCTCGATCATTCGTTTCACCTTTCCACTGTAAGCAAGGCACCTGGTAGAGCTCGACGAGTCGCCAAAATGCAAACCAAACAGTAAGACTCCCTGGCGCCATCTGAGGAAGCTCAGGATGCTCTTCCAGAGCATACGGCTTAGAATTGTATGCTGACACGGTAATCTGCAGTTTCATCAATGATCCCACGCACTTGGTGCAGACTTCTCTCGCCAGCTTGACCCTCACAAACCCCTCTCTTGCCTTCGATTCCCTGAACAAGGTGATATATCGAAGACCCACAAAGGAATCAGAGAAAAACCCCAAAGTCTCAATCATAACAGGAGGTGGTAGCGGCCATGAACCGGCATTTGCAGCATTCTGTGGCAAGGGTTTCGTCACCGCTGGAGTGGCCGGGACGATATTCGCCTCACCCAACACTCTTCAAGTACAGCGAGCGATCATGTCGAGAGTGGAGACCAGGAAGGGTGTTCTGGTCATCACTTTCAACTATACAGGAGTATGTGAGCCGATACTGGATGTAATGCTCATCAGACTGACCTTCGATGCGAACAGGATGTTCTGAACTTTGGTCTGGCGGCCGAAAAGGCTAAAGCTGCCGGAATCGACACCGAGTTCTATGCCATCGGTGATGATGTCGGAGTAGGCCGGGATAAGGGAGGAAAGGTCGGCAGGCGTGGTATTGGAGGCTCCATCCTCGTGCTGAAGATCATCTGTGCGCTTGCAGAAGCTGGTGGCAGCCTGAAAGAGGTGTACAACCTTGCCAGACAGGTGGCTGACAACCTGGTATCTGTTGGTTCCTCCATGGAACATGTCCATGTACCCGGAAGAGACATTTCCGCGGCAGATTCAGAGGAAATGATCCCGAATGATGAGATCGAAGTCGGTATGGGCATTCACAATGTAAGTTGCCGTGGTGGGAGCGCACTCGAAGATTCGACTAATGTGATATAGGAACCCGGCTCTCGGCGTGTTACCGCAACCCTCCCCGAACTCGTCAAAATTATGCTCGCTCAAATGCTCGATCCAAATGACAAAGACAGACATTTTGCCCATGTCACCAAGAATGACAACGTCGTTCTTTTGATCAACAACCTTGGCGGCGTTAGCAACCTAGAGATGGGAGGCATTGTCGCTGAGGTGTACAAACAATTAAAGGAGAATTGGGGAATTACACCGGTCCGAGTCATCTCGGGCACCTTTATCACATCTCTCAACGGTATGGGTTTCTCGGCCTCAGTGCTGAAGCTGGAAGACACTGGACTTGGGCCTGGAAAATCGATGCTCGAATTGCTCGATGCACCAGCGGAGGCTCTTGGTTGGTCGGCACCCATCAACACCGAGACATGGGAGGCGAAGAACGATTCCACCATGGAACACGAAGCCGACAGCTCCAGAGATCTCAAAGCCAGTAACTTGTCGATTGACCCTAAGCGCTCCTTCTCCGTTTTGAAAGCCGGCCTCGACAAAATGATTGCTGCTGAGCCAGAAGTCACCCGATTTGATACTGTAAGTATTTACCTCCTTGAAATAACCTGAATCCATTTTCTTCGTCTGGTTTGAGTGAAATGAGTCTGACGCTTCGCAGATCGTTGGTGACGGAGATTGTGGCACTGGTCTCAAACGAGGAGCCGAAGAAGTCTTGAAAGAGCTCTCATCAGGGGAATTGCCCAGCGATGCCGTCTCATTTGTCAACAAGGTGGTTCCCGTGGTCGAACATCATATGGACGGCACAAGTGGAGCGCTATTCTCGATCTACCTGAATGCCTTGGTACATGGCCTTCGGGAGCAAGATTCGGGTTCATCAAAACAAATGGATGCGAAGACATGGGCAGCGGCACTCAAGTCTGCATTGACAGCACTCGGCAAATACACACCCGCTGTACCTGGGGACAGAACTGTTATGGATGCCTTGGTACCTTTCGTGGACACGTTGGCTAGCACCAGTGATGTCAAGAAGGCAGCTGAGGCAGCAAGAGAAGGTGCCGAGCAGACCAAGACGATGAAGGCGAGCTTAGGACGCGCCGTATATGTTGGCGGAGAAAGCGAATGGATGGGCAAGATCCCTGATCCTGGCGCCTGGGGATTATCAGAGATGCTGGTGGGATTGGCAGATGCTTCATGAACGATTAGCTCAGATTAGGCAACAGTCAGCCTTTTGTGCACTTAATCAAATTGTGTTGGGTATCATTCCTTGTCTTCTTCTTGCCCATTGGATTTTTGTCTACGGCCCCTCCCAAAAGCAAATGCCCCTAAACATCTCGGCCCGGCTTATGCCTGCAAGGAAGATGCATTGCATTTGACGCAAGAACTTCACCATTGCCGAGTTTGAAATCGCCAAACCGATACGTGCGCCTTGATCCCGTTGTAAAAAATGCACGTTTTCTTTTCCTCGTAGCCATGGATACATTTCAACTCAGCAGAACTAGGATGACACTATCGCCCCGAAGGAACATTTTGCTGATGAACCTATCCTTGTTGACTCCCTTGGATCCGCCCTTGCCCTTCTCCGTCCACATTTCCTTGACGTTCTCTAAGACCATGTTGCAGTGTCGGTCAAACGCTTTGACGCGCGCAAGGAGTTTCCGGTTGTTTCGACATGATATAAGGACTTGAGTGTGTGTTCGGGTGGCAGTCATGAGAATTGACAGAGGGCCGGTGGAGAGCTCGTGAGCCTCGAGGAGGGAGACTTCATATTCACTGAGGGCAAATTAGTATTTCAAAGGTGTTCCACGGTGTACAGAATCAATGCGCATTGGAAAACAGCATCATTCAGCTCGACCCATGTCAAGTTGATGATGCGCAATACTCAAGAGATGGAATGAAAGCGCATCATGGCAGTAGGATGTGTGTGGTGATAAAGCGAAGTAGACGTTTGGGGCGGAGCGGAACCCAAAGCCACCTCCAGAGGGATGGGCGGAAAGATTTGTGGCGGTAGCGGACGTATGGGAAGAAAGAAACAACAAAAAAACCAGGGGACCAGGGGATCCACATACGTCAACTCGTTTCGCGGTTTATTGAGCAGATCCCTATCGAGAGAAAACCATGTAAGCAGATTGTAGACAAGTCTAGCGCGACCTCAAACCGTGGCGGAGATAAGCAGGACCAGGGTGTTGAGTCATAGCGCCGGGGGGGCAGGAAGGACATACTGAATCTTGGAGGCGTCTGCCATGGTTGCTGAAGGAATACTTAAAGGCGACTGAATTCCCAGACCGAACGGTGAAATGTTCAAAATGCCCTCCTCTGCATTTCATTTTGGAGATCGGAATCCGCCAAGACATATACTCGGATAAGTTTCCCTGGAAACATCGAGCAGATTTTAACCAAGCTACTCGCCCCCTAACGCCACTAAAGGCCGCTGACTTTGGTCTCGAATCAATTTTCTTGGCCCGAGCCTCGTCATAGTTTCCCCACCGACCGCGGCGCGCTTCTAAGCCAAAACCATAGAGACACGCTCCGCATTGCCAACGCGTATCTGAAGAGGTCTAAGCTGGATGCTGTGACTTCTGCTACCTGCCTCTCACCTTTTGTTCACCTTTATATCTGCACCCTGATAAAAGCTCTTGTTTGTTGTTTGACCTCAGCCTCATCAGCATTGTACCGGAGTTGTTTCTCTTCAGTGCATTCGGCTTCAAAC
Organism: Rhinocladiella similis; assembly: GCA_024082115.1. Classification (NCBI taxonomy): domain Eukaryota; kingdom Fungi; phylum Ascomycota; class Eurotiomycetes; order Chaetothyriales; family Herpotrichiellaceae; genus Rhinocladiella; species Rhinocladiella similis. The sequence goes on from JAMRYE010000009.1 coordinate 799,914, forward strand.
TTGCCTACCTATTTACCTCTCCGACAGTTCCCACCACTTACATCGAAGAAAAACACATCATCCGACACGCTCCACGAGCTTGACCACACTCTCCTACCTCCTCCAGCCCTCACACGCGATGATTGTTGCCTTATAACAATTCGAAAATTCGTGCGTTGGCAGGCTTTCAACTGTCGAACAGCACGCGTCTTCCTCGAATTCGAGAAAAATGGCGACCTCTCCCAGTGAGGGCGTTTCGGTTCGGACAGTCAGACTCAAGGTGCTGTACACGTTCGATGTCGACCAGAAAGACAACCACCTCGCAAGATGGCCCCAGTCATTGGATGTCCAGGCTGCATATGTGGACGAGACCAACCAAATCGGCGTAATTGACTTGCGAACTTGCCTAGAAGCTGTCATAACAGCAAGCCCAGAAATGACAGCCAACCCCGATAACGACTACACTGTCTATGCCTACGATTACTCAGAACCGGACACACCTCTGGTAGGTCAGGGTATGCTATCAAAAACAGTAGCAGGTCAGGAGCAGGCCGCCGGAAGTGACGGCGAAGCTATGGTGACAGGCAGAATCACCAAGAATGTTATGGGGTTGTTCTCGAGGAATGCCCAAGAGACTCTCGAGGTCAAATTGAGACTCAGACCGGTCAACACTTATTTCCAGAGGAACCGGTCAGGCAGCATCAGCTCACAAGACGGTGTTCGTCCATGGGGTGCAGGTTCTGGCGGACAGTATACTCGATCAGGTTCCCCGGTTGATACGACTGGGCTCGAAAATATGCAGCGGATGCTCAACGGGGAAAACTTGCCAATTCCAGGACAGCCTAGTAGGCCAGGTACACCCACTGGAACGCAAGCATTCAGTGCCCCATCACGTCAGGCTGGAGTACAATCCAGACCCAGTTCGAGAGCTGGCATGCGGCAGGTGTCACATTCAAGACGCGACTCTTTCAACTCTGGTTACTACAGCGGTGAAGAGAATATGGAGGAAGGGCCTGCTCGAAAGAGGGCCAAGATAACAAAGGTCGACTGGCCTTCCAAGTCTAATCTCAACATCGAACGTCAGCCGGATTCTCTACGTGTTGCAGCTAGCACTGCTTCTTCCGTACGACTGCATCGTCCTGTTCCAATAAACCCGGGCGTATCTCAAGTTGCAGCAGCTGCAGAAGATCCTGTCAGACCACCCACTCCGATTCCGGTCAACAAGTCGGGCAAGCCGCGTGGCCGCGTCGGACGACCACGGAAGAATGCTCCAAGCAATCTGGCGCAAGGTGCCCAGGTTCGGGAATCATCTCCAGCCCTGGACTCTGCCTCGCACTTGGAGCTTCTAAACATCCCTATCACCTCACCCGAAGAAATACGAGGTCGAAGCGTTTCGAGCACGCCTGCGAACATCCCTTCCTCACCTCCTGTCATGCCGGATCAGCCAGCCATCACGAGTCCTGCCCTTCCGCCTTTAGCTGGCCATGACTCCGGCTTCATGAGTGGCAATCTTGATGACTTATTCGGCGATGATCAACTCCTTCACTTTGAAGACTTCATCATGGACAAACCCGAAGAGACAGATGTTGCCGAAGGCGCTGTACAGGTGCGACCTGCTGATGGCTCTGAGTATCCAATTGTCTTCGAAGACGATTATGATTTTGGCGAGATGGCCGCCGAAGCTCCAAAGCCTGAAATGGTGCCTCCTCCCCTACCGCCACCGGCAGCTTCGCGGCCTTTGGCAAGAGCACAGTCTTACACCGCTGCTTCGCGAGCAAGCATGTCTTCTCCAAGATTAGCCCCAGCGCCAGTCCCCAGAGCGCGTCAGATCATGGAAGAAAGACGTGAGCAGCAACGCCTGAAGCCGATTGCCCCTGCCTTGGTCCCTAAAAGTGATCCTGCACCAAGATATATCCATCGAGCACAAACGTGGGCCCCAGACAGCGATGCCATCATGTCAGATGCATTTGGTATGGACGAATCCAAGACAAAGGCTGCAACCAAGAAGAAAGTAGGATTGGAACAGACCAAGGCTAGGCTCGAAAATGCAATTGCGAAAGGGGAAATGCCACCATTCTGTGACAACTGTGGCTCGATCGAGACCCCGGCGTGGCGTCGAGCGTATGTCAAAGTCTTCCACAGTGGTTGGGACCAGATCGAGACATCCTTGACCACAGGCGAATGTTGTTACAAGGAGATTTTGGAAACGAGTGCAGACGGGTCGGTCAAAACTTTCAGGGGATACAAGGTTGAGAAGAGAGCTGGAGATGAGGAAGACAAATGGACGGCCATCATACTTTGCAACCGTGAGTAATGTTTTAGTGAGTGTCGACTTAACTAACATTAAATTAGCCTGTGGCCTGTGGTTTCATAAACAAAGATGCCCGCGGCCTCGTGAGAAGTGGCAGAAGAAGGATCCGAAGGAAAAGGGCAAGCGAAAGAGAAACAATGCTGCGAAAGATCCGAAGAAGGGCAACGCAAATTCCAACCTTAAAAGTGATGCTCAGACACCTGCTAGCGACGACTCTTCACCAGATACCGCCACTGAAGCACCTGATGCTGAAGAAAATGACAATGAAATGTCTAACAATGAACTGCCCATGGACGAGTCTGAGCCTCAGTTGCCGTCAATGCCACGCACATTCAGGGCCAGTAGTGCCGGCCCTGGGCCTAGAGGCCTGCAAGCTCGTCAGCATCGTCGACCAGCCGGACGCCAGGTACAATCAAGCCCTGGGCATCGCAACGGCTCTGAAGGTCTTCCGATTGAAATCGACTTGACCCCGAGACCTATCCGACGACAACTCTTTCCTTCCCCGGACAAACCACAAGTGCAATCAGATCCAAGTCTATACACCACCGCAGCAAAGCATGTGACGCATCTTCCCGCCTTTGTTCGTCGTAGCCCTCGACTGAACAAGACAAGAGATGTGTTCGCCACACAACCAGGCTCTGTAGCGATTACTGTCGACGGCAAGGAGAATGCAGAGCCGGCAGCTGCTGTCGTTGACGATGGCCTCGCGGGTTTGTTTGAAGAAGGACCCACGGATGTAGAGCTGCCTCCTCCAATGACACCACAGCGACGATCAGAAAGACTGCTTCTCAAGACACCTTCTAAATCTCCACAACGACAATTCGGTGCTGAAATGTCCCCCAACGCCGACTTGTTACCAAACTTCCGCACGCCGAGATCAAAGCAAAGACATCATCCTGCCACAACCACGCTCACCATCTCTAAAAGCGTGCTTGAGATGACCCCGTTCACACGTTCGATTCATGATGCTATACTCAGCGATGCTCCCTTCATCACAAACGTGCCTGGCGAAGAGAAGACATCCGACGCTGCTGAGACGAAGAAGACACGGCCAAAGGAGGCTATTTCTTTCGATTTTCCCGATTTGCCTTCTTTGAAGAACTCGTCCCCGATGTCAGCCGAGCAACTGCTCAACTTCAACTTCTCCGAGATGACGACGGATCGTTTGGACAGCGATTTCGTAGATCCCTTTGCAACTACAGGGATGTTGCCTAGTTCGCCGCCTGCAGGCCTCTTCGACTTCCCCAACGCTGATCATTGCATTGATGATATGTGGTACAGCATGGTCGATTCTAATGCAGGAGAGTCCTATCCTGACTCTTCTGCGGCGGCTATGGTGACACCAGGTCAGACGTTGAGGAGGAGCCCTCGAAGCCAGAAGGTGAAATAACTGCTTTCAGAAATGAAATTTGTTTCTTCAAGATTCATGGCTCCGGCTTTTGGGATGGGCTTTGTGCCATAGAAGATGTCGTTGTTTTGCCACTTCATTCTTTTGAGCAACGCAGGGTTTTATGTACAGTACCAGACGGCTAATGACGTGTATGAAACCAAACGCGAAGGATTTTCCTGAACATGATTATGTAGTTTCGAGGCTATCAACAAAGCAGGTTCCCTCTAAGCCCATGCTCTTGGTGTCAGTTCTTCAAGCACCAATGTTCGTTGCATTCCAGCATGACTCGGATGCTGAGTCTCTACCCGCGGCATCGTAGTATCTTCCGACGTCTACAACACTCGGGGTATCAACCCTATGTGTTTGAGGGACAGAGAGGGAGGCCCTCACGAAATGGTAGCCCATTGGAGCCATGCAGTCCTAGCGGCAACCATCCACACCGTGATACTGCTGTGCAAGACTTCCCGGTAGAGATGTCGAGTGGCCACACTAATATCCCATCAAGCTCTGTTCCCGGTTACAGTGGAAATCAATCAAGCTCGTTTCTCATTATCCTGATTTCATGTATCTCAATATCCCCCATCCGTGCCATTCTCGTTGTCTCCATAGAAGATGCTCTTGTAACGATGAGTCACATCGACCACGGCCTCAAATAGCTTAATATCAGGCAACTGTCCATTTTCATTTCTCGGCCATTCTGTCGCATTCAGGACTCGCAATCCAAGCCCTTGCCCTCCATCTAGGTTGATCACTTTGCCGACAATTTCGAACATAGATCCGACCGATACGTGGGAGTCTCTGTGAGATATCAGCGACGTTACCAGGATTCAAAGCCTACGCAGGCTTACCTCGACAGAAGAACCGTTACTGCATCAGATCCGCAGGTCAGAGTCGCTTGTTCTCCGCTCACAGTGGTGATTTGCCCCAGCACTCGCACGGTATTGCCGTTGGCAGAGCCTGGAGCGAATGCGTGAAGGTGAGACGGTAGTATTCTCGGTGATGACATGGTGTTCATATTTACTGTGTCAGACAATTGATCTCGGCTTGTCTCACAGATGAACTATAGAATGCACAGTGTTAAAACAAGTCTCTGGCCCATCGCCGCAGCCACCGCAAAGTCTAGGACGCGTTCAACGCGTAGAGTGACTACGGTGAATCAAGTGAGGTGTTACTAAGCCATACGATCCAACCTACTGCTCTATCTCCGCCAATCGCCGACAGGCTTGTAATAGATCGACGCCCGGATTGAAAGCGTCAGGCTGCGTACCGCCGTTCCACCCAAATCGACCTCTTCAGTATCACGCCCTCCCTCATCATGTGCCAATCTCAGCTAATTGACACCATATAGATGACTACATCACGCAAGAGCAAGGCGCCGGATCGAGGTAATACTTCCAAGTCTGCGGCTAAGAGAAAGGGGGCGGACGAAGACCGCCCTGCCTCCGAATCAAAAAAGAGAGCTCGGGTCTCTATCGCCGAACTGCTATCCTCCCAGCAGAGCAACGAATCGAATGAAGGTGACGGTGTGGGCTGGGACGATAGCAATAGCAACAAGGCAGGAGCCAGGATGGATACCAAGGCTTCCCCGCCACCCAGGCTGTCCAACAGGGACATGTACACCTTCACCTCCAAGTCTGCCACGAGTAACGTTGTCGATTTGACGAGCTCCCCAGAGTCTCAGAAGAGAAAAGTGTCGTTCTCGAATACAAAGACGCCCTTCAACCCAAATCAAGGGTCCAAGAAGCTGGTGGTGAAGAATCTACGGACGGTTCCGAGGATAGACCCTCAGCAATACTTTGAGCGCACCTGGGCACAGGAGGACAAGGCACTGGACGCAATCTTCAGGAATGAGAAGCATCCATACTCGCTGGAAGAGCTCTATAAGGGAGCCGAAAACGTCTGTCGACAAGGGAAGGCCGCTGAGCTCTATGCTAGATTAAGTCTAAAGTGCGAAACGTATCTTGCGGACACGGTCAGAGACAGTATTCGCCGTGACGAGGGCAGTTCCTCCGATATCGATGTTCTGCAGTCACTCATCCATGCTTGGGCAACGTGGCAGGAGCAGCTACTTACGATTCGTCAAATCTTCTACTACATGGATCAAACATTCTTGCTACGTTCGGCAGACAACCCTAGCATAACCGAGATGGGGCACATCAAATTCAGATCTTGTGTTTTCCAAGATGAGTTTATCAAGCCTAAAGCCCTCAAGGGCGTCGTGGCTTTGATTGATGTGGACAGAAGGACTGGACTGAACGAAAAGGACTCTAGGTTACTACAACGAGCTGTCGATTCGCTTCACGAGCTGAGCCTGTATTCCAGCGACGCTGAACCTCTTCTCCGATCGGCCACACAATCATACTTCAAGTCGTGGAAGGAAACGGACGGAAACAAGGATGATCTTGCAGCATATGTGACCAACTGTTCCAGTCTTCTGAGGCGTGAATTGGATCGACTTGAGGTTGTCTTCTTGGGCCTAAGGACAAGGGCTCAGATTTTAGAACTCTTTGACGGGATATTGATCGCAGACGAAGTTGACCTTCTCACGAATGAGGATAGTATTTTGGACCTATTGGAACAAGACAAATTTGAAGAGGTGGGTAGACTCTACACGCTATTGCAGAGGAAGTCACAAGGTGAGATGATATCACCTACTTTCAGTAAATATGTCGAGATGGAGGGTTCAGCGATTGTGTTTGATGAGAAACGAGAGGCAGAAATGGTGGTCAGATTGCTCGATTTCAAACGACGATTGGATCGATATTTACTGAATTGCTTCCAAAACAATGAGGCCCTTGGGAACGCCCTACACAGGTCCTTCGAGTCGTTCATCAACAGAACCAAAAAGTCTCAGTCAAATTGGGACACGGACAACAACAAGCCCGGCGAAATGATCGCCAAGCACGTCGATCTCCTCCTCAAGGGTGGTGTCAAGGCGATCCCCCGTCTTCAAACGCAGAGGCCAGACGCCTCAAGGCCGGAAGAAGAGCATGACTTTGACGAAGGTGCTGCCGATGAAGACGCAGAAATCAACCAGCACCTCTCGAATGCGTTAGATCTGTTCCGCTTCGTCCATGGCAAGGCCGTGTTTGAAGCGTTCTACAAGAAAGACTTGGCTCGACGTCTTCTCATGGGCCGCAGCGCGTCCTTCGATGCCGAACGAAACATGCTGACACGTCTCAAGAACGAATGCGGCGCCGCATTCACCCACAACCTCGAGTCAATGTTCAAAGACATGGACCTTGCCCGCGAAGAGATGATGTCGTACAACCAACTTCTCGACGACCGAGGAGGCAAGTCCGGCGGCCCAGACCTGAATGTTAATGTCCTCTCGTCTGCGGCGTGGCCCACATATCCCGACGTCAGCGTCACCGTCCCTCCCAACGTCGCCAAGGTCATGGCAGATTTCGAGACGCACTACAAGGCCAAACACTCAGGTCGCAAACTCACGTGGAAACATTCGCTCGCGCATTGCCAGCTCCGGGCCAACTTCCCGCGCGGCCGGAAGGAACTCGTCGTGTCCGGCTTCCAAGCCGTCGTACTGCTTTTGTTCAACGATATCCCTGCGGACAAGCATGTGACCTACACCGAGATCCGAGCCAGTTCGGGCCTCGTCGACGCAGAGCTGAAGCGCACTCTGCAGTCCCTCGCGTGCGCCAAGTACCAGGTCCTTAAGAAACATCCTCGGGGCCGCGACGTCAACGAGACGGACACCTTTACCTTCAACACCACCTTCGTCGATCCCAAGCTGCGCGTCAAGATCAACCAGATCCAACTCAAGGAGACCAAGGAAGAAAACAAAGAGACCCACGAGCGTGTTGCCGCCGATCGACACTACGAGACCCAGGCCGCCATTGTGCGTATCATGAAGAGTCGCAAGAAGATCGGCCATAACGACTTGATCGTCGAGGTCATCAAGGCCACAATGAGTAGAGGTGTCTTGGACCAGGCGGACATTAAGAGGAATATTGAAAAGTATGTGTTCCCCCGTGTTTTTGGGGGCCGGGCCTTGCCTTGCCCTGCCTTGCCTCTAGACGAGCCTTTATACTAACGGGATTTACCTACAGATTGATCGAGAAGGACTACATGGAGAGAGACGAGGGCAATACCTATTCTTACGTGGCTTGAGGTTCCAATGTCGGAGGACAGCAACCGCATTAGCAGCATGTAGTGCACACACAGTAGAATGACAATGTATGAGACAACGAAATCACGATTTGAGGCTACAATGATGCTAGACTAGAAGAATGCATGGCAAGGGCTGACCTGGCTTGGTTCAAGTGATTTTGATATACCAGCGATTTTGGACAACTCAGGACTATTCCAACAGGAAAAAGTGCGTACGCAGGTAAAACAAACATTCCGCCTCAGTACCTAACCTGACTTTCCAAACATTTCAACTTTGCCATGTCGACAAACGAAAGCGTCCTCACAGATGTCGAAGAAAATTCAACAGCAAGCCATTACGGAAGCCTGTTCGCCCATAAGCTGCTTTCCACCTTAGATCATCCATACCTCGTTCTCAAGCAGTTCGCCACAAGTGCTACGCAATGAGACACAATACCATGGATCATTCCACCTTCTACCTACATTCTCTTCAGCTCAACGAGAGACGTAAACCTTCCCTTTTAGTATCGTTCTCCAGCAGAGCTTCGTCCGTCACCGTAATGCTGAGGTCTAGTTAGCATCATACTTGGGGTGTTCAAAATCTCAAAACTTACCTTCTTTCTCAATGCCTCAATCCTCTTCTTCTTGGTGTGAGTGTTGATATATGTACCGATGCAAAAGGCAACGATATTGAAGAATGGAACCCAGGTATGTTCTGGGAGGAACTTCTGGGCAAATGCCAAAGCCAGTGGAGAGGTGATCCAGCTGACTTTCATGACAGGCATGAAGCCAGCACGGACCGTAGCACGGACTTGGTGCCAAGTGCGAGCACCAGCGATAACGGCCATGGAGGCTAGATAAACGGTGTTCTGGATAGGAGCGACCTAGGCAATGTGAGAAGGGCTACACTGTTACGGGAGAATAGATTGCATACCACCAAGTTGCTGGCAAGGATCTGGAGAATCTTCGCTTTCAAGCTGGTTCGGCCAGAGAAAACCCATTGTAGAAATCCGATCAGGAAATGGCCCATAGGGGCGCTGATGAAGGCGCCATAGGCAGCCATCTTGGGGATTCTGGAACTAAAGTAGTGACCATGTCTGCTGCGGTCATGGGCAAGCCACGATGCAAGCAGCTCCTGCAAGACGGACAATGTGCCTGATGTCAGCATCTTCGTCCGCAGAGGGTTCGACTGAAGCTGTTTCAGGTATGCCTGGGCACGTATGAGCATTCTGCAATGCGGTTCTTTCAAGTTCACATTCATACAGCAAGATAACCAGTCGTCTGTTGTCCTCCCGTCAAGCGCTCGCCAATTCTGTGCCCGAGACCCTCATGTTTTCCACCGCGCAGACCCCCGGTCGTGGAGATCTGCTCTTGCTCGAACTTGACAGACATCTTGGAAGATGCGCGAGGAGTTTCCGCAGATATCGGTAGGATTATATCGTATGAGCAGTTGATCCTATCGACTGCAATTAGTACGGGGTAATGCCAGATAGAGATCGAAGCAGAGTTGAAGCGCGCAGGGACGTGGTCAGCGCGCTGATCGGGTATTGTTGACAAAGTGAAGTGCCGAGGCCGGTCGCGGTAAAGCGCACGGGATGGGAAATACGTACCGGTGAGATTCGCCGGCAACTGCTGTTGAAACAGGGGCCGAGGGGAAGATGGAGAAGATGGCAACGCCGGAACCAACAATTGAGGTAGAAGCGGAAGTGGTAACAGGTGTGAGATCAGAGAGGAAAAGCAAGACGCGTCCTTGGAAAGGTTGCCGAAATGCGACGGGCGAGGGAGTTTGGAAGTTTGGAAGGCGGGCGATGATGGGGTCGCTCGATTGGAGGGAGAAGCGAGTGAGATGAGTTGATGAGTTGGCCGGGTGTCAAGACGGGGGGTCTCTCTTGACTCTAGTTCAGGTAGGTCGTTACTCGTATCCCGTAGTTGGGTGGAAGTCTCCGACTGCGGCCGGCGCGCCAAAAGCCTTGCAAGAGCCCTGTAGCCATTCATCGTCGTTGCTGGCGCCAAGAAATAAACATGACCTCGTTGTCGCCTCGAAATCAGAGTACGAGTATCTGTACTCCGTATCTTATGCGTGTTCGTGCAGGCATAATGTACAGTAGCATGAGCCTCCTTGGTCATTCGATTCCGATGTTGTTGGTACCGCCGATGCCGATGAGGATGATGAGGACATCGCAGGTAACACAAGCAGCCCAGTAGAATGTAGGATGGCCATGCATACTTAATTCAAGGGCTCAGGTGCCGACAGCGTAAAGCGCAAAACGGCGGCTATGGAAGGGAAAGGACAGGCTTGATTGATACAGACATGCTGAGCTGAAGTGTGGCAGAACCAGACAGGCTGTGCGAGGCAATGGCACGGCAAAAGCTGTTGAAAAGCTCAACAACATGGTGTCTAAAGAAGAGAATGAGAAGATGGTCAAAAGTGAGTCGAAGAGATGGTGTGGCTAGCAAGAAGAGGAAAGAATCGCGACCTCTCCGATCCCTTCTCTCTGTGTATGTGGCGACCGTCTGCTTCATTGAGGAAGACGTCTACCTCTTACTGACCGGTTCTCTCTTCAATGCCCTTCTTTCACAACACACATTCTCACCTTCGCCCTTTCTCCCTCTCCTCTTTGACTCATTCCCCACTCCTTGTTTTCTCTTTACAAGCAAGTCCTTGTCTCGCGACATCGTCGTTCTCAAGGCGCACTACATCCTCTCATAAGCATGCCGTCGCGCAAATTCTTCAGCGTCGACAGACGCAACCCTTGCACTCACGTCAAAATGACCCGGCTTTTTGACCCTTATGGCTCCTTCAGGTGCTCCATGTGCCACAAACATCCCAGCATCGGCTGGCTCTACCGCTGCACTCAGGATTCGCAAGGCTTTCTTCCAGAATCCGACTTTACAGGCACTCCAACATGTGTGAAGAGAGAGAACCCCATGGATGTGGCTGCCACTTCACTGAGCGACCCCATCATCAAAGCAATCGGTCAAGGCCAATACACAGACGAGCAGGTCATGTCATTGCTAAAACAAAAAGAAAGAGTCAGGAACCTCGTCCTGGAGCAAGACCATCGACCTACAACCTCATACAGTGCCACTACAGACACATCTACTGTCGACTCATCAGTCACCGACAGCACCTTTTCGATTCTGCCTCAAAGCACCACCTTTTCCACCTCCTCCGCTTCCTCTCTTGATGAAGAAATACGAGCAGCTTACGACTGGAGTGAGCTGCAGAAAGTTTGGATGTCGGAACCAACTCTCGTTCCTCCATCATCACCTCGACCGGCTCCAGCTATCCTCGCAGAACAGCAATCTCTGAATGAGAATGTGGTAGAGAAAGAGGACAAGAAAGACAGTGAGACCGAAAAGGAGAAAGAGAATGACGAGGTCACACCAGCATGTAATTTGATGGTCTGTCCAACTTGTCGACCGACATACCGTGACCGTGCCTATTGGTCCCTTGGAGAAGTCGTCAATAGCACCGTGCAATTTCCTCCGATCTGGGAGATGGAAAATCGGCGTGTTTCTGATGCCCGAATACTGATGGGGACCAGATCAGCTCGATCCCAAAGGAGCTCTTCCCAGCTGACAGAATCTACCACCGAGTCTTTGCAGAGTGTCCCAATTTTCAGACAGGAAGATGCGGATGACGCCGACGACAATCTTCAGACTGAGCCTGACATTGCAGAGAGCTCGAGACTAGAAACAGATGCTCATTCAGTCCGCAAACGCAGTGGGTTCCGACAAACAGTCAGAAGGGCTCTGGCTAGAGCTCGACTCGAAGATGCAGCCTCGTGCAATGCCACCGACGCATCGGACCCGTGTGATCAGCAGACCTTGGATCGACCTGGTTCTTTGATCTTCCGGCGTCGTCACTCCCGTAACACATTGTCATTCGTGCAGAGATATGGTCGTGTCATCGACACCAGTGTTCTCCAAGAATCAGTCACCCTCATGCTGGCGAGGAATACTCCAGTTCCGCAAACACCGCGCGTTGAAAGTACTACGCAGCAGCATCAGCGCAGCCAAATGCAAACCCGCAACCGAGCAGAGCCACCCAGCAACATGAACACTGCTGATGTCATTAGTCAGGCATAACTCTGATGGCCTATACCATGATGGAAAGAGAATGAGGATACTACTTTGAACAGAAAGAAAGGGTTTAATATCAATAATGCCGCTCACTACTAGCCCATGTACAAATATTCACGAATAGGGCAAAGCACATAAAAAGAGGAAAGATTGAAAAGCACAAACTGAACCAGCAGAGTGACCAAAGATAATGGGATAGGGATGGAGTTGATGGTCACAAAGAAATTCATGGTTAGTAGAGACGTCAGTGTAGTGTACAACGGATAGCATAATGGCTTAATTAATCATTCTTAATCATTCAATTTGAAGACCAGCTTCAAAGAGTACAACACTAGACTCGCGTTGCAAGTATTCAGGAACCCTACATAGATGCCATCTCATATCTCATAGGTGAAGCCAGGTGAGAAGAAGCACTTTCAACATTTGCACGATTCATTCATTCGCTTGATCATCTTGTCCCAAAATTCGTAATCATCAATGATGCAAGTCAAAAGATCCAGTAGAGATTCATGATGATTGTATCGTATCGTATCGTGTCATATAAGTTGCTCTGATTCTCATGTCAAAAAAAGGGCAGGGGGACGATGTGTACTTTGTAAGATCGTGAGATCGCAAGATCGTAAGAACACGTGCCATGTGTCATACATCATTCATGGTGCGGCGGCGTTAGTTCTCTGGCATGAATTTCATCACTCCCGATAAGCAGGAGGCGGATCCCTCATGTCATCCTCGTCATAGTACCTCGTTGTCGCCGATGATCCGGAGTGTGCTCTCGGTCTCCTCTCGCTCCGCTGCGGACTGTACGAAGAGTACGTGCTCTTTTCGCCTCCGCAATTGCTGTTGCTGTTGTTGTTGTTGTTGTAGGGCCTGTACCGCCCGGGAGTCTCCGAGTCCAGCTCGGAGACGCCTTGTGGGAGGGAATATGTCGAGCGATGCGCGGCGGCCGGCGGGCTGATGTTGATATGCGGAGTCGCGGCAGAGGAGGGTGGCATCGTGTTCTCTCGTCGCAGGCGTTCGTGGCTGTGGACCCTGTCCAAGTCTGCGTCTCTATCTCTGCTTCTGTCCCGGTCTCGGTTTCGACCTTCAATCATCTCGGGTGGGAGCATGTTGTTCTGCCATTTGCCTGTCTTCATGTCGTAGTGCATGTTTGGAGGCGGGAGCATGACTGTCGCGGGACGATGGAGGGGCGGTGGGACAAAGTTGTTTGGGTTTGGACTGTTCTGTTGTGGGCGTGGTTGCTGCTGCTGTTGTTGTGGTGGTGGTGGTGGTGGTTTCGCGGGCCAAGGAGGGTACTGAGGCTGCTGGTACTGCTGTTGTTGCTGTTGGGTTTGTGGCAGTGGCCAGGTTCCGTGGTTGGGTGGCGGGCCTTGAGGGTGCGGATACGGTTGCTGCTGCTGCTGCTGCTGCTGCTGCTGTTGTTGTTGTTGTTGTTGTTGCTGCCACATCATACCTGGTGGTGGCGGACCGGGATATGGAAGCCTGCCATTCTGCGCGGGCGGTGCGCTGTACGGTCGTGGTGGGGCGCTGGGAGGGTATAACGAGTTCTGAGAGGGACGGCCCGGACGACTGGGAGGAGGAGAGTTGTCGTGGCGGCCTCCGCTGTGGCTATGGCTGTTGCGATGGTCATCTCGAGAGTGTCGTCTCCGTCTGCGACGGCGACGGTCGTGCTCTCGTTCTTCCTCTTTACTATCCTTTGCAACTTCCTTCAACAGATAGCCGGCCGCCACGAGTTCGAGGCCGCCTAGAATGACCATGTTTGACGATGAGGCTGATTCGTAAGGCTACGAAACGAGGAGTGGCGGGGAGTGTTCAAAAGGTTCGCTGGGTCGATGAATGGATGATGGATGATGGATGATGGGAGTAAGCGCCTGCGCAGTTGTAGAGACGTTTTAAGCAGCGTAAAAAATAGAGAGGGGGGAAATGGGACAGACAAAGATCACGCGTGGCCCGGGTTGTATAACGAAGCCAAGGTTCTTTTTGTGTTGCCTTCCAGAAGGAAAGGTCGTCGAGGAGGTTGGGCGTTCGCCTTCGGAGGTTTGACTCAGCCGTAGCTGAAGCATTTCATGCATGCAATGCACCATTCCAGTCCATACGTATTACACGTGACTCGTATGTGGCTGCCATACTAGGACTAGCCCTTCTAAGTTTACAATCGCTGGGTTGCCTCTTCTTCTGTAAGTCAATCGCTTCGACTATCCAGATGTTCCCTCTCTGGGCGCCAGTACAGCAACTCGTCGTCCTCGAGTGTGAGCTTCTCAGCCTTTGAGCGTACGTCTTCTGCCACGACAGGGTTTTTAGGCAGTACTCCTTCCCTCAGAAAGGTCGGCATCATTTCTCTCGTACGACATACTCATTAATTGTCTCGAAGTGATGTTGACGTGATAGAGTGTCAGCGACCATCATTGTCTTCCCTAGCTTGTACCGGAGATCGATATCGTACGCCTGAAACTCACTGATCCATCGTGCCAGTTTTGGCGTTGGTTTCTTCACAGTGTTCAAGTACTCAAGACGCTCATGATCTGTGCGTACGACGGTCGTTGTGTTGTTGATGATATGCGTACTCAATATCGACCAGACAGACGGATTGGCCGCCTAAGCTATTAACGATGGGCTATCCGACATATCCATCGGCAACAGCCCTTCTTCCACGACACATGCAAGTCAAGCCTCAACACAGGCGTTTCGTGGTTTGCCCCGGTCACTAAGTAAGCCATGTAGAGTCTCCCGCCTGCCATCATCTACATTGGAGCGTCCACCATAGCGAACGCTTCTGCCTCAGAACATTCATCCCGGCTGAAACATATCGTGAAAGGTACATGTCTATCTCTAGCAGCACAGCATAAACCTCTCCCTCCGGAAGCGACTAGCTGCATCAGCTATACCTGAGACGGCACTTACCCCCTAGAGGCCAGCTCCGCTGACACTATCCCTCTCCCTGGATATTTCCTTCTTCATATCAATCAACGTGTATGATCGATCGCGATGCCACTCTCCCACGGGAACAACGTAGCTCGACCCGTATTGTTCGAAGCCTCTGCGTGCCCAGTACGTCGAGTAAAGCTCTTCCACGACCATCACCCACAGCCGAACGGTCCCGTCCCCAGCTTGATCAAGCAACCTCACGGAAAGACTTTGCAAGCAGCGCTCTATCAGCCCTTTTTGCCGATACTGAGGTAGATTGCGTGATGCTGCAGGACCAATCTCCCAATCTCGGCCATCGGTGCGTGACATTGATTGATCCCGTTGTCCCTTCCATTGCTTGGCGACCGCAACTGCTCCGGGGAGGTTGTTCTTCTCACGGTCCTGCACAATGGCACACAGTCCATCTGTTCCAATATCTTGGAGGAACACTTCTGGGCTAGAGTACCGGTCGAGTAGGCCCTCTGCTTCGCGTTCTTTGTATGATGCATTGATCAGCTCAAGTGCTGGAACAAGGACGTCATCGTTTTGGAGTTCGCTGGCGGTAAGAACCCGGAGGAACAGTTGCGACGCCATCCGGAATGTTGGGTTTGGGCGGCGATGATGGCGTTCATCCACCCAGCCGCATCAATTCTCGACAGGTTCCGCGAGCTGTAATCTCAATTCTTCTTGGGAGCTATGGACGTGGAATTTCAATGCCCCAAGGCTCTCCTCCTCGCTGTCAAGGTGATTGACGTCGGTGTGTATCTACCAAGTCACCAAGTAGCCTCCTCTAGGACTGTCGCGCGTGGCTTCGCTGACGAGGACGACATGGTCGAGGTTGGTGAGCATTCAAGCAGGATCGATCCATTGACTCCAAAGGGCGTCGAATCAGAGCGCCCCCCCTCACGTTTGACCCTTCCCAAACGGGCATAAACTCTGATCGGAATGGTGAACACCCCCCATATCAAAAGCCCGTCTCTTCAGCGAACAATAGGTATAGCAAGCACCCTTGGGCAACAATTGGATTCATGCAAGACTTGTGCTGTTCATTCTTCATTTGTGCTCAACTTTGCTAATTGGAACTATGTTCTTGGATCATAAGGTTGGTATGCATGCTCAATAGCGAACTTGTCCTAGGCATTAACCCCCTACCATTGCGGGGTGTGTCTCTGCTCGATGCAATACCAGGTAAGTACTTGGATGAGCCTTGACCCTTGATTTTGTTGTGGTCAATTGAATCTACTGTACGCCCATTGTAAGAATTGCCGATCCAGGCATGTCATACGTCTGCAACCGTTAAGAGCACTCGTACATATTATTTAATACATGGTCATGGTTTCCCATGTGATCAAGTAGGGATGGTTATGCTATACAGTACATCTACGGAGTACTCGTACGGAAGTAGAGAATTGTGTCTTTGCATTTCCGAGTATCCAGCTGGCCATCCATTCCAATGTACCCAAGGTAAGAAGAGTACGGATATCGCTCCCTAAGAGTACGAGTGAGTACTGTATTCAATGGACGTTGTTGGGGTCTCAACGAAATCAACCACACCATGAATGCTTCACATGGGGGATCGTTGCCATTACGGAGTACGAGTAAACACAATAGCCGAGAACATCAAGGACATCAAGGACATCAAGGACATGTATGTGTCTGGCGCCCCCCGGGTCTGTCACTTGTCACTTGTGAGGTCTCTTCTTCTTCCTCTTCTTCCTCTTCCTCTTCCTCTTCCTCCTTTTTTTTTTCTAACTCTTTTCGTTCCAATTTCCCCGCACTTGAAGTATAATACAGTGTGTATGTACAATATGTACTCTCGTTACAATGGTACTCGCGAAGAATACATTAATAGTCAAGTAGAGTAGAGTCGCTCGCTATTGTTGGGACCTTTTGTCGTGTCAGTGCTTTTCTTTTTCCCTCTTACCCTCTACGAGTATTTACTCTGTACCTGTGCCCGTGCCCGTGGCAGTATCAGTATCAATATCACAGTATCAGTACAGAGCACGTAGAGTACATCTGTAGAGAGTATCTGTAGAGAGTATCTGTAGAGAGTATCTGTAGAGAGTATCTGTAGAGAGTATCTGGACAGAGTATTGTATCTGATCGTCAACACTAGTAAAGGGCGAACTATGGGGAGTATTCTCACTACGACTCCTTGTACTACTTGTACAGACCTTGATCAATCCAATCATAATATTTATTGTACATGTAAAGTTACACTAGAGATGCCCGGCTACTTTTTCCAAGACCAAAAACGTTCTCTCCATTGGTACACATGTAGGTTCTCCCCCCCCCCCCCCCTCTCCCCCTCTTTAGCCCGGTACATCTACAATACTGTCTGCCTCTAACTGTACCGAGTATGTACGCCACAATTCTACTTGTACATACGAGGAACGAGGTACGAAGTACTTTTTATCCCTTCCTGGGCCGAGGGGGGGAGGGGGCAGGAGGGGGGGGGAAGGGGAGTGGAGTTTTACGTGAATAGAATACAATATTGTAACTCATTCTCGCCGGTGGAGTACAGTACAACTATTGTATGTACAGTATACGGATATCCGTACAAGTAAATAATAAGACTTGCACATGCGTCCAACCCCCTCCCTCTCTTTCCCTTTTTCCTCAATTCGAGAAAGAGCAATGACTGTCGATCAATAATGACACATTTCACCCGTCTATTGTACAATACAAGTACCCTTCACGTCTCCACATCTCCACATCTCCCGTCTCCCGTCTCCCGTCTCTCTCCCATCCAAGCATTACCAACACCACCACCACCATACAGTCCTCGTGCTCGTTACTGCGACTCCTCTGACATGTGCCTCAACAAACCGTGTTCTCATGCATACACACACTAAGACACACCTACGAGGACGTGCACATTGGCGCCAAAGGTAGCTGCGAAAATATCACGTACACACATTACAAGGGTCCAACATTGCAGAGCAGTAGTCTTTTCTCGGCATTGATAATACTTTGATATTTCGATATTTCGATCTTTCCATATCAACTCGACAAAGTAAAAAACCACACTCATGCTCATAAGTAGGTATTGTAGCGCAAATCCTCCCGATTTGGTGTCGATTCATAAACAACATTTCAATCTTTGGGTCTCTGAGCCTCTGGAATCATGTACAGACAGTCTGTATACGACGGATGCTTCTTCTGGTGGAAAAGCACAGCCTCCCTTTGTTTTGCTCAAAAGAGACAAGAGACCAAGAAACAGCACCTGAAACATGATTGCCCACCCATCATCTCCACTGACTTGGGGACGTTATTCATCCGCTCCTTCCGCTTTTCTCTGTGCGGACTCGTTAATATCAATTCATCGTGCAACAGCGACAGCAGCAGCAGCAGCAACAACAACAACAAAAACAAAAACACCGTGGAGGGCATCGGCGCTGATCACCTTCCTAGTACAAGTAGAAATCGGCCACTGTTCGATCGACCGGATCAATCGTCCGGTCCTTCGATGATTGACGTCAATTTTACCCATTCAAAATCCCAGAACAGTGCCAAGCGGTGGCGATCATTGGCCTGATCAGCAAAGTCGCTGATCCACCGACATGTACGAAGGAGCAAGAGATTCTTTCGCCGTGGAGCGGATTTCGTTTTTGGCCCCAGCGTACCGTAAACTCCAAACATCGGGCATTGTTCACGCCAGGTTGGCGTCATGTAGAGCAGATTTGCAGATTTTCAAAATAATCCCACAAGACGTTGTTACTGGAAAAGATGGCCCAAAAAAGGTGTTGGGACTTGGTATGGGTAGGACAAATTTTTGTTGGCCAGAGGAGGCGGCACCGCCACAAGAGTGCGGGGAAGAAAAGGTGGCACCGCTCTTGTTTTTGCTTTGGGTCGCTTTGGCGCGACGACACTGCGACGGCTTGTGATTGCTTGAGATCCGGAGATTCCGCCATCTTCGGCACAGTGCAGGGGTCAGCCCGTGATGAGAGCTGCAGAGGGGTAGCTGAGCTTTGTGAGAGCCGAGAACAGATAACAGAGACCAGCCTCAATCCAGTTGCATGGGCGTTTGCACCTCGAAGTCGGCAGAGCGATTGAATTCGGGAAGCGGCGGATGAGCCTGCACCTGGCTGGGACTCTGATCGAAGTAACTGTTGTCCATGAGTGGCAACTCAGGAAAGTTCATCTGGCTGGAAAAGTCGCCGAAATTGGTGTTCCCAAATGCCATATGCGCGGCGAAGAAATCACTACCGAGGTGTGCCAGTTGGGTTTGAATCTCCTCGGGTGCCTTGCATTCCTCGCAGTTGGCATGAGCCAGCAGGAGTGCGTTCATCTGCTGAATTTCGTCCTTCATACGCATGACTTGGTCTTTCAGATAGGCGTTTTGAACTGCCTTCTCGTGGGAATCCCGTTGTAACTGATCGGTCTTTTCCTTCTTGTTCATGCGGCACTTGGCAGCAGCCACACGGTTCTTCTCCAGCGACTGCCTTCTCTTCTGCTCCTCGGGCGATCCTCCCTTGTCCGCTGAGGCGGCCGATTTTTTAGAAGACTTCCGCTTCCGGCCGGACGTAGCTGTAGCAGATGCCGGTGCTGACTCGTCTTCTTTAAGCTGAGCCTTGGAAGCTCGCTTGCGACGGGGCTCGGGGGTTGTGGACTTGGCAGAGAGTTTCTCTTCGAGCTTGACGGAGTCTGAGCTGGCTGCTGAGCTAGATCGAGGTGGGGTCATCTGTCCATATCGAGAGACGGCGGTGCTGGAACTTGGAAGACCGGACTTGACAAAGCCATCGACCTCGAATGGAGCAAAATTCAAGGGGGAGTCGTCCACGGAAGGCTTCATATCATCATCACGCTGGAAGTCTGGCCATTCCGAGAGTGAGAAATCTGTGGGAGGGCTGTAGGGCTGGAAGTTGTTGAGGGAAGTGGGCTTGATTGGAGCCGGGTCGAAACCAAAGTCATCTTCTTGTGTAGGAGCAAAGGCGGTTGCGGAGGGGAAGCTGTAGTCTCGGAAGGTGTATCCATCCAGGTCATTGATGCTGTCCACAGCAGAGGCGGTCCCCGACAAGGTACCAAGAGCCGCCATGGTAGTGTGAAATATACGGTGTAGAAGAGGTCAAGGGTAAAGGCGAAGAGGCGAGGAGACGATGTACTATTCGTAGTAGGCAAAGGGTGGTCTAGGTCAGGGTTGGTTTGTTGTGACAAGGGTTAACTGATGACGATGAGCGAGGGTGAGGGGACCAAGGTGGCGTGGCTAGAGAAAGATGTGTTTTGATGTTTTTGTTTGTAGGTGTGGCAGAAGGAGAGGTGGACGGGGGGAGGATATCAAGGGTTGGGCCTGTTTAAAGGAAGATTCTGGCAACGGATCAAAGAAGCAGGTTTGGTGACAGCGGTGTGGAGCGAAGTGGCAGTGGAAGACAATATTTGGATGTACGTACTGTACGAGGAAGAGGCACAGTTGGAAGAAACATGAGGATCCAGAAGTGGAAGCGAGAGAGATCTGAGGCAGAACAGGCGATGGCATTCTCATTTCGAGCGAACGATTCAGCACCATTTCCTACCTAGCGGGCGATGGAGAGACTATTAATTGGGGCTTAACAAGGCACCTGGGGGCACCGAACATTGGGCATTGGGCAGTGAGAGCAATGGGCGTTGTGGCACTGGGCACTGGGCACTGGGCCACTGGGTCTCGCAGTCAAATGAGAGCCACGGCGGAGGCTTGATCCGGCTCAGGTCAAAGACACAACCCACGAAAAGAGGCTAGAGAGGCCTAACAAGCCACAGTTCCCTGCAGAGAACAAAACTGGAGTCTTCACCGAACCAGAAGGAATGCCACAAATGGCGCAACATGTGGACACGATGGGCTGATGAATTGGGTGGCGGAGGGGTGTATTGTCTTGCATTGCATGGGTACAAAAACTCCAGAGGTACATCGACGCCTAGTACATTGTGCACGGTAGCGTCATGTCACTGGCCTTCCTCATTCTCCGTCACCATCGATCATTCATACCCGCATCGGCCGCGGCATCGCTGTCGATCCTCCAGACAATCGCCGATGCCGCCTAACATCCCCCCGTATCTGGCCATGGGAATTTGAAAAGTGCCATCTGCCGCTTTGTTGTTGCTTCCCCTCTGTCAGCCACTTCGGAAGACGAGCCCCGTCGAATCATCAGTCTTGGTGGTGGCTCGATTTGTTGTCTCCATCGCCGATCTTGAGAAGTCGTACCGTACAATACTCTTACTGTATATTGTAGTACAGAGGATCGGAGCTATACTGTATATTGTCTACTTAGTCCGTGGTAGAGGACGAGCACTGACAGTCCACAGTCCATCACTTGTACCCGTACGAATATTGACTTGGTCGTACCCCGTATCTCACATGCTATTATGCTATTGTACTACTTCTTCACCCCACCACACTACTCCTCCTCCTCGCACCAACACCGCCCCCGACGTCAATCCTCATTCGTACTGTACAATATTACTTTGTTGTTCCGTGCTCACCGGCACTGATACGAGTACTGCAACATATGTACTCGTACCGGCTCCCCTGACCCATCAACCCTGGTCACGGCAGAAAGACCCGGTCGGTATCACAGTTAAAACAGCCATACAATCAGCTACACCATGTTCAATCATTGCCATACTAAACCTCTATTTACAGACACCTCATGGAACGAAGAACGTATTATTGTTGCAAGGTAAACACACCTACGTAATGATCTAGGACCCAGCACCACGTATGTCATAGCAATGTCATCGTGCATGAAATCTCACCAGCCCCTCTTCGCAACGAGCCACCTCCTTGCACGTACTCCATCCCAGTGGCAGGAGGGGAACACAGGGTGAGCCACAGATGACGGCATATCCTTGCCCAGTTGATAACCTAGCATCCGGACCTGATATCCGTAGGCGAAATCCTCCTCCACTTGGCCAAGTCCACATTTACTCATGTATACCCGGTCTTCCCAGCACAACCACGATCCATGGCACTTGTCCGTCCCGTCAGTGAGATGATTTAGAATAGCATGATCGTCAAGCCGACAAGACCGGCCCCCATTGCGGACCAGGTCAGCATCCGGAAGCCTCCTCCGCTGGCACCATTGCTGCTGTCACCAGTAGGAGAAGCACTTCCGCTGCTGGTGCCGCTAGTGCCGCTTGAGCTGCTGGTCGCCGAAGATGATGAAGACGAGCTACCCGCAGTGGAAGACGCCGTTGAAGAACTGCCGCTAGCCCCGGTGGAAGCTGTCGTCAACAAGCCGCTGTCGTCACCCAGAGAATCGGTAAGTGTGATCGGAATATACGACATGTCGGTGGGGCCCAGGGTCGTGCTGGTCGCAGTCGAGGTAATAGAAGTATCGAACGAAGCCTCCGTGTTGGTCAACGATGGAGCGTCGGTCGCAATCAAGCCTGCCGGTCCAACAAATGTCTCTGCGCAGGCCGCCGCCGTCGTTCCTGACACCGTACAATCAAGCACCACCGAGGTGCTCTCGAACGATTCTTCTGCGTGAAATGTTGAAGGGCCAACCGTCACGGTAATAGGACCGTCGATTCCGCAGTCAGTAGAGCCTGCATCCGAAGGGCATGCGACAGCCATGGTCGTTTTCGAGGAATCCTGACTCAAATCAGCACCCTGGCACGTTCAGGGACCCCGTCGCAATGCCTACCGATTTGATCACCGAGCCTAACAGTGTCTGCGAGTCGGCACCCGGAAAGAAAACGCTGATCACCGATTGTGACTGTGCTGCGGCCACGCCAGCTAGCGTCAACGCAAGCCCTGTCGTCTTCATGGTAACCATTTTGAACTCCTGGTATCCTCCGCGAAATCCCTAAATCGAGTAGTGCAAAGGCGATGACGAGGGAAGAGAGAGCCGAACACAATAAATTGGGAAGATGAGGATGAAGAGTAAGTACACAAAACAGAGGAAACCCTAAAACTACGAATGTTGCAGACGCCTACGCCGCGATTCGGCGTCTCTGCGCCATGCCTAGGGGACCAAGTCTTGTCGTCAATTTCTTGAAGCCCCCTATTTTGGTCTCGACTTCAACTAGCCTTGGCGCCAGCTGGAAACACGGGTTTTTCCCCAGTTGGAATGCGCCTTCGCCCCAGACAAGGCGACACATGCCTCGCTGGCGGTTGAGGAGGTGCGCCAACGGTTTCAATAAGTTTCAGGCATGATATATAACTTGACCTGCAGGCCACCGATGTCGTGGGGAGAATAATCGCCACAAGCCTACCTTCTCCTCTGCCAACATCACCAACAACAGTAGCTGTTCCAGAATGGCCCAAGTTTTGGGAGCAATCTGGATCGGGTACCTTTGACATCTGTCAGGCGAGATCAGGTCTACAATACCTGTGCAAGTGGTCAGCGGCGACCTCAACACCTCGGAGATTAAAAGAGCCACGCCCAAAACAGTCGTGCTGGTGTGAAGCGAGACATATTCTTGGATCGCTAAGCGTCAGTAGGTGTTACACTAATGGACACGATCTACCGTACATTTCCAAGCACGCAAATGTCCAGCTCGCCCATAGCCTTGAATTTCGTGGCTGCACGGTGGAACTAATTTAGGGACCTTAGTTGGCACAGGATGAGTCCAAGCCGAAATGCAAAATGCATCACGTGACGGCTCAAACGGCACGTGATGTTGTATACAGCAAACACCAACCTGTGGATGGAAGGGGAATGTTATCGCGACGAGGGTCGCCAGAATGCTCTTGTCATATGCTCTATAGCCGTCCCTTGACTGATTGCCTGGCAGAGGACTGCTAACGGCCCCGCCGCATATCACGGCTACAAAGGTCTGCTGAATCTCTTCTCCCGCTTCTGAATCAGGTGCAGCACGGTTGCACTGCATCCTTTGCACTAGCGATTTACAATCCCCAGAATGGCTGTGTGATTGGCGCTGGTCAGAGCGCTTCGAGTTCACTTTGCCATCGGTCAGCATTCAAAGCAAAGTACTGCTGTAGTTGCTCCCGCTTCATTAGTAGGTGAAGCACGCCAGCCCTTTTCGTTGCAGGAAATAAAGAATCGTCAGAATTCGACAGCTTCATCGCCGTCTTGGGTCTGCACAGTCTCAGTCCTTCTCCTTGAGGTTGCATCTGCGTCCAAGCTCCGCACTTGGTGAAGCTCGAACCCATACCCAACATCAACACTGGTGCCTCCACCGTTGCTCTCCTCGTTCGGCGGAACTCGACACTGCTTCAGTATCTTCTCAACCTGTTCCTTCACCAGCCCGCAACCCCATCTCTGCAGTGGGTCCCGCTTGATCATGCCAGCAATGCATTGACAAACGAGCTCTCCAGTACCAGGCTCATGCCCTTCCTTGTCAATTTTCGCTGCTAAGCCCGCAGGGAGCAACCCTTTCTGCAGGCCTCCAAGAACGACCATGCGTTCGGATTTGGTAGTACAATGCCAGAGCATTTCCACTAGCACTACGCCAAGGGCAAACACGTCGAGTTTCTCATTGATGGCCGACGAGGCCTTCCATTTCTCTTTCGGGTCTGTCCAACGTGGTGGCCGATAGTATTCAGTGCCGACTGCTTTATCGGCTTTGCCGTCGATATGCTGGTCTCTCCTCTGACCATCTCTAGCCAGTTCAGCAACAAGACCAAAATCACCAATACGTGGATTCACAAAGTAATGACCGGGAAACGAGCATGCAATGCAACCACCGACGTCGTAGTAACCCCCCGAGACGGCGCCAGCAGTGGTTGCCATCTCAAGGCTCGATATGAATATGTTGCTCGGTTTGATATCGCGATGGACCAACCCTTTTGCGTGGATATATTGCAACCCGCATAGGATGCCAAGCAAGATGCGCAATGCGGGCATCAGATGGAAGCAGTGCCTGCGCGTGGGATTGCTTGGTGCACTTCGGGCGTTTTCAGGTGGTGGCGCCAGGTATTGCTCAAGCGTCATTGGATAAACTGACATTTGTACGTGTAGGACATAGACCGAGTCATCCATTTCCGCGTCGTGCTGACCGTTTGGCTCCGCATGCCCGTCAGTAAATATTTCAGATGGTCGTGCTGAGCTTGGGTCGGAAAGCGTCTGTCTCATTGACCATAGAGGTTGTTCTTTGTCCTCCTCGTGTTGATCGATTGTGCGGACTTGCGAAACGCTATCTGAACCAAAGACAATGCCATCGCTTCTATCTGGCGACAATCGACGTGGTAAGGCTTTTCGGGGCTGTGTGCTTGTAACAAGGGCTGTCCCGTCAGCGATGAGGCGTCTGCCATGAAGTCTAAGGTTCGGTCTCTCCTCGTGCAGATCCACGATCCTTGGTACTCTCGGTGATTCGATCCATGTAGCATGGTACCGAACGACGTTGTTGTGTTCAAGTTGAGCTAGTGCCTGAACTTCACGTAGGACATGTTCAAGTTCTTGATGGCCCGACTCTTTGTACCTCTGCGACAAGCGAGGGCTAAGGGGGATCTTCTTGACTGCGTATTCCTTCCTGTCGAAGACGTTGAAGGTGCGGTACACCCTACCGAAGCCCCCTTTTCCAAGCAAACCGATTTGCTGGAAGCTTGATTCGTAGTGGCTGCGAGGACGTTCTATAGACTGGTTGGACAGCATAAAATCGGAAGGGCGAAGCGAGAGTGGATTTTGGTGTTCATAGAACGAGAGGGCCCTCAGAGGCTGATCTAGTAACTGTCCAAATGCATTCGCGCGTCCTTGTTCGGTTCGAGTTACAGCAAGTTGCTGCTCTTCAGAAGAAGGCAGGGACGCGGCTGCAAAGTTGGACGATATGAGGTTGCCCGTCTGCACTCCGCCGAGTGCTATGCCTTCGATCCCGGCCAGATAGGTAGCCCGCATTTGTTCGCTGCCACGGCTTTGCTCAGACACGGCCGTTGGAAGCACACCGGTTTGAACCAGCGACTGAGTGGCTTGTCGATAGAATTGTCTGGACAGAGCCTCAATCTCGGGCGATGACCTTGTGTAGTTGGAGCCGGGTTCCGCCCTGTTCATCATCTCGCAGGCTCGATTCCGCGCAAAGTCCTCGAGGAGGGCGTCGATCAAGTTTGTCCGATGGTGGTCGACGCCGGCAAACGAGGTTGCGGCACAACTACCGGCAGCAGAGGAATCTGCGAACGAGATGCTCCCATGGCTCGAGAACGATTCCGTGGTGCCCAGGTCGCCTGTCTCGCCGTCGACACTCCCCAAGGGTTGGTTCACGTGTTCAACTTCCTCTGATCCAGCACTTTCGACGTCGGAACTGCTGGAGCTGGAGCTGGAACTTTCATCACCAGGCCTTCGAAAAAAAGCGGAACTCATCCTTCACCCATGACAAGAAGTCCTGCGAACAAGCACTCTCACGTGTCCACATCCAATATCAGGCTCATGACTCAAATCGTAACTCGACTGAGTCGTCCTATTGCGATCGCGATTGGGGAGGGGAAGAGAATGAGCACAACGATCAACAGGGTTTTGAAGTCAAGGTGTGATCAGGTTTCGTGTCTGACTCATGAAATGCTGTTCATTGCACACTGCACCTATCTACTGTAATTAACTCGGGGCCAGGCTACGAAACTTCACTGTGATTCTATGAGGCTCGCTGACAAGATGCACCACGCCGCTTTTACAAAGGGCGCCATCTGCGGGCCCAAGATCTGGCATCAAATTCGTCGCCGCAATTACGTCGGCTGAAGGAACTACTCGTTTTGCGAGTGTCTTACTGCCCATTCACCCTTTCAACCTCGCGCTTCTCTGGTCGTTCACATCATCCCCAGACGTGCCCCGTTCTTTTGCCTGGAGAATCACGTCTGCCTGCCCAATCAACCTAGTTTCAGTGAATCCAATGGGTCTTGATAGGCAACTCCGTAAGCACGCGAACAGCCCACGCAGATCTTCCAAAGCGGCTCTGTGAATGCTCTTCATCAATACCGATAAGCGCCATATGTTACCGGAAACCTTCATAATGATTCAAGCTCGCCGGAGCTCTCGTAGCGCAGCTTCATGTCAATCCGATCATGACTAATGGTTATTGACGCCGATGCTCTTAGTCGGAGCCGCCACAAGTCCGAGACACTGCTCGGTACCGACAAAACAGAAGGCTACGCAGAACCGTCAGGGCTGATCACAAGCAAGCAAGCCAGCGGTATCAGAAGATCCCATGTCCCGCAGATGCAATGGGCAGCCGTATGCACGATCGGCAACATCGGCATCTCTTTCTTTCAGGACAATGCTCAGTATCGACAAACAGAGTATCGCTGACCTCATCTATTTTGTACACATCGTCGGGCTCCCGAAGATGATATGAGACGATAACATCGGATTGTGACAGAGGCCCTACTATCAGGCCTAGAAGTTCCGAATGGCAGCAGCTCGGCTGAGAAGACCTTCCTCCAGGCTTTGGCAAAGTCTACTGACCGGGCCGGTTGACCCTGGTAATGAGCCGAGTTGCGATTGTGCTTGACATTTGCGTGAACTTTGAGGTCTTAATGTCCTTGAGCAGATTGTGTTGGGTACCGAATCGTGATCATCTTCCAGTATCTCCTTTGACGATTCGCAGACCAACGTACCTGCTGCTGTCATCCATCAGTGAACAATCGCAGGAGTTTCGGAGTTTCGAGCAGATCCTGAGCTCAATGCCGGCGACTTCCATCGTTACTCGCTAAGTCCAGCAGCATCCAGCAGCATCCAGCAGCAAACCTACGCAATAACTCAAGAGCTGTCGTCTACTCTGACCTTGCTCTCATGACACATTTGAAACATGAGACAGTAAGACGCTTTGTGCTGCAACACTGGCTTCAGGTAAGACAAATACGCGAAAAAGACGCGGTCATGTTGGCCTCGGGAAAAGGATTGTCTTAAAAGGGCTGGTCCAAATGCCGAGCTCGAAGTCCAACGGATACCTCTCATCGTCACCCCACGCATCACACTGTCTTTGCATTGCCAAACGGGGCTAGAGAAGGCGGTGGTTCTTTTTCTTCTCACTCGGGCGACGCCCTAATGAGGAAAGTGTTGTTTCTCCAAGACGTTTCTTTGTGTCCTTGAATCGGGGAAAAACGGAGATGGCCTCCCCGAGTTGGGGTATGCCAGAGGTGAACCGGCCCGGCATACCATGAACAACCGACCATGTTCGACTTGGGCTTAAAAGAGTGAAACGAAAAAGA
Organism: Rhinocladiella similis; assembly: GCA_024082115.1. Classification (NCBI taxonomy): domain Eukaryota; kingdom Fungi; phylum Ascomycota; class Eurotiomycetes; order Chaetothyriales; family Herpotrichiellaceae; genus Rhinocladiella; species Rhinocladiella similis. The sequence goes on from JAMRYE010000009.1 coordinate 827,760, forward strand.
ACGTCTTTGCGAATTGATCTCTTATGGTGATTTTGATTGCTACGTGCAGGACATTGAAATTTTACAAGGCTAGACAGTTTAACGTGACTTCCACTTTGACCAGTCAGAATGGGCAGCGTTGCACAGACATACTCCGAGGAGGCCCTTGGAAAGGTAAGTTGGGATGAACGCTGATGTTTGAGAATGCTGAACTGACCTTGAGAACTAGCTCAAAAACCCTGAACTCTTCATTTCCGATGCTTTCATTGGAGGGAAATGGGTGAGTAAGGACAAGAAGTTTCCCGTGACCGGTAAGAATTCGACACAGCCGTCAACAGGAGAACTCTTCTCATGGGAAATCCAGAACCTGCAACTGCGAAAACCCTCGGACATGTCTCGAATTGCGACCTAGAGGACTTCAAAACCGCGATCAATGACGCCTACATCGCACAACCAAAGTATTACGAAAGCACCACCGCCGCACAGAGAGGCGCGGCTCTGCGACGCTGGAACGATCTGATTCTCGCCAACAAGCAAGACAGTGAGTATTTTATTGACCATGCCAAGTACACTCTATTGACTGACTTTTCCAAAGTTGCGACCATTCTCAGCTTGGAAAATGGCAAGACTTATCCCGAGGCAGAAGGAGAAGTCGTCTACGCTGCCAGCTTTGTTTCATGGTTTGCAGAGGAAGCAACGAGAGCGTATGGAGTCACGATTCCCTCGTCAACTCCCCACACCACACTCCTGACGCTGAAAGAGCCCGTCGGTGTCTGTGGTATCATCACACCATGGAACTTCCCAGCAGCGATGATCACCCGAAAGATCGCCCCGGCTCTGGCGGCAGGTTGTGCCGTGGTTATCAAGCCCCCAAGTGAGACCCCATATACGTGCTTAGCACTTACGAAGCTCGCCATCGAAGCCGGAATTGCACCCAAGGTCATCCAAGTCTGCCCGACGAAGGATCGCCAGGCGGCCACCGAGCTTGCTACCAACCCGCAGATCCGCAAGATCAGCTTCACGGGTTCGACTGGGGTGGGTAAGATGTTGGCAAAACTTGCTGCAGGGACCCTGAAGAAGTTGAGTCTCGAGCTTGGAGGCAACGCTCCTTTCATTGTCTTTGACGACGCCGATCTGGACCTGGCTGTGGAAGGCGCCATGTTCTGTAAATTCAGATGCACCGGACAGACATGTGTCTGGTAAGTCGACCACGTCAACTCTCAAAAACCATTTTTCAGTGTGAGACTGACGTTCTATCTCAAGTGCAAACCGAATCCTCGTGCAAAAGGGCATCGCGGATGCCTTTGCCACCAAACTGGCGGCCAAGGTGGCCGCTCTCAAGACCGGTCCAGGCCTGGACAAGACAACGACCCAAGGCCCGCTCGTCAACCAGGCCGCCGTCCAGAAAGTTAAGGAGCACGTCGACGATGCTGTATCCAAGGGCGCCCGCGTCGCCATCGGCGGCTCGCCAGGCTCCGGTGACGGATTCTTCTTCGAGCCCACCGTTCTCACGGGCGTGACCAAGTCCATGATCGTCGCCAAAGAAGAGACCTTTGGACCTCTGGCCCCGATCTTCCCGTTCGAGACCGAGGCCGAGGCCGTCGAGCTCGCCAACGACACCGAGTTCGGTCTGGCTGGCTACTTCTTCTCTCGAGACGTCAACAGGATCATGAGAGTCGCTCAGAAGCTTCAATGTGGCATGATCGGCGCCAACACCGGCAAGATCTCGGCATCGGAAGCCCCCTTTGGCGGTGTCAAGGAGAGTGGATACGGTCGTGAAGGAAGTCTCTACGGCATGGATGAGTACCAGATCATCAAGGCCGTTACGATTGGGAATCAAGATAAATAGATGTTTTTGAAAACGGCCCACAGGTGATATTATGACGGGAGCTTGTGCTTGTGCTGGACCCTCCGCCTCATGAAAACATCGAATCCCGTCCTCTGACACTACGCATAGATAGATGGAAATCTACCTATACAATAGTATCAGTAATCGGCATTGGACAGAACCATTCCATTTCATCGATTACACGATACTGAGTTTCCCTTTCTTCACGGATCCCCAAGACATCATTACAATCGTTGTACTACATAAGTTCCACACAAACAACTCGCCTCTCCCCTCCGCCTCCGCCTCCGCCTCCTGCAGAGTTCATGCCCCATCACTCCCCCAAGATGCATGTAGGTAAAAAGCAGAAGCAGAAGCAGAAGCAGAAGCAGAAGCATGGTCCATACCGTCGAGCAACCTTGACCCATGTGAAACTGGCAGACGATATTGTTTTGGTATTGGTTCATGTCTCTGCATTGACAAAAGGTAGCAGGTAGCGAGTAGGTGGGATCGATCGAGACACGAGACCAAAGACCCGAGACCAGAGATACGAGACTCCTACAGTATGTGACCTACTGTACAGTACAGCAAACGCCCGAGACCCCAGCCATGCGCTAGATGAAATACTACTTCTACTAGAGTAAGTCGCGTGACAGACCCTGACCCCAGATCACTCATCATCATTGACATTCAATTCGTCAAAATCATCCAGCAGGTCATCCACATTGATCTTCGGTACTTCATCCTCCTCGCTCTCTCCGGTAGCCATGCTCATCATGTCCACATCTTTGGTCTTTTGTTGCTTGGCCTTGTACAGGGCCAGGGTTTGACGAAGGTCAGCATCCTCCTCGACGTCGCGCAAGAACATTTCGTAATCTGCGTCCATCCTTTCTTGGTCCTGTTTCTTGGGCAGAAGGTCGCCCTCCTCCTTCTCCATCCGCTTGAGTCGCCACGATCTGGACTTGGGCTTCTTCTTGCGCGCGTAGAACTTCTTGACGAGCATGACGTCCGGAATGGTCGAGGCGTACGTGTTGCTCTGTTCCAGCTCCTCGAACTGTGGGTTGTTGAAATTCGTGCCCGTCAGGTGGTAGCCCAAGACCGAGTCGCCGGCGTGCAGCACCCCTCCCAGGTGCGTTCTGCAGTAGTAGGTCTTGTCGTTGACTCCGAGATCCGCGGCTCGCGCGACCGTGGCTTCGGCCAAGAAGAACCGACCGTTTTGCGATCCCAGTGGTTCGATGTCCAGCACCACAAATTCGACGAGTTCCTGAACATCCGCCAGGTTCTTGAAAGGGTTTCTCCAATACGTTCCGGTCGGGAGATCTGCGGTCTGTAGTGTAGTGGGATCGATCAAGTTGACCGACGTGCCCACTCTGTAGCAAAGTGCCAATGGCGCAATGTTGCCGATGGATTTTGCCATCTTGATCGGCAGTGCTACCAGGTCGTCCTTGCAAATTGGTAATAGTTCGCAGGAATATGTGAATTTGTAGGATTTGGTTGACGTGTGGATGTCCATGGAGATCAGTTCCTGCGACTTCTTCACCTTGGCCGGCGTCACAGACGTGAGGAAATCGACGAATTTCTCGGCATGGTTCCGTTGGGCGAAGAAAAAGTCCAGACCGTCTTTGACTTCCTTGATGTTGATGGTTTCCTTGTGTGCACCATGTTTTAGAACGAGTTGTTCGAGATACAAAAAGGTCCGCTTGTGCGGCACTTTCTGCCTGACTTGCACCGACGCCCGCCAGGTGTTTGGTGTGTATGACTTGGCACAGTCTGGACATTGTTGGTAAGCGACTACATATTCGACCTCAAACGTCTGTTGAAGAATCGTCCCTTCATAAGCTTCTTGTTGAACGGTGATCTTCACCTTAATTCGGCGTGAATGAGGCTCTGTCCACAGGAAGTTTGCATCGATGATTCGGACCTTATGCAGGCCACGTAGTTTCCGAAGGCACAAAGCAAGTAATTCTCTGCTTTCGAGTGCCGCTGATACCCATTGTGAAGGCGGGCTCAACCATCGTTCGCAATCTCGGCATATGTGTAAAACTCCCTCTCTCTGTATGCCTTCCGAGACATCCACAGTCAGTTTGATACAGTCATAGCATAATGCACCCGCTGATGCCGTTCCATCTATAGGTGCACCACAATTGCAGCAGAGAATGGTCGCCGCTTGTGACTGATGAACGGAAGGAAGTGATACTGCAGCGTCCAGGTCCATGGACATCTTGAAGTATCTGCGGCCCTTTTAATCACGGGTCCATAAAATATCTGAAATGGAGAAGAAGAGGTAAGTACAACCAAGGGTCAGTACAATTTCCAAGTTTAATTGAAGAAATAGAAAACGTGAAGATGGTGCCTGATAATTATTCAGAATTCGCCTCTTCGAGAGCAGAAAGCGGCGTCGGAATTATCAAGCAGGATTTTCACAGCCTCGCACGTGATAAAGGAGGCAAGGCTGCGGAGTTTTCTCGCCTCCAGAGATGCACTCTGCCTCGGCGGACTGCTAGGACATTTTCCGAGATGCTTCATTACCCGCGTCTTTGCCAATTTACAGAGACGCCGAGCACTGGCATTCATGTTATTGCGACAGTAATCATCTCGTCATGAAGGCTTGCTGTGCCAGATATGCTGCATCCCTTGTAGCTCCAAACACCGCTTCCAGAACAGCAAGTCTCTTGTCCCGACACAAGGCACCTTTGGTGTCCCAAGTACTCCTTCAACGACAGGTATGATAGATGTATTCTCACGCCGTCCAGAGACCAGCTAACGACGCCCAGATGTCTTCATCCCCCATTCGATATGGCGCATTGCCAAAGGAACTCCCCGGCGATGACCCCGACGATGTCCTTTTCAATGCTCTTTATGGCGTCCGAACGATCGAGTTAAACCGACCGAAGAAGCTCAACTCTCTCAATGGCTCAATGGCACGGAAGATACTACCTCGCCTGAGGGAATGGGAGAAGTCGCAGATGGCAAATGTGATCATGATCACCGGAGCTGGACCAAAAGCATTTTGCGCCGGTGGTGATGTTGCTGAGCTTGCGCAGCAGAACAAGGACGGCCCGGAAGGTCAGAAAAAGTCGGCAGACTACTTCGGCCTTGAATACCAACTCGATCATTTGATTGCAACCTACAGTAAGCCATACATCGCCGTCATGGACGGAATAACCATGGGCGGTGGCGTGGGCTTGTCGGTGCATGCGCCCTTCCGAATTGCGACGGAGAAAACAGTCTTCGCCATGCCCGAAACGACGATTGGCTTCTTCCCTGATGTTGGTGGAAGTTTCTTCCTCTCTCGACTAGATGGCGAAATCGGTACATATCTGGCCCTGACTTCTGAAAGACTACAGGGAGTTCAAGCATTTTATGCTGGAATTGCAACACACTACCTCGACAGCTCATTGCTTCCTCAGTTGACCACGCGATTGTCAGAGCTTGTCTTTAGAGACTACGCTAGCTTGTCAGAACGACTACAGCTTATCAACTCAACAATCGTCGAGTTTACTAGTAGCCTTCCGTCTCCTGATCTGGGCAAAGGTTCCAGCCACGGTGATATAAGCGGTAAACTACGAGAGGCCGTTGACCGAACATTCAAGCATGATACTGTTGAGGACATTCTCAGCGCACTAGGCCAAGAGTCTCAATCTGGAGATGAGTACATCTCCGAGTGGGCGAAACAAACGCAAAAGACGATCGCTCTCAGGTCCCCAACTAGCTTGAGAGTCACTCTGCGACAGTTAAGAGATGGCAAGAACTGGAATATTAGTGAATCATTTATCCGCGAGCATAGGATGGCAGCCAAATTCATGGAACACCCAGATTTTGTCGAAGGCGTCTCGGCTCGTCTTATCAACAAGCCCCCCACAAAACCCGTCTGGAAGCCTGCAAGCCTTGCCGAGGTCAGCAAGGAGGATGTCGACGAGTTCTTCACGATGTCTCCTGACTTTGAGCCTCTGGCACTGTTGGAGCCGTACGAGGGGGCTCTTGATCAGCACTTCACGGAGTACCCGCATGCAGTCTTTGCATTACCCAGTGAAGCCGACATTGAGCAGCTTGTCAGGGCGTACGGCCATGAAGGACCGAGGGCGGTCATCGAAGCTGTTGCCAATAGATGGAACAACAAAGCTGGTGTCAGGGAAAAGGTGCGAGAGGTTCTTGAACGCAAGACCAGGCCTGAGGATAAAGGCATAGCATGGAAGCCTCAGATGCCCAGTTTATAGATGTAGAGGTTATGTGGTAAAGGCTTTTTGTCACGCCGAATAGTCAGATGTATTCTTAGATCACTGTTACCACTGCAGTTATCGTTTCGACAAAGCAAGATGAACCACAGTCCTTGAGGGAATCTGTAAATTCCGCCTTCCCCAATCACGACCAAAATTTTCTCCGCACTGAATCCACCGTCACCGCAACGCATCGTCGAGCAACAATCATCTTTTCAGGACGTCGCTGCGTTCACTGTTTGGATTTCTTTGACTAAGCGCGTATGCTGTCTCCAGACAAGTATGTCTGCCAACGAAAGAAATGCTTACCTCGACCGCGGTCTTTCCGACGAGTCAGAGAATGATGCAGGTTATGACTCTGAGGCCGCAGAAGTTTCCAAGACTACGAGATCCTCGAAACGACGCAAGATAGACCACATTCCTAGCATTGAGGACGAAGTGCAACGGCGGATTTCGAGCTCTCCTTCGCCTCCTCAAGACTTACCTGACGAATCCGGCGGCGAGAGCATCAAGACTGCACACCACAAAAACGCTGCCTCCGAAAGCTTAGAGTTGAAGAAGGTTTCGAAGCAGAAAAGCAAGCCCAGGAAAGAGGCAACACCAGGCGTGATATATTTATCCTCATTACCCCCATATTTAAAACCATCTGCGCTGCGGAACCTGCTCGAGCAACGCGGCTTCAGCCCCATCAAACGGCTATTTTTGGCCCCGGCCTCGAAACACAAATCCTCGTCTAAAAAGAACTCTCGCCAGCTTTACACAGAAGGGTGGATAGAGTTTGCGTCGAAGAAGACAGCCAGACGATGTGCCGAGAGTCTGAATACGCAGCAAGTTGGCGGGAAAAAAGGCGGCTTCTACCACGACGATGTATGGAACATGAAGTATTTGCGGGGGATGCGGTGGGAAGAGCTAATGGCAGGTATACGAGAAGAAAAGAGAGAAGAAGAGGGCCGGAGAGATGAGGACAGGCGGGTAATTGCTCGTGAAACGAAGATGTTCGTCGAGGGCGTGGAAGAAGGTAGACGAAGGGACGGTATGAAGAGGAAACGAGAGATGAAGGGTGGAACAAAAGACTCAGATGCAGATGCCAACATTCAGAGAACATGGCGTCAGGCTGAGGTCAAAGGCAAAGACAGAAGCGACCAGGCTAAGGAGAAGGGTATCAGCGACGATGTAAGGCAGGTATTGGGCAAGATCTTCTGAATTAATAGCGTTGGTGAAGTCGCCAATAGCACAATACAACAGAGACCATCACAGAGGGCAGCCTTTGACGAAGGCTACATCATCAACATGTGCTTTTGTTCGTTCTTAGCGGTCTCAAGCACTTGCACTCCCATTAGCGATAGAAGGGTCGAACACAGACGGGCACGAGTGGTTTGTGTTAAGATCAGAATTGCCTAAACCGAGCCACGCTTAGCTTCCATCTCCAGTGGCGATCATTCAGCTATGTAAGGCTCACCAATACTCCGTGGATGCTGTATCAGGCCAAATAGCACGCATACTCGGTGGCGCCAATGATAAATGTCATCGGGGCGCGTGCACTGATCTGGCGGCAGCGATCAGGCTGCCAGCCTCGCCAAATCTCAACCTCCTGGACGACATGGGTGATTTGGTCTGCTGACCCTTCAAAAAAGTAGGCTGGCCGCCATTCTTGCCTGCTCGTTGACAATATGTCGACTTCAGAACTGAACACCTTAGCATTACAGGGCGAGTCATGAATCGCTGGTACAACCAAATCCGGCCAGATCCCATGTCTGCGCCCGCGGTTATCAACAATGCTCAGACATGGCCACAGACACCAATGACTCCGTCTACAGCCCCTCGGCCCCGCGACCAGAATGCTCCTGATTATCGCTATCAGGTCAACCAGAAATGTATTTATGAGCGCCGTCTCCCTGGAGGCTCGTACATCACAGCCCACGTTCAGCGCCTTCAGTCCGGTTACTATGACAGCCCAGTAATACACGAAGACACCATCGACAACGTCCGCTTCGTGGCCATCAACTTTGTGTTTCATCCAAGCAGCACCACATTCCGCTTCAAGTCTGCTGACATACGAATTGCACTTCATCATAGCGGGGAATACAGCCAGGGTCCGTTGCAAGTGGTCGCTGGTGCCGCCCAAAAGCACACAAGTCATGACCATGGCACGCAGACCATGTCTAGCTCGTTGATGAGAGATCCTAACTTGCGCTCACGCTCTCCCCCAAGAACATTGCCGCCCAAATTTCTTCGCCACGCCCCACACTTGTTGTACGGATCTATCAGTCCAGAGACACTTAACTGGAACTTCAATCTAGCTGGGAGCCTCGGCGTGTCACAAGGACCGGCATCTGCGGCGATCAAGCCTTCTTATGGTTTAAAAAGCAGTTACAAGGTGTACGAAATGATGAAGATCCAAGGCTCGGTCCGGACCTTGAGGTCCTGGTATGGCCATGAATGCGACATTGAAGACGGCGAGATGATATGGACTCTCGAAGAAAACCGCCTACAGAAGTCCGGACTGCCAAGAGAGTTCACTTTCGTTATGCTGCTTACCAAAGGCAGCGGAGGATTCGAAGAATCTGGTGATGTGAAGCTCGAAGTCGATATTCAACCTAAAATTGCAAGCTTCCCAGGATTCATCAGCAACCTGGATCGATACCAGCCGCTCCAGACCGGAATCCTCGATCTCGACCGCGATATTGGCCAGGTATTCGAACCTCAAGCCAAGGGCAAGGGTTTCAACTTCGCCAACATCGCCACCAGCTTTGATGATTTCGTTTATCTTCCGGGTACAACTTACTCGACTTCTGATAATGGCGTGCTTCAGCAGTCCACAAACGTAGTGGTGCAATCACAGAATCAGCAATCTATGAAATCGCAGCCACTTCTTCCTTCTGGCGATACCACTCTCAGTTTGCGTGTTTTCTTCGAATCTTCCCGGGATTTGCCAATTTCAGCCAGCAAACAGAATTCCTCATACATCAACCTGAAGGCCCCAACGCGGACACTCGGTCGAACGCCTTCGCCAGTCTCTCCTTCTATCGTCGGCTCCTCCAATTCGACCAGACGAACGATAACGATATCATCGAGGAGATCTGTGCGCAAGCAGCGGTCTCGATCTGAGCTTTCAAAAGAATACCGGTCGCCTCCAGCTGCACGGCAGACTCTACCGGAGGCAGATGATGAAACGCCAACATCAAAGAAGTCGACAGCTCCGCCTCGTTCGATGCACTTTTCCTACCAACTAGGATGCCGTGAGCATCTCAAAGGCTCAGTAAGCAATGCTAAGCAAGAAACTCTCACAAACCCGAAACCTGAGGGGTCTTGACTCGAGGCCAGAGTTCAAAGCACCGCATTTACACACCAGTCAACGTGTGAGACGACAAGTACAGATTGAGTAATACGAAATGGGAATTCGAGGGGATTCAATCCCACGTCTCTTCTCGGGACCTTCGTGAGCATATCTGTCGCCTGACTTCTGCTGCATCCATATATACTGTACAACTTAGCTGGGACGCGTCAATACTAGCTTGGTGCCCGAATAAGCGGGAACCGAGAAAGCTTGGTGATCCCATACCCTAATCTAGTATCATACATATGTACAGCGACAGAGTGCTGTCTCGAAGGTTCGACTGCGTGCACTCTGTAGGACTGGCTTTCGCACTCGCCGGTTGAAAAGGCGAATAGCTGCCCGGGACTCCAACATCTGAGACCATGGCTATTATTTTCGCGTTCAGATTCAAATTTCAAGATCCGCAACCCCAAAAGGTAGGCAGCGTGGGCACCAGGGAAACATGTGTTTTGCATCCGTCTACGACACAAAGGCCATGATTGACGAAGGAGCACTACACCTTCACCTGAAATGGGAATCAATCCAATCTCTCGGGCATGCTAATGCAGGTACAGCCACAAAAATTATGGGTAACGACCCCGGCGAGGGCGTTAACGGGTGGCTGCCGGCCCCTGCCAGAACATCCACCACCCCAGCAGATCCCGGGCGCCTTTATGGGTCACAAGTACAAGGTACAGGCAAGGATGCTGATGACCTTTGATGAGAGTAGCAAAGACTGCTGCAGGTCTGCAGTCACAAGAACTGCCTTGATTTTTTGATCTTTCTATTACTCATGTTTGCACCTTTGCCTTTCGTTTTTCTCTTTACTACAGTCGCTCTTTACAACTGTTGAAGTCATTCGTTTGTTCATTCGTCTATCATTTCTTCTTTGCAGCATTTGAAACTTGCCTATTCCCTCATCAAAGCATTCTTTCATCAAATCATAAGCTTTTGATCAGCAAAAATGAAAACAAGTCACGTCCTAGCCTTGTCCTCCGCGTTGCTGTCTGGAGCAGATGCGTATTTCAGTGGTTTCAACATCGGCGCGAATCTTCCCTCTGGAGCATGCCGGAGTCAATCGGACTGGGAGTTTGCGTTCAAGAAGATCGCCAGCTTCCCCGGAAACTTCAAATCAGCCAGACTATACGCTTCGAGCGACTGCAACACGCTGGCAAATGCCGTTCCTGCGGCACTGACGACGGGTACCTCTCTCCTCGTCGGGATCTGGACCGAAGACAACAACCACTTCGAAGCAGAGAAACAGGCTTTGGTTGAGGCCATTCAACAATATGGTTCTGACTGGATCCTAGCGGTGTCTGTTGGCAGTGAAGATCTTTACCGGGGTGACACTGACGCAAATACCCTTGCTTCGCAGATCAACGATGTTCGTGGCATGCTGTGGGGTCTCGGGGCCAGCAGCAAATCTGTCGGACACGTTGATACTTGGACTGCTTGGGTCGACGGTGCAAACAAACCTGTTATTGAAGCGGTGGATTGGGTCGGCAATGATGCTTACCCGTACTGGCAAGGCATCGGCATCGAAAATGGTGCAGCGAGCGATGCTTACTGGGCTGCGGTCAACCAAGTCAGAGCGGTTGCACAAGGAAAAGACGTCTGGACGACCGAAACCGGCCAGCCTATCTCCGGGGATACAGTTGGGAATGCAGTGCCATCTGTTGAGTCGCTGCAGACCTACTGGTGGCAGGTCTCTTGTGCCAGTTTGACCAGCTTGAACTATTTCTTCTACGACCTCGACGACTTCACGGCATCACCTAGCTTTGCTGTGGTCGACTCGAACTACAACCCTCTCATCGACATGACCTGTGGTTCATGACCTGGTATCTGCTTGTGTCCATATACAGCTATCTGAATCTTTCCACCGGCAGAGAAGCTGTCTTTGCTTGCGAAAAGTTTGTTTCCGAGGTTTGTTAATGAGCATAGCGTGGACTGGTCTGAATTGGTGAAACTTGCTACCGTTTGGAATTTCCTGATAGACTGCGATTTAATCTAATACACACGGGGTATACTTATATACAGATGTACATATTGATTGAGGGCTTTGGCTCCTCTATTTGTCTCTTCCCTGAATTCTCACCTCACCCGGATACTCGGAAGAGCTTGGTTCCTGACTCTTAACAAGTAGCAGCACCGATCTCTATACTCAAGGCTGGAGCCCCGCCTTCATCACGACTGCTCGAACGCTTCCAAAGGTGCAACAGCATACCATGACACAACAAGAACAATGAATAAAGAAGAAACAAGAGACAGGACAGAGCTCAGATCGGCAAAATGGTTTTTATCACAGACAAAATCAACCGATGTCGGCTAAGACAGTTAAAGTTTCTCATCATCGCTGCTGGACTGTTCTTGCTAAGAGCCAGTCCAACGAGATCATGGACCTTTGCCTTACCTTTTATAAGAAACTTCTGCTCAATGCGTTTGATCAGAGCGACGAGGCTGTTCATCATGATGCTACGGAGGATGACAATCTTGACGATGCCGTCGGGGAACTTTACTCGACACGAGGCACGTTTGAGGCAGGTGGAAGTTTCGCGGCTTTGCAGAATAGGGTATGTCGACGAAGCGACTCTCGAGACCATCTCTGGGTTCAGCCTACTCTCGTCCGCGTAGCGACGTCGACTGTCTGTATCCGTGTAGGATTACCTGGTAGTGCTGAGTGGGCTGTGACATGATACCCCAGGGGTACTCTGCCAACGACTCTTTGTAGCACCGAGTGCACGGCCCAAGATTCCTACAAGACCCAAGAAACAGACTGCGGAGTGCCCTATACCGTTTGGAGCAATCGGTACAAAAAGTTTGTCACTGACTTGGACGACTCTCGACTCGTACTGCTCCGGACCGGCCCAATGTTGAAGCCTCCAGATCCCGTGACTTTCCCTCGGCCGAAGCGGACGGCGCATTGGCGTTACATTCCTCCGCATCCCAGTTACCTTGTTTGGTTTAGTGCAGGAGACTCGCAGGGGACGCAGGCCTCGAGCCAGTTTTCAACCACCTCACTTCGTTTGCTCTTCCACTTTCTCTTTTCTTCCTTTCTTCCTTTCTTCCTTTCTTTATCCAAATCACCCATCTCGCCTTGCAACCAGGCAGCATCAGCAAGGCGCTTCTCTTCACTTTCCCCCAGTTTCGGTGAAGGTTAGATTTGGATAGTTCACAATGGCGGGCACTACAGCAGCCGCACCGTCTCGCTTCTTCGCATCACTCTTCCCACCATAAGGACCATCAACAAGGGTTCGGTAGGGAGTCCTACCCGGTTTACAATGACTCTTATCTACGGCAAACTCCTCTGGTTTATACCGACCAGCGAAATGTTCAATCACAATACGGATACATAGACAGTGGGTGTCTAGACCCAACTGTCTTCCAGGATAGTCATGTCAACGTCGACGTCCATCTCCTCGAATGCCTCAACGATGTTCCTTTTGACGAAAAGTTGTGGATGGGATTCGACCAAGCCACAATGGAAGAAGAAGCACCAGCGTCGTCGGGACTCGACACCTCGTCGGTGGAGGTGGAAGCAGAGACAGCAGCAGAAGACGCAGAGTTCATTCCTGGGAATGTCTCGAGTTTACCGACAACTTTCCCAGACACGTTCTTCATGAACCCGTTCGCCGTCTCCTTCCCGGGAGATATTCCGTGCTATTCGTCAATCTCATTCACGGACTCAAGCACGGCAACGACACCCTCAATGACATGGTCTGCGACACCAAACACCGCTACTCCACATTATAGTCAGGATGCTTCGACAGTGAAAGCAATCACTTGTACGCGGTCACTGGCGAATACCCCAGCATCATTACCAACGTCTAGCTTGAACAGACCTTCGGCTACAGATGCGCCCAGGACAAATGCAACTTCGAGGTCTAGCTCGTCGTCGTCTTCTTCCACTTCAGGTGCTGCACCTGTTAAGGTAATGAAGACGACATCCAAACCTTCAGCGTTCCAAGGCACTCAGATTCACTTCGTCGATATGGCGGACAAGAAAGGTGCACAGCGGATTCGCAATACCATGAATTCACGTAAGCACAGGCAAAACAAACTCGACAAGATTAGGGACCTGGAAAGGAGACTTGCTGGTCTCGAGGAGGAGAAGGGAAAGTGGCAGGAACGGGCGGAGGGGTTAGGATGGAAGCAGGCTTGAATCATAGTGGACAAGCACATGGAGAGGATGTTATGAGAATTTGATTTTTTGAGAAAAGCAATCGAGGATTACTATTTTGCTTGCCTTGATCTTATGAATCTCTACGAGTGAATGACCCTGTACGAGTAACTGTCCATCTTCTCGGCATTTTCACTTCGTACTCGTCTTGTAGATGGTAGCTGCCTATGACTCCCGAGCCCGAGGGCATCTGATGGGACTATTTTTTTAGTATCACCCAGCTTACGTAAGTAAGCCGGGTGGCCGTCTCCGCAGTTGCCGATGGCCGACGGCTACGAGGCTGGTAACATACTTGGTACTCCATCCTGCAGTGCTACCTCTTCAGTTAACCATCTTCGATGTTCAATTCAACCTCTACAAACACCCTGTTGGCATGTACTGTAGTCAATCTCGATGCGCCGCGAACCATTCGAAGCATACACAACTCCAGTCGCTCCCCCTAGAACCTCCTCCTTATCTGCGAGCAAGCACTCACACCTAACCCACGCCTGAACTGCCTCCGCAGCACAGCTCAATAACGCCGCAGACAGGCATCCATCAACCTACACATACCCACGCCCCTTCTCTCGTCTGTACATCTCTATAGCTCACCATGTCGAACCCATCCCAACTCCTTCTCTTAGCCGACCACATCAAACTCTCGCTCTTAGAACGCCAGCGCGCCATCTCTCTCAACCTCGACCCAAACCCGTCTCAAGATTCCAATATTGCTCGCTCGCTAGAATCCTTCCGCGAAGGCATTGACTCCCTCTCCTCGAATCCCGACACCGACAACACTGTCATCTCCCAACTACGGTCGCAGTACAGTGACCTCGCCCGACAATTCCACGGCGAACCCTCCACCACCAGTCCCACGACCCTGTCATCCCCAAACGACCCCTCCCTCAAAGATGACTTCACCCGCGCCCAGTCCCGCGAGTCCAACGAGACGCCGAGATCTCGGTCCTCGAACCTACGCAAGCAAGATGCCCCTTCGAATGCACAGGCCAAGAATGTCCGGTTCCGCGACAACCCATCCCAAGAATCTCTCGACGTCGAGGACGAAGCAGCTCGCGCCGCCCTCTTCCCATCCCGGTACACCGACGACGATGCGAATCGCGCGCAGGCGCCGGACCCGACTGAGTCCATGGACAATGTGCAGATCCACGCGTACCATCAGCAAGTGATAGCGGAGCAGGACGAGCAGCTCGACAGGCTGGGTGAGAGTATAGGGCGTCAACGTCATCTGGCCATGCAAGTCGGTGACGAGCTCGAAGGACAAATTTCGCTCTTGGACGAGGTCGACCGAGGCGTGGATAGGCATCAGAGCAGACTCGACGGAGCGAAGAGGAGATTAAAGACGGTCAGTCAGCGCGCGAAACAGAATTGGGGCATGACGACAATTATAGTTTTAATTGTTATTTTGCTTTTGCTGATTGTTCTTTTGAAATGAGAATTATCAAAGAGTGTGGCTATGGAGGACGAGAACAAGAACGAGAACAAGACGTTCGATTTCCTAGACGAGAGCGGGATCCAGAGTGTACAGAGAGTCTAGTCTTGCTTTTTGGAGGAGGAAGCAACAACCGAGATGATGACGAGGCAGAGAATTGAGTTGTATCCTGCCTTCTGATATGGTGATGGCGGCGGTGGTTATTGGGAGCCCGTTTTTCGACAGAGCCGCCTTTATGGTACATGTCATACCTCGACCTAAAGGCGCCGCGGTGGTGTACATAGGTAGAATTTGAAGGGGGCGCACTCGATACTTTGTACCGTGTACATTTTTGCTGAGCGAGTTTCACGCACCTACAGCCTCGGTACTAATTTGAGGTAGGTAGAGGTCCAGGGGAGTAGTTACGATTAATGATATGAAAATGAAATGGCAAAGATCGTATCTATCCGAAGGGCGTGCACGACCCGCACTTTATCATTAGCTCTTCCAAGGTAGAAGTTATGTTGCTCGAGTATAGAATTTCTGGACTGGTCAGGTCAAGGTGTTATGTCTACCTGTCTACTCCGTACGAGCGAGTCGGCAGTCTACCTGATGTAATTCAAAGGCAGGTGATTCTTGAGTGTCGAACATTTCTCAGTGCTACTTACTATTACTGGCTCTTCGATTCCTGAGATCATTCGTGCCCGAAACAACTGCCTGCTCCGGTCCACAGGGCCAGTACACCAGTCACGGAGATACTAACTCACAGTAGCTGTCGTAGAGGACTGGCCCTTTCCCCCCTTCTGAGTAACTAGATGCTGGGGGAACAGGCCATGTCATTTCCCGCATCCATCTGCATCACCATCACCATCACCACCACACATCACACATCACACGTCGGTCGAAAAGCTCGATTCGCTTGTGAATTGTCCTCGACTTGAACGAGAACATGTTGTAGACCAACACCCAGAACCTGGCTAGTGTAGGCTCGCCCTTCCACGTCAAGCACATCATAACGTCCGACCATTCTGCCCATTCATACAGAGTAGACAGACAATTGGCAATCGCACGCATTGTTGTCATGGCTGGCACGGTCCCCTCAAAGTAATGTACTCGGAGTCAGACTCTTTCGCGTAGAGCAGAAGTTAGATATCGAGTCTATCGCACAACAGCACCCTTCAGAGTCTTGACCGTACACCTTCCCTTGCCCTCGACGATGAGATCACCTTTCTCAGCACCGCCAATCTCGGTCTTTGCGGCATCAAACCCCACGACCAAATCCTCGCTCGTGTAGAATCCGGGCTGGATAGCTTCCCACTGCTTCTTCTTCGGGTTGAGTTGTTTCTCTGGACCGCGACCCTCACCGTACGGCCAGCCCTCGAAGAAGACTGGGTCTCCTGCCTCGGCGCCCTCGGGCGGGCTGACGAGCTCCACGACGCGGTCTGCGGCGTGGGGGTCGGCGCCTTCCTCCGCGGCCGGGGACGCTGCGAGAACCATGGCCGCCGACTTGATGCTGCGCATGTTGACGGGCTTCAGGTTCGCGACGACGATGATTTTGCGGTTCTGCATCTCCTCGAGCGGTACGAGGCCGTTGAGGCCCGAGCACACGGTGCGCACGACCTTGCCGGTCTCTTCGTCGACGGTGGTGTGCTCGGTGCCTTCGGGGTCGCCCATTGCGATCGTTGAGACGTAGAGGCTGTCGGCGTTCGGGTGGGCGACAGCCCGGAGGATGTGGCCGACTCGTAGGTCGATGAGGGCGGGGGATAGAGGTGCGACGGATGCGGCTGGCTTGGGCTGTTTAGGTTGTTTAGGTTGTTTCGCTGCTTTTTCTTTCTTTTTGCCGCCCGCTGCTGCGGTGGAGGGGTCTGCGGGCGCTGCTTCGACCGTGTTGGACTTCACGTTCTCGGCGATCGAGTGGTTGAGCTCAGCCTTCACGTCTGCGGGGACCTTCTTGTCGATAGAGGATGAGTCCATGTTTGTTGTTGTCTTGGGCGAGGATGTGGTAGAGGTTGAGGGTTGAGGTTTCGTGCGTCCGACAACGAGAGGTTTGTGTTGTGCCGGCGTGGACGTCGAGGGCGAGGAGGACTCGGACGTCATTGAATGGTTGGAAGGGTGGGAGGCAGATGAATGGTCTCTGGTGCTTGGGTTCGTGGACGAGGTGTGAAAAAGACGAGGACCGGTAAGTGGGTTTGTGTGGAGGTGTGGGCGCGGTGTGGAAGAATGCTGGGCTCGATAGGTCACCGCTACCGGCGATACAGCGTCTCGTAGAGAGGTGTTTGCTTGAAGGAACTGTACGTGGCTCGGTTGTGTGGTGAAGTGACTTTTCTGGCTTTGAGCCTGCGCTTTGAGGGTATGGTGAAGCCTCGATCGCAGATTCAATAGTAGACAATGGGAAAAGCTAGAGCGGTGTTCGCTAGCACTTTCAAGATGTCCAGGTGTTCGTCTGTGCAGAAATGTCCTAGCACTATGCCTTGTCCGTGTATTGGAGGGTTTTTGGTGGGCTGGTGTGCGCTGTAAAGAGTCGAAGGAAGAGTAGAAGACGACGGAGTTGGAGTCATTCACTCCCAATGATGATCGTGACTGTGCGGAGCGCAAAATTTGTATCTGGCGACCACTTTCGCGTCCAATTGACTGGCGGAGTACTTGATGGGCACTTCTTTTACCAGCAGCGTTCATCTCGTGAAGCTGGACGGTGCTGCGTACTATGCTTTCTTCTTGCGAGTGGGATGGCTCAAGTAAAAGCTGAATCAATGTATGAGCAGAGACATGAAGGATTCATTCTACTGAGAGATTCTGGGCGAAAACGCCCCCCTTTTCATTCATGGATATCGAACTATGGTTCCATACTTGTTGGATCAGCTCGTGAATTCGTTCTATGAAGACTGATCATATTTGGATCAAGGATAGCTCGTGCTGGATACTCAAAGTGATGCTTGAGAAAATTTGTGGTATCACACCGACCTTCCTACTTCCAAGTGCTTCTATCTCTCTCTCGTTTGCGATAGGTCTTCGTTACTCCCCCAAGCCTAGACCAAGTGACATTCAAAGTGGACAAGAAGGTCTTGAGCAGTCGCATGTCTCTCCAGCGGGCCTAAAACCATCTAACCTTGACATCTAGAGTTTCGTGATCCACGACATCCTCCTTTCACTGCACTATTTCCTCACCACCAGATCCTGGCTGCGACTTCTCGGCTCTCGTTCCATGTTCTTCCGTCGACTTTGAGTCCGAGGAATGTCTTACTTGCTGTCGGAAGCCTGCGTGAAGCGAATGTGATTTCTTCTTATCCCCTTCGAAACTGGTCGCTTGTGGCCGCTTGGGCTGCAAGGAGGAAATCATTTAGGTCAATTCGAGCTTTGTCGCCAACATCGAGGTCCAAAGACACCGCTATTCTTTGTACTCTTCTCAGTGGACGGGGGGTTATCACTGTAGAAGGGAGCCGGAGGAAGAAGAGAACAAGGGATGAAAAGGTCGGAGGTGGAACATTTTATCGCCACGACTCAATCACGTGCGCAGTAGCGCCCATAGGACGACTTATGTGTGAAGCGTGGTGATCCTCCGGGGAATGCAGACCCTGTGTCCATTAGTATAATATAGCCACAGCCGAAGCGTCGAGAAGCCGTCTCGCTGCTTGAGATCGTCGTGGTCCCGGTCTGAAAAAGGCGAAACTCAAACCCCAGCCGAACTTGCCGTCAACTGTTCATCGAGCTCAACGCCATGCATTCGAACTCGGTAGAGGCATGTAAAGTCTGAACCGTAGTTCGAAACTATCCGTACCACGAAAGTCTGAGCTGAGTAGATATTCGAATGGCCATTCACATCGAGTCTGAATGCTTGAACATGAGCTGCCTCCTTTGAAGCATCATACTCCATCTGCCCAATCATGCCCCAACTTGGGCCAATTGGGCTGTTTCCTTGCATGGATCTGATGTCTAGTGCCATCCATGCACGACTGTCAAGATGCTCGAAGTCGGCCCAGATCTCGATACGTTTGGGAGTTGCACCGGGAGCACGCGACCCAGCCACAGGATAGTTCTCCAACACGATCTCTGTCGGATAAATCAGTCTAGCAGTTCGAACCCCTAATCTCATGGTGTCCTGCGCTGTTAGAGCTGACGATGAGCACCAGCAGTCGCCCACATCTTGCCATGCAGACAGAGCAGTCTCGGCATGCTGTGTCTGATAATATGTAGAACCAACAAGACGCAAAAGGACTCTGCGGCCGAACGATAGCGGCGAGAGTAGAGTCGGAGAAGTGAGTCTGGGCTCTACCAATGCTCCATGCTTTGGAGAGAAGTAATTGATCTTTGGAATTACCGGTGATGCTACATCTCCTGAGGACGCTGTCCGCTCAAATTTTAGTCCTTCAATGCGATTTGACAATTCGGACTGTTGCTGTCTCATTGTTTCCATATCTTCCTTCCTTTTGGCGAATTGGGTGTCAATTTTGTCGTTCAATCGGAGCTCAAGAGCGCGTATCTGGCTGTTGAGATTGGTCAAGGTGGCGGATAATTTGGATAGATCTGCGTTGTTACCGCTGGTGACATTTAGAAGCCCGTCAGGAGTTCGAACGCAGCTACCGCAATACCTCTGCAGAGTCAAACCCACCGGAGATGTCGTGTAAGGGTCGCAGATAAAGTGAGAATACGAGTAGCAGAGAATAAGACTCGTCGCAGCCATCACCAGTATGACGAAAAGAAAGTGGATAAAAAGAGGGATGATTGATGAGTTTGGAAGGTCCTTGATCACCCTGCCACTCTCCTGCAACAATTGCCACGTCCAGTCGAGCAGTGAGGAGGACAGCTGAGATGCCTTGTCTCCAGTCTGTTGGACATACTGCTTTGATACATCCCACATCTTGTGAAGGAACGGCTGTTCAATTTGTCGAACTGTAATGTTGGGTCTTCGAAGACCCCGTTCATAGTTGTAGCTGTGTTCAAACATGCCGCTTGGGAAGCTAGAGGGGTCGGTATCTTTGTGGGAAGCTACATCATCCGAAATGCTGCGTTGAACATCTTCCTCAGGTATCTCGTCGAGTTGACTACTTTCAAGTGAACTTGCCCAGGCGGCCACTCGTTGCGTGTTGTTCTTCTCCACGTCTTCCACTCCAGCAGACGGCTCTTGAGAGTTTTCTCGAGAAGCTCTCCGATGAGCTCTCTCGCCTCGAGATGTTCTTTGAAGGCTTGCATGAGCTTCTTTGGCGTGATCTCTGAGATGTTGGTCAGCTTGTTCGACGTCAGCGTCAAGAGTCGCAGCCATTTCCCTCAAATTCATGCTCCCTCTTGGGATTAGCTGCGTCGGCAACATAGGCGTCTTGCTCGACCCATACGCATAAGACTGCTGGATCTTCACTTCAGGCAACCTTGGCTGGTTTGGGCCGCCCTCAGCCAAGTTTGGTTGTCGGGAGGCACCTCGGGTCGTTCGTTGAGATGTAGCATTTTCAGGCGACACAACACTATTTGCTCGTGTTGAGCGCCTGGTGGGCGAGGCGCCGCGGACGGGTGTTGCACTTGGCCCCCTGGCTGCTGTAGATCGCCGGGGGGGCATGCTTGGCTATATAGTACCAGAGGCAGCTGGTGAAGCGTCAGACCACAGAAACGCGCATGTATGGCGGACGGATCATGCGTTTGAGCTTTGCTGAGTACAGAGCTGGCTTGGATACCGCCGCGAAGGTCTTGTATACAGCAACAGTGTGATTTACTCGGTGGTTAGAAAGGTAAAGGAAATATCTATTACCGGAGGCGCCCAGCCATTCGAGAAAAGACTCGGCGATATGATGTTGAAATATTGTCGTGTGACTTCGGCCCGATCTTTCAAGACGACAATAAAGCAACTCGCGACCCGACAAAGTTGTATGATTCGAGACTCATAGGTGAATCCAGCGAGACGTGCTTGTAGTTGAGAGAGCTTCGCGTGTTGGACAAATCGAGGTTTCTGGCAGCAGAGAGGCGTCAAACCATAATTATGGACAGATGTTTGCGTCAACTGAAAGCCGGGTCATCGAAAAATGAACTCGAGGTGGTGTTTTGCCATCATGTTGATTCATTGTTAGTAGGACGCGTCGATGCATTGTTGAAGCGGCCGAGTCCGGCAGCACAAACATTCCAGGAACTGGTCACGTGGCCATGCTGGTAAGGCGAAAGACGGCAACGTGGTAAGGCAGGTGACCAACAGTCGAACCAGATATTTACATTTCTATCATTTAACGGTGAGTAATGTACAGCCTTTTCTCTATTACTTCTATAGCTCATGTTCTCGTTCTTCGTCAATGCTGACCTTCGAGATCTTTGCTGAGTCTCTGATCAATCGGCGACTCATCGTCAAAAACCTCCTCCTCAGACAGCACTCTCGTTACGCTGCTTGTGCTGCGACGAGAGTTTTCAGGACCTTCCCCCTCGTGAGACTTGCGTTCTGCAACATAATCACCTGGGCCTTTGCTCCCATCCGGAACATGGAAACGTCGGTCAACGCGAAGTACGACATAGAGAAATATGACAATGATCTCGATGGTGAAATTGAAGAAATAGAAGCACCACTTGGCATCATACCAAGCTGGATCATCTCTTGGCCGTGGATTCTTGTAGTTGGTCGCTGCCCGGAAGCATGCCCCGAGACATAGCAGCGTAGAGCTTATAAGCAGGATCGCAATCTTGGTCCTCCATCGTCCCGTACCGAACTTCTCAAGTCTGGTCTGTCGAGGGACAATCAGACCCAAGACCACCATCGGAATTGGCAGGAATGATATGAATAGCAAGTATGTCGAGGCCGTGAGTTGTAGGTCGCGGTCGATGCGATGGATGTTCTGGCTAAGGGTGTAAAAGGACTGTACGATTGCTGTTATGACCATTGCCAACATTACTGCAATCAAAACATAAAGGACAAGGAAGACCTTGGATAATGTTTTGTGCCAGCCAAAGTGTGGGTGAGCCGCGCGAAGGATTCTTTGCGCAAAGATGACGTTGAGAAGGAAAAGGATAAGAACACCGGCGTAGGCCAAAATGTTGGCGGCGATTGCGATCTGAACATCTGTGGGATAGCAGGCCCATACAATGCGCTACATTTCTGTTAGCTGTGAGGATGCACTCGACAATATTTGAAAACATACGATGATCATTGTTGTAATTCGTGCCATACAGAAGCCGAACATCAAACCAGACATAATGAACTTGTGTCCCCGCCTGCGGTTGACCTGTAGAATGGTCATGTGGCTGGCCGCGCCGCATATGAATAGAAACAAGAAGACGCTGCATATTGGAACATCAACTCCAATCGTGGGAATACCGCCTACTCCAGCAGTCTGTGCTGGGTAGGGAGGCCCTGGAATCCGTTGGGATGACATTGCGTATGTCGTTGTAAGGGTAGACCTTGATGCCAAAGACTTATCGTTACACTGGAGAAGGACTTGTTTCTGATGTGAAGTGATCAGGCGACTGTGGAAGAGAGATGGATGGTCTTTTATCCGTCCTCATAGTGCAAGGAAACCCCTCGACGCGGAATTACGTTAGGCGAGTATCTCCGAGTAGCCATGATGCGCATGCGACGAGGGGGAAGATCCCGATGTACACAATGAAGGTCGCTATACGGAAACGTTACTAAAGAACGCATCAGGCAGTGTTAAAAGTGCGAGTCGGTACTTCGTTGCAATATCGTGCCGTATAGATCTGGCCAATCAGGAGACACATCGGGTGGTGTGCTGTCGGCTTTCTCGACCTCGCGCTCCGTTCCCACCGATATAGAGCGAACGAGCTCCCCGATTTGTACATGGGCCATGATTCCCTGGTGGGAAGCGTTACTCAGCAGATCTTGGAATATGAGCAAATCTCCATCTCTTAATCTGAACGTTGCCGTCGGTTTGAACCGTAGTACACCTCGCTTATAAGTGCGCGACCGAATGCAGCGTATCGATCACGGTGTCGGTCGTCTTCGTACTCGTCCTCGTACGAATTCAGTAGGTAAGCCCTGTCCAAAAGACCTCCCCTACACTGTAGGTACACATGTCACTGTCGTAACTTTCTGCGGCATTTGAGTTGTCCGGGTAAACTATGCATAGGCACTCGACCCTTCTGCTTTCAGCGACTTCAGGTGCGACCTTAGCATGGGAGTCATAATTCGTGGCGACTACAAGCGTTGAGCGGAACAGTACGTTACTGCTACCTCAAGGGAAGAAGTTGTACGGAGTACGGAGGATGGAATCACAATCACCCGACATTTGCGCTAAAGCCTCGTCCCAAATCTGACGTCAATGGGAAGTGGGCGGGCGCGTCTTTGATTCGGCACGTGGCATTTGGGGACATTCTCCAGGCTGCATGTCGAATTCGTAGCCTCAGCAGCCTAGTGATCCGTTCAACTACCAACTAGTTGAGTACTAGGCAATTGTCTATACAGCCGCAACCATCATTGTGGCATCACCACTCACTTATACCAATCGTCGTCTCGAATCCAATCTTGGCCGGTATCACGGTAAGAGAATTGGTTCATCATGGCACCCACTTCCGGGTCCGCCTTGAGCGCCGACTCAATTCTCGATTACATGATCAAGTCGCTGCCGACACCCTCTCCAGACAGTGAACAGAATCGACTCGTGAAAGATCCCTATGCTGCCATAGCACTCTTCTCCCATGCCTGTATGCTTGCAGTAGGTTTTCGTCTGATTGGCTTGGGAGAAGATCACAAAATAGGTATGAAGGCGATGTATGAAGCCTGAACAGTAACTCACATTTTCCAGAGGCACAGTCTGACCCTCGAGATGCGCAACCTTTGCCTGCCGAGTGGATTGCTTCCTCTTCTTATGCCTTCCGATATGCGCATTCACAGTCTTCGATGGAATTTCTGGTCAAAATTAATCGATTAGGTGGAAAAGCCCTGGTGTTTGGTGTTGGCCTAGGTGATGACAAAACAGCCTCTTTCGAGATCAAAGCACAAGACTACATATCCGAAGGTTCCATCGCAGAAGCCACAAGGGATTCAGACGTGAAATCTGCACTTCGGAATGTGTTCATCTCAAATGGACGCATAGTCGATTTGGCAACTCTGTTCCGAGTGAGCATCATCCAGAAACTGGCTCCAGGTATTTCGAAGGCAGGGTATGAAGAGACGGAATCTACACAAGAACAGCCCAGAAGACACGAAGAAACACGACCTCCAGCACGGGATCCTTTGCGCGATGATCATCCGCCCCCTGCGAGGCCATATCCGTTTGACGACCCATTAGCTGCGGTGCCACGAAGACCTTATCCACCGGGAGACTTTCCACCACCAGGTTTCGAAGACGAATACGAAATTAACACTCCTCCGAGAGGATGGCCTGGTGCTCCTAATCGACCTCCATTCGGCAATATTGGGGATAGAGATCTATACCCGCCTGGACTTGGCCCTAATGATCCACTGAGGATAGGTCCTGGGGGAGGGCCACGCGGCGGAGGTGGAATGCACCCTACATTCGATGATCCTTTATTCGCAGGCCAAGGCGGACCACAAGGCTATGACCCAACGGCACCGCCAGGAGCTCGATATGACCCCGTTGGACCTGGAGATGGTCGACCGCATTTGGGCGGGGGAGGTCGTTTCCCAGGTGGACGTGGAGGTGGTTTCGGAGGCAATCCATTTGGTGGATTTGGCAGTGGCGATTTCATTTGATCATCTTAGACAGGAGGCAAAAGCGTCTAGCTGGACGAAATTCTGTGGGCCAGCCAGATGAAATACGCGGTGGTGTGTGAGAGTAGATAGCTTCGTCGCAGCTCTCAAGGCGGCGATCCTGCTTCCAAAGCAAAATGATTACACACCCCCAATGAATCCAGACAATTCTTTTGCATTCTGAACCTAGCCATCGTTAATACAAGTGAACAGAGGAAGCATGTCGTAGCGTGGACTGTAGTATTTGGAACTGCCATTCACCTCAGTCCAAATCTAGGCACTGAGGCTGCGACATAAGTAGTACGGAGTACTGAGTCCCAGTAGGTTGTGCCGTTTAGGCTTGGCGGGGCTCTAAGCTGAAAGCGAGAAGTACTGTATCTCGAAGCCTGTGTCGGCGAGATTCCCAGCAATGCATGTCATGACTGCAATTTCGTAATCAGAACACCAACAACATCACTTTACTATTCCATTCTAGTTCGAACTGTTGAACTGATCTGTGTTTCACTCATCTTCAAGCGCTCTGGTGCATTACGACAAATTCGACCCCATTCCCTGTCCACCTTGCGATCATCCCGTGTCAAAACAACGTCACAACAACTGGTCTCCTTTACACACGACCTCTACAAGATCCTACTTCTGACCTAGAGCGCGTTTTTCCTACGACTCTATCCACAACCTGGTTGGGGTTCATACTCAATCATGGATTCGAAAATGGACGTTGACGTAGGCAAGCCTGCGCAGCCCCATGGCTTATCCCCCGTCACCGATTCTCAGTCAATACCTACCCTCGACGGCTGGATTGAGAGCTTGATGGATTGTAAACAACTAGCAGAGAGTGACGTGTCAAGACTCTGCGATAGAGTGAGCATCACCCTGCTTTGTTATCTCGGGGAGAAACTTATCTCAATCGCAGGCTAGAGAAGTACTTCAGGAGGAGTCAAATGTTCAGCCAGTGGTAAGCTACAATCGAAATATTGCGGCTGCGACCATACTAATGACCGTTCCAGAAATGTCCCGTTACAGTCTGCGGTGATATTCACGGTCAGTTCCATGATCTCATGGAGTTATTTCGCATCGGCGGACCTAACCCAGACACCAATTACCTCTTTATGGGTACGAGAAGGACAATGCTGTTGGGGAATCGTGTGCTAACCTCCTAACAGGAGACTACGTAGACCGTGGCTATTACTCCGTCGAAACAGTCACCCTTCTCGTTGCCCTTAAGATACGATACCCTTCACGCATCACCATCCTCCGTGGTAACCACGAAAGCCGTCAGATCACACAAGTCTATGGATTTTATGACGAATGCTTGAGAAAATACGGCAACGCCAATGTCTGGAAATACTTCACCGACCTCTTCGACTACCTCCCCCTTACCGCCCTCATCGACAACCAAATCTTCTGCCTGCACGGTGGGCTGTCTCCAAGCATCGACACACTCGACAACATCAGATCTCTTGACAGAATCCAAGAAGTTCCCCACGAGGGTCCGATGTGTGATCTCCTCTGGAGTGATCCTGACGACAGATGTGGATGGGGTATCAGTCCAAGAGGTGCCGGGTACACCTTCGGTCAAGACATCTCTGAAGCATTCAATCATAACAATGGTCTTACACTGGTAGCCCGAGCACACCAGCTGGTCATGGAAGGATACAACTGGAGCCAGGATAGAAATGTGGTGACGATTTTCAGCGCTCCCAATTACTGTTATCGATGTGGTAACCAAGCTGCGATTATGGAGATTGATGAGCATCTGAAGTACACCTTGTAAGTTTGCCGCAGCTCTCGTTGGGAGCCAGCTTTTCTTTTTGGCTTTACAAGCTAACATTTCTTTGCAGTTTGCAATTCGATCCATGTCCCCGAGCTGGCGAACCAATGGTCAGCCGCAGAACCCCCGACTACTTCCTATGAACGAGGCAACGTTGGCCCAAGTCACAAATCCTATGGCTATCATGGCATATTCGAGGAAATTCCCGTCCTGGTGATTCCTTGGAAGCCAGCGTCTGCCTGCAGAAAGAGAATCGAGATATATCGCATGTGCTATTTTTGGCGGGCCGCTTGGCGAACATGAAGGAGCTACGCAGTGACTGGGAGCCCAGGCTAAGGAAAGCAGCACTCATAGAGATCACAAAGAAAGAAGTTAATGTTCTTTTCTTTTGCATGCAGAGCGATTCATGGCGGAAAAAGAAAAAAAACTCCCACAAATGTACGACGAAGAGTACCTACCCAATTGTCAGATGTATCACAAGAACGCAAGAGAGACTACCGTTTCAAGTTTTAATGAAGATGCAGATATAAAAGATGTGTTAGTCGTCTGTCAATGGCTTGCTTTTTATCCACCATGTGGCCAGTGATCTGTGTGATTGTTAAATTGCCTACATAGGCGCATTACTTTCACTCTTGCCCGATCCGGACACGCACATGAAAGCTAAAAGCTCCTAGTATATGGTGTACATAGTGGCTCTGTCTACAACTCGGCAGCCTCGGACTCAATCTTCTCTGGCACATATTCAGCCTGGGTGGCCTCAACGGTCAGAGGACCCTTCTTGACCATCAAAGTCATGACTTCGTACAGCACATCCGCGGCGGCCATGGTGGTGAGTTCGGCGTTGGTGTCGTAGGCGGGCGCGACCTCGACGATGTCGGCGGCGACGAAATTGATGCCCTCGAGGCCGCGGATGATGGTGCGCAGCTCACGCGTGGTCCAGCCTCCGGTCTCGGGGGTTCCCGTGGCGGGCGCGAAGGCGGGATCGAGCGTGTCGATGTCGATGGACAAGTAGACCGGGTTCTTGGTGCCGACGCGCTCCTTGATGCGGTGGATGATGCCGTGGATGCCGATGGTGTCGATCTCGCGGGCCTCGACGCGCGTGAAACCGCAGTACCCGTCGTTCTCGTAGTCGGAGGGACCGGAGAGCGTGGTGCGGATGCCGGCGTGGATGCTGCTGTCGTTGGCCAACAGGCCTTCCTCGGACGCCCAGTAGAAGTACGTGCCGTGGTTGATGGCGGCCTGCTTGCTGGGCGCGCCGCCGAACACCTTGGGCTTCCACGTGTCGAGGTGAGAGTCGAAGTGGATCACCGAAATGGGGCCGTAGGCCTTGTTGATGCTGCGCAGGAGCGGGAGGGTGATGGTGTGGTCGCCGCCCAGCGTGATGATGCGGGGGAGAGTCTTGCCTGACTTGCTGATGCCCGGCTCGTCGGCGGCGGTGTAGGGCGTGCGGGTCAGGAGCAGGTTGTGTCCGTCTTCGATCTGTTGAAGGGCATAGTGGTTGTCGTAGCTTTTGGTGGTGTTAGGATGAGATGGGCCAAGAGGAGAGGGAATAGGGGAAAAGAGCACTTACGAAGTTACTGGGATATCACCGCAGTCGATGACTTTGCCCCAGAAGTTGAACGGGTTGGATTTCAAGGGCCTGTTTCAGAAAGAGACGTTAGGAGGTCAAGCCCAAGGATCATGACAGCACAGAGAAGAGCAGGAAACTTACACATTGTACCCGCCACTGAATCCGAGCTTGCGTGAGCCTTCATCACCACGAGAAAAGTAAGCATGCGAGAATTCAAAACGTACTAGAGATTGAGGCGTCGAGAACCTTGTCTGATCCCGCTGGGCCCGAATCGAGCGCCAGGCCGGTACGAGGTGCCGGTGTCGAATGGTGCGCCTGTGTGATCCTTCGTCAGTGTCTTGTCTTTCTCTTGGGAGTAGTCCATGCTCTTTCCAACCCACCTAGGAAAGCAATGTCATATTTCTCCTCGTCGCTGGCGAGGCAAGGGAAGTATGGCAGACGGCCAAAAGTTGAGATTCCGGAGAAGACTGAATCAGCCTGTGTGAAACAAGACAGTTAGGTCAACCGTATAGCTTGCGCTGGCTTGTCTGTCTCTTACCTGTGTACCTCCATCACCCGGCAAGGTGTTATACCACAGAGACTTGTGTGGTCCAGAGATGGGGCTTTGGTCGTGGCCATGGTTACCGTGGGCAATAGCACAGCTGGCACATGCCAACAACGCAAAGGATTTGAGAAGCATGTTGATAATACCACCACAATCTTCAAAGAAGCGAGGAGCATGTATGAGGGAAGAGGAAGAGCGAGAAAAAAGAAAGAGCTTTCAAATAAACAAAACGTCCCCGCGCATGGGTAATAAGGTACTCATAACGGAAAGATCAGCTAAGCTGTGAGAGGGCAGGGCACAGCTCCGGTTACCACTACGGTCGTAGAGTCGTAGAGGTGAGGCGGCCTTCCATCCACTGGTGGTCGATGTTCCTGCAGATAGCTGTATATGGTCTTACCTCATGTATCCATAGCTTGTGTTCCTGTTACCTAACGTCGGTACAAGAGGCCCGGTAATGGTCTGCTGCCCAGGAAGGAGACAGAGAGATAGTTTCGAGCAGAGGTCATGTACGACCCGCTGGGTTCTAGTGTTCACTAGACAATGACGCCATGAGAGAGAGGTACGAGCTTGGGAATCTGGAGCTCGAAGCTTGGAAGATGTAGCGCACGGCGAGCCGCAGGCCTGTCCTTCAGTCACCAACAAGCCAATAGCAACTGATACCATGTGGGAAAGAATGTATGCCATGTCCAGTCCTGGTGGCCCCCGGATAAGGAAGGCGAGCGCACATATCCATCGGCGGTGGACACTCGCGAGGACAGAGGGGGGTGAGTATTCAGACGCCGGTGAGCTAAGGCTCTGTGTCACCAAGCGGCAAGCTTTGCTTATCAGTTGAAACGCCCAGGATTTGCGAGAGACAACTGTTGGTGTTTTCTAAGACGTTCAGGTAAGAACAAGAGGCTAGAGACATTAATTAGCCCTATTGAGAAGGCTGTAAGAGGTGGAGACTTCTCGCTGGTCCGCGGGGCCCGCCCGAGATAAGGTATTAATCATTCTAGAATTCATGTCCGTCCTCTGGGCTCCACAAGGATAGTCATTCATTCAATAATCATTCATGCTACTTTTGCATGTCTATCCATCTATGAGAAATCGTCCTTGTAAGTCATTAGTCACGTACTTTGTGGTCCGCTACTGTGGTCCGTTCCCAACCGGTGCGGGCGCCGATACTCCTGCATGGCCATTCTCGACCAGCTCATCTTTGTCCATGCGCTCAAATGCCTTCTCCACTTGATACTCCCAGTTGCTGAAAGCAACAATGACCCATTCTAGAATTCCAACAATGTACAATGCAATGCACTGGCCGACCCAGAGGCCTGGCAGACCCCAACCATGGAACGCAAGCCAGATACCCAAGGGCAGTGCACCGCAATAGTAGCTGAAGACATTGACAGCCGCTCCGATATGCTGTCGGCCCATGCCTCGTAGGGACCCCCCACAGCTGCCATTCAGACCATCTGCAATCTGGAACAAGGCAACATACGGCAGCACATGAGCTGTGAGTTTGATCACCCTCTCATCGTCATTGAAGATCTTTGCAAAGTGATTCCTCGTGCCCATCAAGACAGCAAGGACGATTATCCCCATGATCATGCTCAACCATGCCGCCACGTTGGCAGCGCGGGCAGCGCCTTTTGCATTCTTCGAACCAAGCATGTTGCCAACTCGTGCGCTGGCAGCCACTCCAATGCCGAATGGGATGGTGTTCATAACTTGGTCGGCTGTCATGATGACGCTTTGAGATGCGAGAGGGATCTCGCCCAGCCGCCCAGCCGCGAGAGCTACGATCTCAAAAGCCCACCACTCGGTACCAACATGGACAAAGCCCAGAATCGCCAACTTGGCAAAAGTGCCTAGATTTTGAAGGCATCTCTTGCTCCAACCGCCCCAGCACTCTCCACCAGCGACGAACTTGGCATATAGCACCAGACCTAGGAAAGACAGCCAATACCCAATTCCAGTGGCAAATGGAGCGCCCATGATGCCCCAGCCAGCGACGTAGACGAACAAATAGTTCAGCAGTGCACTGATGGGCGATGTGATCAACAAAACATACGTTCCTGGTCGCATGATTTCCTGGGCTTGAAGGTATTTCTTCATCGTCTCGAAATAAATATAACCTAGACCACCAGGTATGAGGCATGTCAGGAATCTGGCACTGTCGTGCGAAAGCTGAGGGCTCTGGCCGAGCGCCCTGAAGATTGGCTCCGAGCACGCCCAGATGATGGCGATTGGAATGTAGGAAAGAGTCAGAACAACAAATCCTCTTTGTAGCAGAATACCGAGGTCGTGCTTGTTCTTGCTTCCGGTAAAGGTCGACGAGGCAAGGGTGTCTAGTGCTGTTGATCCACCCATGCCAATCAGCCATCCAGAACACATAGCGAACATGTATGAAAAAGCGGCTGTTGAAAGATCTTGAGGCGATGCTCGTCCAACGATGAGGATTGAGATTGTTTGCAGAGAGTTCTGCAAGGTATAGGCGAGGATTACTGGGATTGACCCTCGAAACAACACCCAGAACTCATGTAAAATGAGTGTCCGAGTGGGCGTTTCATCCTCGGGGAGGATATCGAGGAGCTCGCCCTCTTCTTGACTTGTAGAATTTTCGTCGCCATCATGCCTCTTGGGTAAGAGTCTCGTCTGCTCATTGGGAGCTTCGCTCATGGTGTCGTCCATCAGCGTCAGTAAGCCAGGTAACCAGGATTGTCACCTCTAATGTGTTGAATTGTAAAAAGGTAGTGTCCGTGAGCACGCTGAAAGTTGAAAATACGCCTAATGGTCAAGTCGAAGCAAACATGAAAGGGACGACTTCAGTAAAGACCAAAGAGGAAACCGATAAAAGATAGGTCCGATTGATGTCCGTTCGACCATAACTCTGGGTTCGATACCTTGACAAGACCCTCTGGGCCCGTGGACCACGCGGTCAATTCCACGCCCCACCTTATTATATATACTCAGTATGTAAGACTGACATGGTTCTTCGACTGCGGTGAGGTGACTTGCTTAATGCCTCTTGCTCATGCATCGGCAATGGTGAAAGGCACATATCGTTGGTGGACCTTGCAGCCGGAATGATGGGTATCGAGCAGAGGCCGCAGGGAGGAAATCTTCCATGATGGCTCTGTGCAGGGAATGCGAGACTCTGGAGGGACAAGAAGCGAACATGCAATCGACGAGTGGATTGTTATTTTCTTATCTCTGGGGTTATTCATCGCTGCTCGTAATTCACAACACTCGTAGATCGTACTACTGGTAACGTGGCCGTACAGCCAAATGTCCGTGCCACTACTGATGCTTGGCGTGTGTTCCAGGATCGCCAGCTGAGAGGGTTGTTGTGGGCTACTCCGTTTTGTGAAGCTACTGAGGCTCGACGTCCTCCCTGTTGCAAGATCCAACGCCATCCGCTTCCTCCTCCTTATCAGAGTCCTATCAGAGCCGCCGACAAGCTCCTTGCGAGACAAATTCTCGAAGTAAATGGCAATCACTACCCTTGTTCTCCAGCGCAGGGATCGATCTCTAGCCCGTCACTATGGCCGATCCATGCTACGCCAGCCTTGCATTGATGCCCTCATATTCGTCCGTCGATTTGTTGCCCAGGCACTATGATGGAGCAGCATATCCTGTTCTGTTACTATTGTATTATGTACTCGACTTCATTTTGCTGCAAGCAAGAAGCTTGTCAGAGCTGTATCGTAATGAAGTTTGTGATCAGTTTGTATCTTGCGTCTCGCCGTTGATAACCAGCGCCATTGTGGACACCCTTCCACATTTATCAGCCACTGTCTCCATATGCTGGTCTTCCAGGCGTTGACTTGATTTCTATACTTACTACTTTGAAGGCTTTGTTTGCGTTCTTCTCTTGTCTTTGGACGCTGTAAGTTCATCACTTTCCTTGGTTGAGAAGCCTTTACCATCTCCAGCAATGTCGAAAATCATGGAGGAGAAATCAGCGTTGCCCGCAGATGACGGTGAGGCTCTTCAGTCGCCTCAGATTGGAGAGCTCGGTCAGAGCACGGTGGTGCCGCATCCGCCTGCAGCAGAACATCTGGTGTTGAGAGATGGCATCCGTCTTCATCCACAACCGACGAGTGATCCTCTGGATCCTCTCAATTGGAGCAGCTTTCAAAAACATTCCATTCTTGCCATCATTATGTTGAAGTTAGTCGCAAGGTTTTAGCTCGCAGGTCTGCTCTCAGTGTTCTAATAGCATCACAGATACTTCCTGTTCACCTACCTAACCACAACCACCGTCGCCAGCTTTCCAGAACTGCAGGAACAGTTCAACATTTCCTATTCGCAGGTCAACTGGACAGTCGCCATTCCGGCGCTCGGTCTCGCTGTTGGTCCTCTCATATTCTCATCCCTCGCCGATATCTTTGGCCGTCGAATTGTCTTCATATTTGGAACCGTGATGGCATTTGCTGCCACTGTCGGCGCCGCCAAAGCACCCAACTATGGAGGCTATATGGCCGCGCGTTTCTTTCAAGGCTTTGGGGTTTCTCCAGCTTCAACCGTGGGACTTGCTGCCATCAACGACATGTTCTACGAGCATCAAAGAGGCCAGAAAATCGGGTTATGGGTTTTGGCTATTGACAGCGGCTTGCTCGTCGGTCCAATAATCGGTGGCTTTATGAACATTGTTTCCCCTGCATGGGTTCAATGGCTGACAGCCATCTTGTTCGGAGTGTTGCTCATCCTCGAGATCTTGTTCATGCCCGAGACACTTTATCCTCGAAACCACATGCTGTCCCAGCTCCCTATGGCTACAGCATCCGAGGAGTCAGGCGTGGACATCGAGAAAGTTGCTCGCAGACGTAGCGACGCATCATCTGTCAACCTTCCTCGCACCAAGAAGCTTCCATACTTCAATTCCAAGCCACTCCCTGGCATGCGTCATCCAGCAATCTACGACGCAACGGTTCGTTTCGTGCTTACCTCCAAATTCCTGGCAACATCGATCGCCGTCTTCGCATACTGCTTCCTGTGGTATTGGTGGATTCTTAGCGTCATAACCATGCTACCAGCTGCGTATCCCGACTACAAGCCGCAGATCCAGGGGCTTCTTTTCATTGGCCTTCTCCTAGGCACTCTGTTTGCCGAAGTGTTCCTAGGGGGCCGGCTCAGCGATATTGTCTGCTCTCGTCTGGCTAAACGCAATGGCGGCGTCCAAGTCCCTGAGATGCGTCTCTGGCTCATTTATCCCGCCGGTCTACTCAGCTCGATCGGCTTGATCATTTGGGGTATCAGTGTCGACAAGGGCTACCACTGGATAGTCGGGCAGGTTGCGTTCTTTTTATTCGCAGCAGGCATCCAGATGGGCAACACGGTGGTTTGTGCTTATATTGTGGATTGCTACCCATTGCAGAGCATGAGCATGGTTACATTCTATGCCGTCCTGCTCAACTTGTCGGCATTTATCGATCCAGTATGTCCACTAGCTCTTCTCCCGTGGTATCCAGACCAGCCATGCTAATTTACCATTCTTATAGTTTTTCATCGCTCCTTGGCAGGAAGGTTCAGGCTGGACCTGGTGCTTCGCAGCACAGGGCATTATCGTGTTTTTTGGAGCCATGCCTGTGTTTGGATTGCTGCACAAGTATGGTCCGACCATAAGATCTAAAACCGGCACACCCTTCTGGGTCAATCCGGAGTTTGATACTTTGTTGTAGAGGCGATGCGAATGGCATGTGGGCTTGCCATCGCTACTGTATCATTATAGTTGGACCCAAGGATCGTTTTTGTATGCGGAGCAATAGGTGTTTCCTCTTCCGGTATTTAGACTGCCTTTGACATACCTGCGCAATATGTGCTCGACTTATCTATTGGCTCGTGATATTGCACATCCTACAACAATATGCAAGACAGGAACCAGCTCATACTTTCGTCTTCACTAGCTCTTCGCCTCTCTCTTGAATGGTCTTCTTGCGCAGCCACCAATTCTGCAGAACCTCCCAAGATGCTACAGTTGCCATGACCGGGGGGCATACTAGAAGCAAAACACTCCACCATCGAGGGCTTCTTGATCGAATCTTGCCCATCACGTCCGCAATCTGGAGTTTCAGATCGTCCTTGCTACCATCGTTGTAAAGCACGTAACCTTTGCTGGCTTCTTTGTTGCCCTTGTTCCGGTACTCACATCTTGTCGCCTTTTCGCGCACATCGACCTGGCTCTTCACCCTGTTCTCAGCGTCATCTGCGGACAAGTGTGGGTCTCGTTCTCTCAATCGTTGCATCTGTATCTTGGGATCTGACACAGCCACCACAACAACCGTACTGCAGAAGATGTCCAGGCCTGATTCGAAGAGGAGAGGGATATCGAGCAATACGGCCCAATGGCCGACGAGGTAGTAATAGAGCATTGCGCGAGCCATGTAGAAACGTACAGCAGGATGCACAATTGCGTTGAGCTTCTTTCTATCCGCCACTCTTTCGTCGCTGTTGCCAAAGACCCTTCTGCCCAGAGCAGGTCTATTCAGTGGTCTGCCTTTCCCCGTTGGTCCGTCTTCTTTGCCGCCACATTGAGGGTCAGACGCAGGCAGTAGAAGATCGGGAGTCGTCGGGCCAAATGTTGCGACTATGCGCCGGTAGCCCCATGTACCTGGTTCAACGGCTTTGCGTGCAAGAAGGTCCGCATCGATCAACGGGAGCGAGTAGGGTGGGGTAGAGAGTGTTTGCGAACATGTCGATTTGCCCGTGGCAATCGAGCCTGTGAGGCCTATGACTCGCATCTTGAAAGAGAGCACGAAAAGCTTGTCACATTGACGACTGGTTGTGCATTTGCTCTATTGGACAACTTGTCGGGGAGCAAGTACAACGCTGCAACGGGAGTTTGTGCTCTACTCAAATGAAGCGCATGTCGCTTGCCGAGGCAAAGGACGGGACGCGGATTATTGATGTTCCGTGGCATATAAAATAGCGAAGGCTTTGGACTGTTTGCGACCAACAATAGCAAACACTTGAAAACAACATAATCCAGACTTTCTCTGCAACGTAACATAATGGTCAATCGTGCCTAAATTGTACTTCAGAGTAAATCAGTGGTTTACAGCGTGTCGCTGACGCAGTGCTCTGCTCAGCATTCGAAGTCATTGGGGAACTGACAAATAATACTCCGATCCAACAGAATTATATTGTTGGATGAGAATTATGACTCCGTATCGCTCCAATCACTCTGTCACTTAACACATGAAATGGCTACCATATAAGAATGTTCTTTCGATCACCAAGATCCCCATTACGACTTATACGACTTTGCCAACGGAGTAATCGGCTAGGAAAACTATCCACGATGGCACCAGTCCAACTCAGTCTCACACCAGCTGAGAAGCTGTTCCGTCAGTGCTTGCTGGATTGCCGCACCGAGATGCAATCTGTGTCTGGAATGAAAGACCTCGAACTGCGCTGGACGGGCGGCTGGGTTCGGGACAAACTTCTCGGTGTACAAAGCCACGATATCGATGTAGCACTCAGTACCATGACAGGCTTGCAGTTCGGCCATGCCATGCAGGTCTTTATGAAGCAAAACGGGGGTAAATACGAAAACGAAGCAAAACAGCAAGGTCTCAATTCGGAAGTCAAAGACATCCACAAGATTGCAGCAAACCCCGAAAAGTCCAAACATCTCGAGACTATCACCACGAGAATGTTCGGTATTGATGCCGACTTTGTCAATCTCCGCAAGGAAGTCTACAACGAACAAACGCGGAACCCGGAGATGGAGTTTGGCACAGCCGAAGAAGATGCAATGCGACGAGACGCTACGGTCAATGCCCTTTTCTACAACCTCGACTCGCTTGCCGTGGAGGATTTTACGGGGCGTGGCTTGGAGGACATGAAGAACAAAATCATACGGACGCCTCTTGAGCCATACCAGACATTTAAAGACGACCCTCTTCGAGTTCTGCGGCTTATTCGGTTCGCATGTCGACTCGACTACGAGATCGAGGCGGCTTCAAAGGACGCCATGAAGGACAAATCCATCCACGAAGCACTACGAATCAAGATCAGCAGAGAACGCGTCGGGACTGAGATCCATAAGATCATGGCTGGGCCAGATCCGTACACAGGTCTCAAGTACATTGATGATTTCGATCTTTACTCTGTCGTCTTCGCCGACCCCAACGATGAATATAACGTCGACAACAAAATAGCCCTTAAATCTTACGATGGACTGCGACGCATCCTCGATGAGAAGTCTGCGATATGCCTAGGTTTGAAACCCAAAGAGAACCAAAGCCTGAGTTGGTTCCTCGCAGCATATGTTCCTTGGTCAGAGTCGTCGACCAAAGCGTACACAGCTGCCTGGGAGGGAATCAAAGCTACCAACAGTTTCCGCAAGGTACTGAAGGAGGCTATTGACTATCGACCAGCTATCCTCGAGGCTGTCGACCTTGTCTGTTCCGAAAACGCTACGAGAGCAGACGTCGGCATGACATTGCGACAAAGCAAAGAAGCCTGGAGATCACATGCCCTCTACTCACTCCTTTGTGATGTTGCTACTGGAGACTTTGATAAGGTTACAAAGCGCTACGAGAAATTTGTGTCCTTTGTACATGACCAACACTTGGAGAATGTCCATACCATGGCACCTATACTCAAGGGAAATGAGATCAAGGACGCATTGGGCGGGCCAAAGGGTGGGCCCTGGCTAAAGAAAGCGGTAGATTTCCTTGCTCAGTGGCAACTCAACAACCCGAAAGCTACAAAACAAGAGGCCAGCGAGATGATTGCCGACCGAAGAACGGAACTGGGGTTGGATTGAATGTATTTACAGTTTTGATGCAGCGAGCCCTTTCGCCCTAAGTTTCACATCCCGAGCCTCTTGACGGACAGCAAGATCGAGCATGATCTCTTCACTGCCGCCTCCGACGACGTGAACACGCACATCGCGACTGATCTGCTCTATCCGAGCACCCTTGCCAGTCTTGGTATATCCTGCTCCGCCCATAATCTGTTGCGACTCGCGACAGACCTTCTCAAGACATCTCGTGCTCATGACCTTGAGCAATGCTGTCATTCCTCCAACATTGACTGCTTTACCGGTCACTCGGGAAGTCTCAATGACATAACAAAGCTGGTCCAGGAAGGCCTGAACAGGTTCGATGAGCAGCCCAAATGTAGCGATCTTGGATTTGATTGGGGAATGTTCAATCAATGGCTTTCCGAATGTCTCACGTTCACAAGCATAGTTGTATGCATCTGAAGCACATACTCGAGCAAGCCGGACTGCAGCAGTTGCTAAACTCAAACGTTCCGGGTTAAAGTTCGACATGATAAGTTGGAAACCATGGTTTTCTCGTCCGATGAGGTTCTCAACAGGGACTTCGACGTCGTCAAAGTCAATGAAGGTAGAGCCTATACTGTCAATGAACGATCTGAGATGCCGGAAACAAAAGCACTTACCGCTAGCATGAACACCCTGGTTCTCCATTCTTCTTAATGTGACGCCCTTTGCTTTCAGTGGCACAACCAGCAAGCTAATACCGCCGTGTCCTGGTCCTCCAGTGCGTACAGCCGTAGTGCAATAATCACACCAGATCCCATTCGTGATCCATTTCTTTTGCCCCGACACCTTATAGATCGATCCCTCCTTTTGCGCCGTAGTCTTGATATTTGCAACGTCGCTTCCACCATCGGGCTCAGTAATGCCCAGGCAAAATCTGATTTCTCCTCGGGCCACCTTTGGCAACCATTTTTGTCTTTGCTCTCTTGTACCAAATCTGCTGATAGGCGGGCATCCAATGCCATTTCCACCCCCTAAGCCCCAGATTGGACCGCACCAACCGAGGCGTGTGAGTTCATCGCCCACTATGACACTGCACCACGTGTCCCATTCACCAAAAGGAATACCGGCAGGGTGTTGTAGACCGCCTGCATCAGCCGGGTCTACTACTGGATTCACGATCGCGAAACCCAACTGGCAATGCCGCAGACGCACACTTTCGGGTACTTGACCTGCAAGTTCCCATTCTTGCGCGTTCGGGGCTAGCTCTGTCTCGACATAGCTGCGCACAAAAGCTCTCAGTCGATGATGCTTGTCGGTCCAGTAAGGGTTCGAAGGAAGATCAAGCTGAGGGAGAAGTGGTTCAGCGAAAGGTGCGGGCGTAGTGGGAGCCATCTAGATAGATTTCCGGAGTTTGAACTAGCAAGGTACGAGAAGAATGGAGTGAAATGCCTCCAAGAAGGAGGTTCTTTACATTCTGGACGAAGGAACATATACCTAGGTATCTAGCTATTGCTCTGAACCGACGCGGGGAGACAACAACAGTATGTCGTACTATGAACAGCCCCGGATAATGCCAGCAAAGTACTTTGGTAGGATGAGCCTCGGTCCAAACAGTCTTGGCGGGTCTAACCTGATTTGGCTCGCATGATGCTGTCACCGGCTCTGCGTCTTTTGGCTGGTGTTCGTTTCGACAAACCACAACCACGAGTGCAATACGAGTATTCTCTTACACGCGACATTCTGCAGTCCTATCATTCCAAATCTACAATCCCGCCACGACAGCGTGTCTTGAGTGGATGTGCAAATCTTACTTGGACTCAAATGGAGCCCTGTAGCTGTCTATTCGCACACGTTACGTGTAGGACCCAGACTCCTTAGCTGAAATATATTCGTCGCAATGGAGTCCTTTAAGGAGTTCATCGCCAACCAAGTGGTACCAGATGATGCAGAGTCTGATGGAAACAAGACTGGACAGGCGCCGGGCGATGATGCGAATTCAGATAACATGGAGAACGACTTGGAGCAGCATCAAGTTGACGGGGCTGGCGATTCCACCAAAGAGATCAAGGTCAATTCTGAAGACTCTGAAACTCCCGAAGAGGCTGTTCCGCAGATGTATCCTCTATTGTCAAATAATCCCCCAGACTCTCCGCCCCTGGCACCGGGCAAACGAGACGAAGAGGATGATGAAGACGACCTCGACATCTCTAAATCGTTTAATCGTCCTACCAGTCCCGCCCCATCCCTAAAACGCAACAAGGGAGCGAGGGTTGGTAAGGTTGGCGAGGAGGGCGT
Source organism: Rhinocladiella similis (assembly GCA_024082115.1). Lineage (NCBI taxonomy): Eukaryota > Fungi > Ascomycota > Eurotiomycetes > Chaetothyriales > Herpotrichiellaceae > Rhinocladiella > Rhinocladiella similis. The sequence continues at coordinate 867,215 of JAMRYE010000009.1, forward strand.
TACCAGAATGCATAAATTCACGCTGCACGAAACGGCCAACTATTACTACATCGTCGGTTCGGATCTTCTGGACTCTGCTTTTCGAATATTAAAGATCGACCGCACGTCTGGAACAGGAGAACTCAACATCACCGAGGACGATATTGTCTATACTAAGAAAGAGACACAGCAAATTCTCAGTGCAATTGACGAGGGTAACCGAGCAACAGGCGGTCTCAACATGAAGACGAGCTTCTGGGGCTTACTCGGCTTCATTCGTTTTACTGCTCAGTATTACATGATATATGTGACCAAAAGAAGCCAAGTTGCCATGATTGGTGGTCACTACATTTATCAGATCGATAAGACCGACATGATGCCTCTGGTCACTGCAGCTTCAACCAGGGTCAAGACTGATAGACATCTCGAAGAGGCTCGATTCATCGGCATTCTGGGAAACCTCGACTTGACAAGGTCTTTCTATTTCAGCTACTCCTATGACGTTACCAGAACCTTACAGCATAACATTACACGCGAACGTCAAGCGCTCTTTGATGGACTAGCTGAGCCATTGAAGCACGATCACAACGACATGTTTGTCTGGAATCACCACTTGCTCGAACCTGCCAAGCAAGTGCTCAAAAACCCCTTCGATTGGTGTTTGTCAATTGTGCATGGCTACGTCGACCAAAGTGCCCTATCTATTTACTGGGGAAGAGTTGTATATGTGACAATCATTGCACGCCGGTCACGTTTTTTCGCTGGTGCTCGATTCCTCAAACGAGGCGCAAATGACTTAGGATACGTGGCGAATGATGTTGAGACGGAACAGATTGTCTCAGAGATGCTGAACACGTCATTCCACGCTCCTGGCCCAACGTTGTTTGCGAACGACAAGTACACCTCTTACGTTCAGCATCGTGGCAGTATTCCTCTACATTGGACCCAGGATAACACTGGCGTCTCACCGAAGCCAGATATCCATCTGAACGTGGTAGACCCATTTTTCAGCGCAGCAGCCTTACACTTTGACAATCTATTCAAGCGATACGGCACTCCTATATATGTCCTGAACCTTATCAAATCCCGCGAACGAACACCCCGAGAGTCCAAGCTTTTGAAGGAGTATACTCTTGCCGTCAACTACCTCAACCAGTTTTTGCCTAAAGACAAACAAATCCTGTACCACGCTTGGGATATGAGTCGTGCTTCCAAGAGCCGCGATGGAGACGTTATTGCTAGCCTCGAAGCAATAGCAGAAGATATCCTTCCCAAGACAGGCTTCTTCCAGAATGGCAACGACGAGAAGACCGGCTTACAGCTTCAGAGCGGTGTCGCTCGGACGAACTGTATCGACTGTCTCGACCGCACGAATGCTGCGCAGTTTGTCATCGCGAAGAAAGCGCTCGGTTACCAATTACAGGCACTCGGCGTGATTGAAGGCACATCCGTTGAGTACGACTCTGACGCGATCAACTTGTTCACTCACATGTGGCATGATCACGGCGACACGATAGCCGTACAATACGGAGGGTCGCATCTTGTCAATACAATGGCCACGTATCGCAAGATTAATCAATGGACTAGCCACTCAAGGGATATGGTGGAGAGTTTCAAACGATACTACAACAATTCGTTCATGGACGCTCAGCGCCAGGAAGCTTACAATCTCTTCCTTGGAAACTACGTCTTTGCACACGACAAGCCAATGCTATGGGACCTGACAACAGATTACTATCTTCACCACTCCGATCCACGGTCCATGTTTGGCAAACGCAGACCGAGTTATCGTCAGTGGTATACCTCAGAATATCTCGCCTCGCCTTCAATACCACCGTCACTATGGCCACGGGACCTGCGTGACCGGCCACTAGGGTACTTTGATGACTACTGGGTCGAATACTATCGCCCACTTGCCATAACCTCGTTCAAGAAACTCTTCTCGTTCAAAATGCACTCGAACTTGCGGTACATCCCGATCAACTCGACCTCGTCAGGCAAATACGATTTCTCACCATTCAAAGTACGCACGGCGAACGAAAGCGACGGCGAGGGCCACGACAAGCACGCCGTTCGTAAAGGTGTCAAGATCGTCGCACCTTCAGACGACGCTTCGTCCACGGTCGGAACCGAATCAGTCGCTTCCTCCATGCCTATGCCTCCCCACTCGGCACTCGAGCCAACACCGGCACCGAAACCCAACGCCCTCGGTCCATGGCTCGACGCTCAACAGCAACTTCATAATACGCTCCAGCGTCGTCAATACACCGGCATCATCAAGGAGCCTTCCTTCGAAGTCCAGTCCCCTTCTGTACCGAAGATCCCCAAGCTCCCAACCGCAACCACGAGCGACCTCACCAACAGCTCTCTGTTGCAACCCACCAAAGCCGAGCTTGCACTGCAGTCGTTCACGTCGCTGATCACGAGATCTCTGGACCCGCAGGTCCGCCAAGCAGGCGAGTACCAGCGATACGTGCGACACCCTTCCAACATCCCGCTCGTGGTGTCGTCTGACATTGACTATTCTTCTGCACCTCTTGAATTTCTCGAATATCTTTCCAAGACCACGTCCGACCCGGCGGACCATAAAGTTCTTCGTCACTACGACGACGACCGCGGCGCCGTGAGTCTGACCATGGACGAACGCGCAGAGACCAGTTTGGACGAGTACACCGAGTATCTTGCCAGTGGGAGCGTGGAGAACCCTTTGACCGTACTCCATGAGGACGGCGAGAAGAAGAGGTACAAAGCATATAAGAAGTGGTTGAAGGGGAAGAGTCTGTTCAAGCAGAGGCCTGTCGTTGGTGATGATGTTGAAAAGGTGTGAGCATAGCTAGTATTACCGTACCATGACACGGCGATGGGCGTTGAGGTTGGATTCTTGGATTTTCATGATGGAAAAATGATACCCCCTCCTATAGACTGTCATTTTTCTTCCTTTCTCAACAGCCTTGGTGGTCCAAGTTCACGGACGTCTATACACCACATCTGGCCATGACCGACTACGAAATTTTATATCCGTTCACCCACTTGGAGACTTTGGTCTGGATAGAGACCTTTGACATTTCCTGTCTTTTCCATCTCAGCCGAATAGCTCTTTTAGTTCTCGTTCCTCATGCACTAGCCGCCGTGTAACGTCTTTCCATTCGTTCTCATCAACGACCTCGCCCAGAATTTTGACTATCTTTGCCAATCGTGCCATGGTCTGGGGAAGATGCTTGCTGGTGCCGCTCGTGCCACCGCCCTCGCTCTCGTCGACACAATTACACCAACATCCCACTAAGCCTCTTAGGATCTCGGGGTACCATTTCTCCTTGACCCGCGGCGCGCAGACTGAAATGACACATTCAACCACGTCCAGCACGGCCGAGACCATCTCCGGTGCGACCAGGACGAAAGGATCCATGAGCCCCGTCCGAAGCATGGGTAGGAGGCCCTTCAGATGCCGTACACTCGATATCCCCATGCGCTCGAACACCGGTGAGATCTGGCGGAGGAGCAAGACTGTCAGGTTCACGGATATGGTTGAGGAAAAAGACGTCGTTGATGAGAGGTGTTCGAGTGATGCCATGACGCCGTGTCTGTATAGCGCGGTCAGGAGGTCGTCTCGGGCCTTGGATTCCGGCGAGGTTAGTGTTCCCGGAGAGGAGTAGCAGAATCTTGCGTCCACAAGAGCAATGTAGGCGGGGTATAGTTCACACAGAACAGATAGACTCTCGTCCTCGGGTGTGAGTGTTGGGAGGAGGGTGAAGTTTCCTTTGAGGGCGTCGATGAAGACGTCGCCTAGGCCGGTGCGTTTGAGCATGTCGCTTTGCACGGAGAGTAAGACGTTGCTGAGCATGTGGAGGAGGTGGCATCCGGATGCTTTATATGTTGGATCGCTGTCGTCAATCATGTTCAGGATCGGGGGAATGAGGAGGTGGAAGTGTGATTCGAGGGTTGGCTTGCGGCTGGCGGAGGGGATGGAGGTGTATGAGTTGAGTGTGTATTTGAGTAAGGCCACGGTGAACGGGGTTGTTTTCCATGGTTTTGAAGTCTCGTCGTCAAGAGAGCCATAGCTGGGGCCGAATGATGGTGGATTGGGAACGAGATTCTTTCGTCCTGTAGATGTCAGGTTGGGGTGCTTGGTGTTTGTGAAGAGTGGCTTTATGATTTGGTTGAGGAGGTCGAGCAGCGTTGTAGGTAACGATTCAGTAGTGGTGCTGGAGATCAGGGCGTGTGCTTGTTTGCGCAATGTTGCTGTTGAAGCGGGTTCTTCTGCTGTGGACGACGTTGATAGAATGGTGAGGATGTCGTCGGTGTCCATGGTTCTCTCATTGACTATTCTGTGGCTTGTGTCAAGGTCCGACGAATTTGACACTACTGGACAATTCTGGCCTTGATGCCGCCAGGCATCTGGATAATTCCTATCGAGCACCACGAGAATCGCCTTCACGTGTCGTGTCCTCGTACGCGTACAGTGTACAAAGTGCCAAGCGTGTTCTGTCTGGGTGTGATTATCATACCTTCTTGTTACGGTAGTCAGAGTTGCCTGATCGGGATGAAGATGAAGTTTTGATGAGCCGACAAGCGCGAAATGATGGTATATAATAATTTTCCATCCCCCCAAACCTGACTTTTTATTACATGCTTGAAATCGCAATAATGTCACTCACGCCCACCCAAAACCATCAGTGGGCTGTAGACAGCTGACAAGCTCATAATATTGATCTCAAGAATTGGAACCTATTTCATATCTTCTAATACAGAAATTATATACTTTTGCTACTCTTGTGTGATGACTGCGGCGTTCAGTGGTGAGAATCCAGTGAAGGCCCCCTAAAGATGAGGCCTCACGGGCTCCTGCACGCGTCCCAAGTATAGAATTATCATCTCTCTCACTTGTCTGTATCCCTCGTTTCCTCAGATCTATCTTGGGTGTATCAACTTGTAGTGCCATCATGGTACCAGTGCAGGTGGTTGTCGATGAATCACGTGACGTCCGGGGTTGAGGAAGCAAACTAATGCAGGGACTGACGTCGCCCAGTCCAATATCCTCCTCTCCACACGTTGTGATCAAGTCCGCTTCCTGTGTGGTACATGTCAACAGACACTCCCCCTTCTTGTTCTACCCTCCGACAATTCCTACAGTACCCTCGGAAAGATGCGACACATTCACATCAAAGACTAACGAAATGGACGACAACGAATTTACGCCTCTGGCAACCCGCCACCTACCCGACGATGCATCTCTACCTAGTCCCATCCAACCGCATCTCGACACTCTCTTTGCCGAATTCGCCCGCACCCGCACAAGAACCTCGCCGCCGACATCTCCTTCGCTTCGGTCTCAGCGGCATACTCGCAATACGTCGAACCCTAAGCCTGCTCCGACCATCGATCTTCGGGCACTCGACTATGTCACCGAATATGAACCCCACTTGATGTGCCCTATTTGCCATGTTCCGTTCGTCGAGCCAGTCGTCCTGGAATGTGATCATACCTTTTGCAGTTCCTGCTTGAAAGAGTACCGTGAAGGGGCCAGCGCTGGCATACGATCTCAATGCCCTACGTGCCGTTCATTCCTCCTGTCCGGGCCTCGCAAAGCCTCGCGATTGATCGTCAACATGTGCAATGAAATAAGAGTCCGATGCCCGAATGAAGACTGTGACGAGATTGTGCCCAGAGGAACAGTTGAGCGTCACGCCACAAAGGAATGCGAGTACGAAAGACTGAAATGTCCAGATGCGGGATGCGACCTGTTGGTGAAGAGAAAAAACTACGTGCCGAATCAGTGTATACACACGTCTCACATCGAGTGTGATTGCGGGGCGGTAATTGAGCTCGGTCGCGGTGAATGGCTGAAACACAAAGACGAGGACTGTCCCAATACAGGCGTCGACTGCAAGCAGTGCGGGAAACGCATCTCGGCTAAGGATTATCTTGATGGAGACAAAAGTCACGTCTGCGATTCTGAGGAGCAAAACGTTTGCCCGGGCAAGCAGTACGGATGTGTTGAGGATGTCCAGGACGAAGAGCTGAGTGAGCACGTCAAGTCGTGTCCCATTGCGCGGATGGCTCCATTCCTTCAGCGACAGTCAAAATTGCTCCACTCACTACAAGAGCAATTGATAATGGCCAAGGTTCGAAATGAAGTTCTGGAGACAGGGTTTGAGAAGTTAAACGAGATCGTCAACGATCGAGTCCTACCCCGTCTACACCAGTCCGATCAGTCTCCTGCTGGCGAAGCGTCTGATATCGAAGAAATCGAAAGAGACCACATCCCTTCAGCAATATCACATCGGGACCTTCTCATGCCGGCACATCTTCGAGCACTGACACCTTCGCCTGATCCGGACGTTGCCTCCATCTCTCAGACACAACAGCATCTGTTAGCCAATCACGAGTCCCTGCGTGGTAATGTATCGAACATGGAGCAAGACATTGCGGCACTCCACAACCATATATCGGACCTGGACGCGCGTACCTCGATGCAAATCATGAATGAGACTTTACGAATCAAAGAGGACCTCGCACATACCAATGCCGCGCTTTTCAGCACCAGGGCACAAGTTCAATGGCTTTTGAACAGAGAGAGAATTGGTCAACAACAACAAGCAATGCGTGGGCGCGCACCATCAGCTCAACCTCAACCCCCTCATGCAGCTCAGTCGACGCGGAGTTCAATGTCGGAAGGCAACGATGTGTCGAATCTGGGGACGAGCTTCGAGAGTCAGGCGTCGTCGAGTAGTGTCGCACCAAGTCCAAACTTCCGACCTCAGATGAGGAGGCTGAGTGGAGGCAGTCAGGAGAGAGTCAAGTTGTGAAAGTGCGAGCCCGGGAGATAGTGTACGAGCAGTGCTGACTTGTCCGGGTCTTTGTGTTGATACATGCTCGACTTCAAGGATGCTCTGTCCTCGGAACTTGTATCCCTTGACGATTCTAGGCAATTAATCGAAAAGTTGTTTACCGAGTAGACTGATACCAAGTCCTTTGTGGTTTGTGATTCCAGTTTCTTAAAGTACGTCTCTCCTAAACCTGATACAACATTTATTTGCCGTCCGGAGCCCAAACCCAAAGTGTATGTTCGTCACAATATCAATTTCATCTACCTGGTACTTAATCGGTGTAGTTTAGAACGATAGAAGGTTCGTCCAGCCACTCAGGCAGACGTCTCTTTGCTTCCCCCGTGCAAGCAGCCTCAATGCACCTTGACAAGCTCGCGAAATGGACACCACGACGCAGCATCCCTGGCGCGTAGTGGGCGTATTTCCCCGAATTAGTCATGATGTTCTGTGCGTCAACGGGTACCACCGGCTCACCCAGCATGCACCAGCACGTGTCGGTGATGAGACTCGCACCAAAGGCGTCGACGATGACATCGAGGTACCCAGCCTGAGCCGCCTGCTGTTCGATGCCCCGACTCGTGGTGATGACGACTTGGACGTTTGTGTGTTTCCGCCGACCTGCGCACAGCCTCGCCAGGGTTTCAAACTCGTCGAGAGAAAAGTGTGGATTCCCAAGTGATATGAGATTCGCCACCGGAGTCATGGCGGTGTTGAGCTGATGCCAGCAATCTCGCAACTCATCCCGGCCTACTTCGTAATAGGGCATATCCATAAAGAAATCTCGTGGTCGCTTTTCACTCAAGTTGCTCGCTTCGGGGGTGACGCCTTGTATATGAAACATTGGCGCCGAAGACGTCGTGGCGAAAGCCGCTCCAAATGCTTTCAGGTCTGATCGTGATATGCTGGCTCCGAGACGTTCCAGCCCGCGTATGAAGGGGATGTTCGGCCCTGACAGTATGCCGACATGGTAGCCTAGAAGTGGGTAGAATGTGTCGTCTACATCGAAAAAAGAATCGGCAACCATGATCTCCAGTTTTGGCAGACGACATTGCTCCAGGTGGCATCCGGCAGCCGGTGCTCGTCCTGTGAGAGCAATGCAGACGTCTAGAAAGTCGGGGTATTTCTGGGTTCTTGCTCCCAACACGCTGTTGGCAAAGACTACCGCGTTCGACTCTGCCCAGCCAATATTCTCACCCACTTTAGGCGCAGTATCAAGCAGGTACGGTGCACATGTGAAGCTCATGATTGCTCCCATGGACATGTATGTTTGTGACAACCTTTCCGCTTCCCTGCCGGGGGTAGGGTTCATACCAAGCTCCTTCCAGCGACGTTGATCAATAGATATTGAGTTCAATGTGGTTGGCACTGCGAACCTGGCGCCCAAGGACAAGAACCTCTCGGCAAATTCCAGGCTTGCAGGGCCAACATAGATGCATGCATCGATATGAGCTTGTGACACGTCGAGAAAGGCTTCTGCGCCTTGCATCTCAGCCACATTAACGAGGATTTCCATGGCCAATTTGGCAGCGGTCCCGCAAGCGCCACTGAGCATGCGTTCATCTTTGTTGCTGAGCTTAACAGACCGTGATAACACTGCTGGTGGAGGCGGGGTCTCGTGTACGGCGAGGTTGTGCCCGACCACAAGCTCTGAATCTCGCACAACAGCCGTCTGACCACTCCGCAAGCTCGAAAAGTCCGCGGCAGGGAGAACTATGACAGGAATGGAGAGCCCAAACATTGCTTTCGCGACCATGACGCCCAATGTCATAATCTCCTCAACATGCTGAAAGACCAGTGCAGCGGGTCCACGGTTGCTCAGGAGCAACTCTAGAATAATACCGCTGCCTGTGCACGAACCTCGACCACATGGTATAGCCAATATTCGACCGGTGAGGCATTCCCCTTTGAGAGGATGGTGCTGGTCTACGATCACTCCTGTCTCAACATCAACGCCGCCCCAACAGCTCAGCGCCACATTCGAGACCAGGAGGTCTCCAGATGCGAACCCGCGCACAAGGCTGCGACCCGAGATCATCGCCCTCATTGAGGTGCATGAGCCTTCTCCCGAGGGCCATAAGGTGTGTGAGTAGTTCAAAAACGCAAAATGTTCGACGACGGTGTTGGCTCTGCAGGATGGAAGGGCATTTTACCTACAAGTCATTTTTGTCAGGACGGATATCTCCTATCGGAATAGACCTCTCCGAACTCTCTGGCTTGGTTATTTTTTGTCATCGAATTCTGCTTCGATGTCTTCAACAATTGAGTAGCACCTGCATTGCACAGCACATCAAGCTGTGGCCACGGGCCCATCCCGGTCTTGTTTCTTTGGGAGTAGTGCAACTGTTTTGTGTCCTTTTTGAAATGCCAGATCGTATCAGCAGTTTATGTAACAAAGCATCATCGAACAACCACAACTAAAGCCCAGACCCTAGCACGGGGCTTCCTTGGAGTCGAGGTCTGTCAAATGCCGACGGGGCTGGTGTCTTCACAGTCATCATTTGGTTATATTTTAGTGACGCGGTTGTTGCATGATACCTAAGAAACTTGGGGTCGTGAGAGCCGAAAGAGTAGATGCTTCGTGCGGAGACTTATCGTCGAAGAGCCGCGGGGAAGTGAGGAAGGAGGAGTAGCATACGGAGTGGTTCTCATACCATAGTATCGGATACAAATTGTAGATCCCCCTTCTGGAATTCGTTTCCATGAATGACTTGAAGTCCAAGGACCTCATCGACAAAATCTGACAGTGCCTTCTCGTCTGCTCTTCAACAAAGTTTAGAAGTATGTCGATGTCAGAAGGGGTGCTAGCATTGCGCTTTCATGGCCGTGGTGACCTCCAGCTGGACACGGTTCGACCACTGTAAGCTCGCGTTGCGGTTCCAAGATGAGACTACTAGATACTCAACAATTTGCAGGCCGTGCGGTCCAGATGAAGTGCGTTTGAAAATAGCATACTGTGGTATATGTGGTACAGATATTCATGAATTCCAAGGCGGTCCCATCTTCCCACCCCAGCCAGGCTCCAAGAACCAATTCACCGAGGTCGAGCTCCCTGTCACTTTGGGCCATGAGATGTCAGGTACAGTCATCGAGAAAGGCTCGGCCGTCAAAGATCTCGACGTTGGACAGGAGGTCTGTGTCAACCCTTCGCTAGACGACCGCCATTTCGGGGCAGACCCATGTCCGTCATGCCAAGTAGGAAAGATCAACTTGTGCAAACGATGGTGTTGTTATGGCTTGAATGCCAATGGTGGCGGATTCTGTGACGAGATCATTGTGAAATCGTACAACTGTCTGGTGCTGCCAGAAGGAGTCTCACTGAAAGTAGGTGCTCTTGCAGAGCCGCTGGCCGTTGCGTAGCACAGTATACGTACCTCAGGATTCAAGGCGGGCCAGGATGCTGTGGTCCTGGGCGCTGGGCCTATTGGGCTCGCGATCTTGCTTGGGCTAAGAGCCCAGGGTGTCAATAAAGTGGTTGTGAGCGAGGTGGCCGAGCAAACGTGCTCTTCAGGCAAAGAACTTCGGAGCCGATTTCGTTGTCAATCCGCTCAAGGACGCCGTCACCGGAAACAACGGCAAGAGCCAGGACCCTGTGGTTGCGGCGATTCGGCAGTTTTCAAGTGAGGGTGTTGATGTTGCCTTTGATGCGACAGGACTGCAGTCCACACTCGATACAGCTTTGGCTGCCACAAAGCCCGGAGGAACCATTTTCAATGTTGCGGTTCACGAAAAACCGCTGATGCTGAATCTGAATGCCATTGCCATCCTTGAAAAGAAATTACTTGGCGGTATCAGCTATGCTCGGGAAGACTGGGAGCGGGTGCTGGACGCACTGGAGAAGGGCGAGTTGCCGTTTGAGCAGATGATCACAGCCATAGTCCCTCTGAAGGATGCCGTGCAAGGTGGTTTCCAGGAACTGATCAGGAACAAGGCTGAGCATGTCAAGATATTGATTCAGCCGGCAGCGGCATAATCTTTGTGCTAGCTTCATTTTTCGTGAGATTACTGTTTTTCCTGGACACATTGTAGCCCCTTCGATCCGTATCAGCGACGTGATTGTGTATCAACATTGATGAGGCAGTCTGTCAATCTGTCTTGCATGGTACATAATTTCCCAGAGACATCCAGGACCCGGAAGTTGCCGAGTCCAGGAGAGGAAGGGGCTAGTTTCCTTCCGTATGTACGATGACATGAGCCGAGACCACCCTATTGCATACTGTAAGCCGGAGCAAATCCTTTTTCCGACTTCATACAGAATCGTAGATGTAGAGACTGCAACAATATCAGCAAAATTGATTCAAAACGCTCCAAGTCCGAGTTGCACATGCTAGGAGAGTTGCAGACTGCGACAGATTATCCAAAGAGTACCTAACTTCCACGCCCTCTGCTCCGCCAGCTGAGTACCCTGGACCCGATCCTTCTGGACTGGCAATAAGCCTGCAGCTTATCATGCTCTCGGCCCTCAGAGAGAGGAACAGTAAGTGGTGTGTAAGGGATGTTCCCGAGCATGTACTTGAGCAAACTGTGTATTACTCAAGGACCGGGCCCGCAGCAGTCGACGTCCGGGCACCCTGGTCAACCTGTACAAAAGCCCCTGGGACATCGGCTCGAGTCCTCGTCGCCCAAGCTGAACCTGAAGAGAGCAATCTCAGCCTATGGCTCGACCTGCAATGCTCGAGTGTCACATACCTCTTTTTTCGACGAAATGCCGGATGCATCGTCAAGCCTCAAGATGACTTCCACGACACGCCAAACGCCTGACATGTTGGCTGGCCAAAGTGACAAGAGTTTCTGTCCGGCGAGAAGATGCTGGGAGAGGACAAAATCGGCCTCTTGAAGAGATTTCTTCATCTGCAGCGCTTTGTGGCAGTGGACACACACAGGGCGCAAGAGGCGCCTAAGCTGCTGTTTCTGGGCGCCTAAGGCGGTGAAGAATAATCAAGGGTTAAGAATTGGGAAAGTGAATTTCCCTTCCAACTAACCAATCTTCTAGGCATTCAGTATTTGGCTGAGCTGGCTCAGGGGCAATTCTTCGGAATCAGGGCAATCTACCCAGCTCAGGAACCGGTCTCACAGTTCGAATCTCATTGTCGACAAAAGATCCAACAACCACAAAAAATCAACCAGTGAAGCGTCCAAGGCGGGAATCTGGGGGAGGGTGATTTGGGCAGGTCGACAAACAATGAATTCAACAAATACAAATTATCAAGGAGGAGAAAAAGTTGTAAGCGCTGCGACAGGGGAGATTCCTTTGCGAGTACCATCATTACCGTTGTGACCTTCAGTGGACCCGGGATGGGAGGCTCAGGGGGAAAAAAATCCTTACACGACTGGGGTTTTCTTAACTAGGCTCCTATGGGAGATAAATCCTAGTTAAGTTTTTGTGTTTTTGCAGAAATCCTTCGTATAGGTAAGTAGAGAGTGAAAGAGCCAGGCAGTTTACGAGTGTACACAAAAGATCTTTCTCTATTCATGAGGGTAGATCTTCTGGTTGCGATGCGCTACAAAACAATCTTGCAGAATTCCTTGACCACGAGTATATCTATCTACAAACTCCAAAAAGACCCAAAACCTCAGTACAAGCCATCCCGCTGCGCCCTGAACCAGAACCCCTCCATTTCTCCCTGCATGCGCCACCACATCTCGACGAGCTGCCTGTCGATCCAGCCGGCATTGCCCTCGTCCCAGAACTTGTCATGGACACTAGCAGCGCCACGCTCAACGTCCCCATAACTAGGCCAGTTCATGTTCCACTTGCCCGTCTTGAAATGGCGGTACGGCATAGGCCCATCGGCACGGTGCGCGTAGTTCAACAAGCCCTGCTCCATGGTCGAGTCGTCGAAGCGCCCCGGCACATTCATCACGCTGAGGTAATACCGGTACAAGACCGGGTCGGGCCTCATGACCCAGAACCCGCCGTTGACATTGTCGTGCTCGTCGGGCACGCTGTCTCTATGCGGGCCCCCGGCGTCCGAGACACCCACGAACACATAGTCGGCCGGCAAGGGCGCTTCGTCGGCCTTGACTTGGTCGTCGTCGTCGTCGCCTTGCGTGGGCGACACCGCGGGCGCGGGCGCGGGCGTCTGCACTACACCTTCGTCGAACATGCCATCGAGACTCGTGATCAGGAGCATGTCCGAGTCGACAAACGCAATCCGGTCGAACTCGGTCATGTTGAACAGTCTCAGCTTGGTGAACTGTTCGGCCCAGCTCGCGCGGGCGGGGTGCACCCACGTCGCGTCGTCCGGGTTGAGGACGTCGACGTGCACGACCACGGCACCCTCGCGCTTGAGAATGTCCGTCTTGCGGCTGTCGACATGGTTCGGCACGAGCACGAGCAGAGGGTAGCTGTTGTTCGACTTGGTCGAAGGGTGGTGCAGGAGTTGGTACAGCAGCACGCGGGTCGCCGTGAAGTACTTGTCCTCGTCGAGGGGTCGGGTGTCGTTGGCGGGCGAGGAGTAGAATGTGGCGTAGGCGTACCTTCTTCTACTCGTGTCGTCGGTGGAGCTGGAGTCTGATGATGATGATGATGGTGACGAAGGCGAGTCGAGGTGTGATTGTTGTTTGCCAGACACTTGACCCAGAGTGTTGGACACAAAGTCCGATATTGAATGGGACGAGTTGCGGATCGAGTATTCGGGCGCCTTGACTTCAAGGAAGGCCAAAGACAAGACGATGAAGGCGAGGGATGTGAGAGTAAGGGCGATCTTCGTTAATCGTTGCATGGTTGCGGCTGACTGACTGAATGAATGAACAAACGAACGAACGGAAAGCAGGGTTCCAAGAGCCCCCCTCTCCAGTCGAAGGAATGGATGTTGTGGGCAAGCCTCTGATCTTCGCTTGGACTCTGGGGTAGATACGGAGTACGAGTGAGTACTTGTTCGAATTCAGTATCAGGGCTTATCGGAGAGCACTACTACTCGTACTGTCCCAGGTGGTTTTTTGCGTAAAGCGTCTCTTGAATTCTCTACGGAGGAATAAACGGAGGAAGAACTAGCAACTACCTTCGGGACAGAAATCTACAGCACAGTACTCGAGTACGGAGTCCATCAATCTCTTTGTTTTTTGTTCGAGATTTTCGTGTTCCCGAAATTGCCTACTCGAGATGGAGTACAAAAGGGGTCAAAGTTGCACCATCGCACGGAATATAGCGAATCTCGCTTCCCGGCGTTGTTATCAGAGCGGAGCCTCACTAGCCCAGCCTTGCTAGCTTCCGCCGTGGAGGAACTTAGATACCGTGGGAATCTAACTGCGAACAGTTTAGGCTGAAAGGGCAGATTACCCCTGGCTATAAATACTCAGCTACTCAGCTACTCGACGTGTAGACCAGCTCACCGAGAAGCGCGTCGTGAAAACGTGTCTTGGCTTCATTTCTTCTGCGTCTAGACCCGGCCGAGGGGCCATTTCAGGCTGTCTCAAACATCAGGAGTACAAATGTTGTTGGACTACGATGAGGATTATTTCGAATCAAGTTGACATGAGGCTGCTTCACGTACAACTTTCCACTGGCGATGAGCAATGTCCCGATTCCCTCACACCCAAGAAGACGGTCCTTCGACTGACGTGTGTCAAGCAACGTATTCGAGGAATGCGAGGAATGTTCTCAATGATAACAAGTGTACATATATGTGTGTGTTGTCAGCACCCGAGTTTCGCGAGACGTGTTCACGTACATGTGAGACTGTGTCGTAAGAAGCTGCTGTCAACGACCTTGTCTAGGAGTCGACCGCACCTGTTCTCTCTTTGGCCGAGAGCCTGTCGTGGCATCGCTTATCTTCAAAGCTCCATTGGATGCCGGAGTGCTGTTCCCAACTACAGAAGTCCGACTTAATGTGACTTTGCCCACTCCCTATACCAATCCAAACAACTGCTGTTGGCCACACTTGCGCTTGTCTTAATATTCAAGCCGCTGAGTATTTGCTTTACAGCACCTTCCACTTTCTTGCCGTTGGTCGTAACCGGTATTTCAGGACATTCATCGATGATTTTCGGTACGTGCCTTGCGCTAAGCTCCTTTCTAACAACGGCTTGTATCCTGTGAGAAAGGTCGCTGGAAAATGTATGACCATCAGACATCTTCAGGAAGAGAACCACAATCTCATCCACATCCTCCTCGCGCTTTCGGCCTATGCACAAGGCGTCCTCCACTTCCGTCGCGAAATGCTTCAACAGGATATTGTATATCTCGCTGGAGCCGAACCGCACACCCATCGGGTTAAGGACACCATCGGACCGACCCAGCATCCAGATCCCACCAGTCTTAGGATTGAAGCGAACGAAGTCTCCGTGAGTCCAGAGAGGATATCCGGTCTTTTCGTCCTTGAAAGCCTCGAAGTAGGATGATTTGTATCGAGCTTCACCCTTTGGACCAGGGGGCCAAAACATGCAGGGTTGGCAGGGGAAGGGCACCGTACAGACAAGTTCGCCAGCTTCACCCGTGGACGTAATGTCTTCCCCATCTGGCGAAAATGCTTTGATCGACATTCCCAAGCCTGCGCTTTGAATCTCGCCCATGTAGACTGGCAATGTCGAGCAGGGAGCTCCAAAGAGGGAAATGATATCCGTGCCGCCGGTGATCGAGCCCAACAGGATACCAGGATGAGGTGAGGGTGGTGAGAGGTTTTTATATACGTACTGAAAGGTGCTTGGTGCAAGAGGAGATCCGGTCGAAAAGATGGACCGAAGTGACTCGAGGCTTGCAATCTTCGGGCTTGCCTCTCGCGGCAAAAGATTGGCTTGCTCAAGAACAGAAAGGTATTTAGCAGACGTTCCAAAGTGGTTGATCTTTAATTCGTCAATAAGAAGTGGCATGCTCATTTCCTTGTGGGGTTGGAAAGGGCTACCATCGTACAGCACAATCGTTGCTCCGCTGGCAAGACCGGACACCAGCCAATGCCACATCATCCACGTCACTGTCGTGAAATATAGTAGTCTTTGACCAGGCAGAATGTCGGACTGTATTAAATGTTCCTTTTTATGTTGCAGTAGTGTCCCGAGAGCAGCATGCACGATTGGCTTAGGGACACCAGTAGTGCCAGAAGAATAGAGAATATACACAGGGTGTTCGGGGTGGAGGTAAGTAAATCGCAGAGGCCGAGAGGAATCGCCTTTAGATAGGAAAGAAGTGTACGTCTCTACTGTGGTGCTTTCATGGCGCTGTAGAGAGGGAAGGTCGAAGTGGTGTCCAGGTACTGTCTGGAATATAGCGACATTCCGGATGGAAGGTAGATCCGCGAGGACGTGAGAGATCTTACTGTGCGTCTCGTGTGTTTTGCCATTGTATGTCACCGCATTGTCTGCGAAAAGAAGGACCGGCTCAATCTGCTGGAGTCTGTCGAGAACTGCATGAACACCCGTGTCGGGGCTCACTCCTGACCATATGGCTCCCAGGGAGGTGGCCGCAAGCATGGCGATTACGGCATTTGCGTGGTTTCCTAAGTAGCCTGCAACTCTGTCCCCTGTCTTGACACCATGTGCTTCCATGGCTGAAGCACATAGCCTCACTCTTTCTCGTAGCTCCGACCATGTCAATTGATCGCGTGTCTGCTCTGTGGCACCGATGATAGCAAGCGAATCAGGCGCTGGGTTCGAGGCGGGAAGCAAGAGGTTCTCAGCGAAGTTCAACTCGCATCCAGAGAAAAAGGGTGGCTTAGGAAACATGGGCAGAGACTCGTCTAGAACCTAGTAAATCCAGTCAGTCGTCAAGCTCCTGGCCACGTTCCAGTCCTGCTCTACCTACCGAGTCGTATTTTTTATGCGCTTTAACCCCAGTATAATGCCAGACCTCTTCCCAGAACAGTGCAGGGTGGTCAACACTCCACTGCCAGAGTTCTTTGTAGGAGGACGTTTGGACGCCATGTCTCTTTGCGATATGCTGCTGGAAAGCAAACAACTGGGTCTGTTCGGGGTGAGGATGTTGCCACAGCTTGACAGTGGCCTCGTGCACGCCATTCACACCATTCTGAGCCATGACGAACGAATGTATAGGAAAGATGAAATCTATCGGCGGTGCGCACTGTGCGGGTAGTCACTAGATGCACTACAGACATTGTCGCATTCCCCCAGAACTTTTTTAAAGGTGGATCCAGGAACGAACCCTACGGGAGAAATCGCCAAGCTGTTGAGCCTCGGAATGGGCGAGGGCGAGCATTGTCCGACCAAGACCATGGTACAAACGGAGGCTTTGCCGGAGAGTGGTTCTGTATTTTGCTGGCGAAAATGGCGCACAGATGCATGCATTCTCAAACACACGAATAGCGTGCAGTAGGTATCAGGAAGAATGAGATGAGGTTGAAGAACTGCCGTTGATGATGGGTTGTCGGAAAAACGCAGAGTGGTACTCCGTACAGAAGAACGTACAGTAGGACGGATACGGATTACCGAGTATAGAGCATCTCGACAATCTCTGGTGCTGTCTGTCGCGTTGTCTGGTCAATAAAAAGAGGTGCCTCATTCTGCAGGCACAAATGTCCCTTCCGAGTGTTTGTACGAGCCACTTCCGGGGTTGGTGGCATGATCATGACCTCACCACCATTTTTGCGATATGGATGGAGCACGGAGTATCCATACAATACGAAGTATAACAGTACAATATTGTACAAGTATCTATTGCAACTACTATTATGGATACGAAGGAATTTTATCATCTTGCAGGTGCGCTATGACCTACTGATCGCTTAAGGGCCCTTATGGAGTGTGTAGGTATTATTTGAGCCAGTCCAGGGGGGTTGTCCAAGTGCCAAGGGGCCTATTGTTGGCTAAACATTTAGTTAGCACCAGTACCGCCGCGGGTGGCGTTTAGGGCCATTGGTGGCCTACGGATGAAATCTTAGCAACCCGAGGCCCCTATTATTCACGCCCTTTGCGCTGATGAAACATGCCCAAAGCAATCTCGGGGCCGCCAAAAATTTCACTCTCTTCAGTCTGCATCTCCATCCTCGTAGCTACCGCAGCCAATCTGCGCCCAAAAATCCACTTCCTCCTTCTGTCAGCTTTGAATCTGAAGTTCAAACAGCTCGCGTCCTTTTCGTGTCGTGTGCATCTTCTCCCTATCCTGCGAGTATCCGTATCCTCATTCTCTTTTATTCCATCAGCACGGCTCGTCTGGCTGCTGGTGATTCTTTTCCAGAAACCTTTTGCCGCTCATTTTCGCTGCCCTCCCGCAGTACGACGCTTGTGGTAAAGCCGGCGGCGACGTGCGGGCGGTTCCTGCAAGGGACACTGGCTTTTTGACCCAACCACAATCTTCTTTTCGCACGGATCAGAGCGGAACTCGTTCTGTCATCGCCCGCCTTTACCGGCCCTTCCATCCACACGTTGTACTTCTACAGACCACACTTCCTCCCAAAAATCCTTACGAGCCGTTGTCTTCGGTCTCTATCCCAGCAGATTCCACCAGCAACGACAGCGAACACCTCTTTGTCCGCCATCAAGCCCGTCGTCTAAACAGCAGTCGACAAGGCCTTCTGCAAGTTCGGTCTTGTCCTCTCCTACACCGCCACACTCGTCCTCCCGTGTCTTTGCGACACCGCAGCTGGATAGCTGACGAGTGTGCGCCGGCCACCGCGACAGCTGCGCTCAGTAGTGCTGGCGACTGGCTTCAAGAGGAGGTTTTTCTCGGAACATCGCGTCCAACTTTATACAACCTTTTGGCCATGCCTCGTCGATTGTCGAACTCTCTTTTAAGCAGCTCACCTCCGACCCCCTGGCCGTCCTTTTCCCCCTCCGAAAAGGGCGGCAGCTTCGTCAACAAGACATCGCAAAAAGCAAGCAAAATCGCACAGTTCTTTTCCACCTCTCCCAAGACAAAGGAAGCGCAGAGTGCCGCCGCTGCGCTGTTGGCAGCAAGCAAAGCCCAAGAACAAGCGTTCCTAGCATCGGGTTCTCCTCCGATCAGCACCGCATCTCTCTCCTTACCCAGCATTTCCTTGTCAACTGCTCGAGCCGATTCTGCCAACATGGACGAACCACCAACCACTCTCTATCAGCCGCCGTCTCCGGCTGAGGCCAGGAAACTCGCCAGGGCACATGCGCAGTTTGGCCCTCTCAATTCGCAGTCGCATAGATACACCAGTCGGCATCAAGGTGGCGAGTTTCCCGAACCTGTAATGGACGAGCCGCCCTACTACTATCTTCTAACGACCTACATTTCCTACCTCATCCTGATAATATTCGGCCATGTCAGAGACTTCTTTGGTATGAAACTGAAAGAGGACAACTACCGACACCTAAAGGCCCGGAATGGCTATGCCGCTCTCAACAGCGATTTTGATAATTTTTATGTCCGACGACTGAAGATGCGTATCAACGACTGCTTCAACAGGCCGACTACCGGCGTTCCAGGTCGGTATATCACCTTGCTCGATCGAACAACAGACGATGGCAATCTACACTTCTCCTTGACAGGAACCACCACTGAGACTCTGAATTTGAGTTCCTACAACTACTTGGGTTTTGCGCAGTCTGAAGGCCCTTGCGCAGATGCCGCTGAAGAAACTCTCAGAAAATACGGTCTGTCGACTTGCAGCACGCGTGCTGAAGTGGGCACCTCGGAGCTCGCTATCGAATGCGAGGAGCTGATTGCTGAGTTCGTGGGCAAAGAAGCCGCCATGGTGTTTTCTATGGGCTTTGGCACCAACGCTGGCATCTTCCCCGCACTCGTTGGTAAAGGAGACTTGATCATCTCGGACGAGCTCAACCATGCTTCAATTCGTTTCGGCTCGAGATTGTCCGGCGCCATGGTCACAACCTTCGAGCACAACGATATGACAGATCTTGAGAACAAGCTTCGCGAAGCAATCTCGCAGGGACAGCCTCGTACTCATCGCCCCTGGAAGAAGATCCTTGTCGTCGTAGAAGGCCTCTACTCCATGGAAGGCACAATGTGCAACCTTCCGGGCTTGATCAGGCTGAAGAAAAGATACAAGTTCAATCTCTTCGTTGACGAAGCTCATTCTATTGGCGCGTTGGGTCCTCGTGGACGAGGTGTTTGCGACTACTTTTGCATTTCTCCATCCGAGGTTGATGTCCTCATGGGTACTCTTACAAAGTCCTTTGGTGCCAACGGAGGGTATGTTGCTGCTGACAAGGCCATGATCAACAAATTGAGGTGCACCAATCCGGGTGTGATCTACGGCGAAGTTCCTCTTCCAGTTGTTCTTGCACAGATCATGGCGTCCCTGCGTCTCATCAACGGCGATATCAGCCCTGGTCAAGGCGAAGAGCGTCTGCAAAGAATCGCCTTCAATTCACGATATCTCCGTCTTGGCCTCAAGCGCCTGGGTTTCATCGTCTATGGTCACGACGACTCGCCCATCATTCCACTGATGCTGTACAACCCAGCCAAAATGCCTGCCTTTTCTCACGAGATGCTTAAGCGCAAGATTTCGGTTGTTGTGGTCGGCTATCCAGCCACTCCCTTGATTTCGTCGCGGGCTCGCTTCTGTATGTCCGCTGCCCACAACAAAGATGACCTCGACCGCTTCCTAGCTGCGTGTGATGAGATTGGCAATGTACTTCAACTCAAGTTTGCAAGTGGTGTTGCTGGAGGTGCTCCTCCTTTGGCCGATGGTGTGAGCTGGGAAATGGAGCAGAGCCGCAAGCGGTTGGAGAAGCACGACAAGGTGCCCAAGTCGATGGTGCTCGCCCCTCGTTGGACACTGGACGAAGTCATCAATTGTGGTGTCCAGGATGCCAAACAACCTCTACGATAGGTTGTTGAAAGCCAGGCCGATGTCTGGAACGTGCTCGTGTACTCTTAACGTGTCAAGACGACTTCATGCACAGTGTCAGCCCTGACTAAGTGTTGTTCTTTGATTTTGGGAATTACTGTTGCGCGACAGCCGAAACACTACTGTCGATTGTACAGAATGTTGGGCCAATGCTGGCGCTGGCGAACGGTGTGGTTTGGTTCAAGGGCCTCTGAAAGGGCCAGGGAGTTTTCTCATCAGCGAGTCAAGATTCACTCAGGAAGAGTGCAGCCAGAACAATATCTAGTAATACTATTATCTGAATATCTTCATCATTCCGCCACAAATCTCGCACTTGGTCGTTGATCGTGACTGGAGCGCCGAGAGTGAAGCGGAGAATCGCCTGCCTGCAATGCAGTGTACAACTCACCCTGTGCTCCCGCATGCTGCATACTGCACGAAGACTCGCATCAAGTCAATCTCTAGGCCATGAAGCCTTCGGAAGGGACGGAGATGGTGTTACCAGCAACCATTGGGCGTGTGCCTGCGTCTGGTGTGCTATACGTGTTAGTGGTTGCCAACAGACTACTGACTATGCCTCAGCATGGAATAGCAAATGTCTCTTTCAGCGCCACAAGTGACTCTTGCGGATGGCCACTCGCCACCAAGGACCAGACATTTACAAGGCGAAGAATCGAAGTGGTATAGTCCTGTCATGATCATACAGTATACGGAGACAGAAGAATCACATCCCGACACCCTGTCTGGATCCACGCACACATTCCTACTACTCGTACGAGCCCTCGCAGCCATCGCATTTTCTGGACTGATGTACGCTGCCCTAGGCCTAACGAGCTTAGGGATTGACCTTTGGAATACGAGGTCGGTGTTGATCCGCGATCGTCGACTGGCCGGAAGGTTCTAAGGGATGATCACGGGTGACGGCCCCAGCACTATCCAGGCGGAGTACATGGATGTGCTTTCTTTGACTGAATGTTGAGTTGTTATTCGAGGAGCAAGGACTTGCAAACGCATCGGCCGTCTCTCGAGGCCACAGATGGTGTGATCCAGCACAACTAGAACGCGTACAGTATGTACTGTCCGAGTTCGTACTCAAGACATACTATACTGTAGAGGCCTACGGTGGGCGTCGGGTGGTCCTGTATAACCCAGGTCGAGAATCACGTGTATCCAACTAGGGAACAAGCCCTCTCCCTCATACGAGTACGAGGCACTTGCCTCCTTCTCCGTCCTCGTGAAATACTCCATACTCCGTATTTCAATCTGTCGCAATCTTAGCCGTAAGCAGCCATGCTCCAAAACAATCCGAATCACATTCCATCACCTTACTAGCACACGAAGGCGCGCACACCATCATGCCCTTGCGCCCGGCTGCATCATGAAGCGATATCAGTGTGATTTCTGACGCCAAGTCTGTCGCCCATTTGTTCAATCATGCAGCTCAGGTGTTGGCTACTGCAGGTTTGGGGCGGGCAAGGCCCATGCCCTTCATCTTCCTCCAGACCGCCGTTTCACACGTCGACCCCGGTTTGACCTGTCATTCCTCTGGATGCCTTCGTCCATTCGCCTTGATGCCCCGCAGAAACACGCCATCCTTCACCTCTCTGATTGAGAAGCAAACGCTGACCCCGGCCAGCATGGAAGTCTGCAAGACCAACCTAGCCAGGTGTATTGGTGCATTTGCGAAAAGGCAACCATCGTGGACTCCCTTCGCCAATTGATCGCGCCGAAGCGATTTCTATAGTCTGACTCAAAACACCAATTACTTGGTGTTTCCTCCAGGAGACGTGGGTAAGAGAGCGTCCCTCTCTTTTGGCGAACTCTTCCACCTCCACGTCGCTATCCTGCCTCAGGGTTAGAGCATCAACCTGACAACTCTGGTTGATTTTCGGTCCATCGATCAACCATTGCGCCTGTACCGCCCCACTAAGCCTCACCAGCCTCACCTCTCTGCCTTGAACTTCCTGAACATCTGCGCACGAAGCGTAGACCGTGCCTGGTGATCACCTTGTATTGACTCAACGGGAAAGGCAATGGAGCCACCACCACCTCCAGATCATCATTTTGCTCCAGTGAATCCTGACCTACACATATTAGATGACGCCTTTGGCATCCTTCACGAAGAACCTGTGCGCTTCGAAGAGCGGAAGCCAACGGTCCAGCAGCGCATGCCCGCCATGCCAATTCGCGATGAAGTGCCAGAAGTCCGGCCACATAAGGAACGTACAAAATCCAGCGAGGTTCTTCCCGATTATGTATACTACCGATTGAGGAGAAATGGAGACAATTGGGAAGCGGCTACCAAATCAAGAATCACTGCCCCCATCGAAGACATCGAGAAGACCGTTCGCAAGGGAAAAGGTGGAGATGCTCCGATCCTTGAGCAGATGAAGCGAATGTCTGATACACGACGAGAGATGATAGGAGAACTTCTACATGGCGTGAACAAGAACGAAACTGGAGGTCATCGATTTGAAGTTGCATACATCACCGCGAAGACGGTTCGAAAGCGGAGTGGCAAGGTTGAAGTGCCAGAAATGGACATTATCCTGAGACGGACAAAAGTCAAAACTAAGGGCAAGAGTAAAGATGCCGGCGAGGAGCCTATTTTAAAGGAATCCAAGAAATCGGGCGAGAAAGAGAAAGAGAAGACACACGGCGAAGACAGTCATTCACACACCCGGAAGGACTCCGTACTGGAACCACTCAAGGATCCTATCGCCAACATGTTGTTGTTTGATCCAGACGGGCGTCCCAGAGACGAATTCGGCCCGATCAATTTCACCAGCGCGGGACTTCCACCTCAGATTCCACAGGAGAGGCCACTTGGTGTTAAACCCGAGGTCAGGAAGGAGGAGAAAAGGCGTGGCAAAAGTCGCAAACGCAGCAAGTCGAGGGGCCACCGCCACGCTGAAGATGGTGTTGTGATGGTCGGCGATGTTGAGGAATTCCATGATGCAGACGCACCTCCTGTCGACGGCTTCTTCGCTGAAGTCGACCCTAATCGACGAGGCCGACGGGGTAAGTCGCCTTACCCTACTGAACATCCCGAAGTCGTAGGTGGAGAACCTCGAAGGTCTCACTCTCGCCGACGTCCGACAACCGAGAGCCGTCATCGTTCTCACGACAAATCTCGATCTCGACCAAGCTCGATCCACATTCCCAACCAGCATACCCGGCAATATTTCCACGAAGACAGCGCCTCTTCACAGGGCAGCGACTCCAGCCATTACAGCGTTGTTGAGTATGCCGAGAGCTCAGCGACATCCCTCACTTCCGGCGGGCTGCCGCGACGTGGTAGCCTTGTGCGCCACGAACCTCGTCCTGAGCAGGTATACAAGATGCACCACCGCGGTCCCACTAGGAGTGCTTCCTATGTGGACAAGACTTATCGCGAAGACGAACGAATCGTTATTCCGTCCCGCTCGCGCAGAAGCTCCTATGTGGCCTATGATCGTCCACCGGCGGAGGTTCGCTACGAACGCCCGGCACCCCGCCTTGTCAGACAGATGACGGTGCCGATTCCAGAGGAGAGGCAGGTCATGTATCACCAAGATGTCGTGTCAATGCGCCCCATGACTGAAGCCCCCGTGATCCGGTACGTCCGTGACGCCGTGCCTCCTGTCGCTGGGTATCCAGAAGAAGAACGAGATATTTATTACCGTGACGACCTGGATAGGCGATCATCCAGAGTGGAAGACTATCAACGCGAGAGGGTTCGAGAGGAGTATTACAAGCAGCGAGAGCAGGAATTGGATTCTCGACAGCACGAACTGGAAATTGCCGAAGCAGATATGAGGAGGCTCAGAACGCAGGAACGCGAGTATCATGATGACAGAGAGAGGCGTGAACGAAGACAATCCAAGCCTCTCTACTATGATGAGGAGTCGGGGAGATATTTTTACTATGACTAAACAATTTGATCGGAGAATTGCAGAATGCACAACCACAAAAGGGGTGACTTGGGAGGCACTATTGTGTTTGGTGTTGGTCAAGCAAAGAGGGGGAGGACAAATGGTCCCGAGCAGCTGTGATGATATCTGATGAAAAAGAGACCAAGCGGATGTGGGCAGCCTTGGGTTTCTTGGAACCGCAACCGACGATGCTCAGCGACGCCAGTGGCTTTGTCGACCCACATCCAGTTCCAAGGGCTGCGCTTGTTGTTTTGTGTTTCTTCAGTTGCCTTCTTTCTGTCATTTCAGAGATACCCATTTTTACTTTTGATTTTTTTCCAATTTGATGATATGCTGAGAGAGCGGGCGGTCGGAAGGAATGATATCAGCCTTACCGTCGAAGACCGGCGCAATGTGTACCATGTGAGTAATGAAGCTTGGGACTATGACTCTATTGCTACTCTTCTCTCCTTGTATCCATGTCAGTCCGGTCCTGGCATGGCATTCCGGTCGAAAAATTGTGGCAGGCATTGTAATTGATGAGGGAGACGGAGGATGAAAACACAGAACAAAGAACAACGATCAACGAAAACAGTACTAGTGTATGCAGCGATGCTTTATGGCCGAACTATTGTATGTAGCTAACGAGATTTGATTTGATTGATCACTCGCTCTTGTGTCTTTGCCTTCTGGGGAGCATGGAGAGTATTAGGTACTTCTCGATCGCTGATGTCCCTTCTCTTTTGTGTATGTGCCACTCGTGCTGCTGAGTGCTGTGAGTGAAGTCTGTCCTATGAGTGAAGTTTGCGCGTGCGCTAAGTCAGCAACGCAAGACCCTAATCAGTTACCCAGCAAAAAAACAGAAAAAAAAGCAATCCCCAGTGAACTCGACAGGAATCGGCCTATCGAGTTCGAATGGCAACCAACCCAACTGAGCCAGCTCTGCACTGAGCACTTCCTATCTGCAGAGTACACCGTCCGAAGTCGGCAGAGCTTCAGTCTGAAACCGGTACGAAGATTGCAAGGAGGTATTGCACCCAAGACATCAGCCGCGCTACCCTAGGGGTTCCCTGTCCAGTCCAGTGACAACGTCGAGCAACTCCTTGCCAGGTGAGGGTCGCCGCAGTTCCCTCTCGTAAGAGAGGGGTCACTGGCCTACAACAGGGACAACGTCGAGCCAACCGGATTGCAAGTGACACACCTGGGAGAGCTTCGGTGAGACCGTGGCTGGGTGGATTGAGCTTGCAAGGCGGAGTTGGTTGCCTGTACTGGGGATTTGAGACAGAATTTGACTTGTTTAATACATAAACATAACAATTATTTCGGCGCTGTGAATGCGAATTGGTGGAGCCGGGGGACGACTTAGAGGCGCAAGCGTGGTATGAGGGTGAATTGAAGTGAAGCGGAGGTGGTGGTAGTTCACCAGGGCGCGACGCCGCGGCGACGACGACGAGGCGCGGCGGCCATGGGGGGAAGTTCGGCCGAGAAGCACGACGCGGTCCGGAGAGGAGACAGGCTGTTGAGGTCGAGATTGATCTGAACAAAGGATGTCGATGACCGTGTACTGATGGACATGGAAACAGGGTGCGATGAGATTGATATCGAGCGGGCCCATGGTGGTGGTACGAGTATCGCTCACAGGTATGTAGTTGGGCTCAAAGTGCGTGCAGACCATCACCAACTTTCGACTGGCGCACACGTCTCGAGATGCTCGGTGTGGATGGGAGATGCGTAGGAGCTGTATTATGCTGTGGCAAGAACATGAGCAGGAGCAGGAGCAGGAGCAGGAAAGAGACAAGGTCAGTCTGAACCACAGAAAGGTCAACAAGAGTTGGATGGACATCACCAAGTGATACTCGTATAGCATTGCATGAGTACTCGTACGAGGAAATTGTTGATCAGCCAGACCGTCCACAACGACCTTTTCAAGACCTCTTCCTGCTAGGTCTGGCATTCTTTTCCCTTCGCTTCTCCTTGGCCCTCCGCTCCTTGACCATATGGTCAACGCTCCTGAGTTCCTTTCTCCCCTGGTTGACGCCCATGCCCTCGGCACGCTCCTTTGCTCCTGCAGCCTTCTTCTTCTGTTTCTCATAGTCCTCACGGTACTTGTCAGGTGCCTTGGGCATTTTGTTTGTCTTGTGTTTGAATCGTTTTCCTCCGATGCCACTACCACCTGGAGTGGAAGCATTTCCCTCAGACTCACCGACTCTGGCCACGCGCTGAAGTCGATTTTCCTTCTTCCACTTTTCAAATCGACCGGAGCGGAAACTTGCGGCGATCTTTGCTCCTGATTCACCACGGACAAGACGTTTGCCCTTGCTACCATCGTCGTCATTATCCCGCCGAACGTACTTCTTGTGTCGCTTATCCCAGCGCATAATGCTGCGTGCTTCACCAAAAGTCTTACTGGATTCATCCATTGCGAGGTCCATGGTTGCGGACCGTGCGGCTTCGGCAAAATTAGTATTGCTCCCAGAGTGTACACCGTAGGCGCGGTCATCGGAGAGGTTGGTCGACGTTGGAAGGTATGACATGAAATTCTCGGGATCGCGGAAAGAGTCGGCCGCGTGATCTGTTTGCTGTTTCTTCTTTTTGTTTTGCGGTTGGGAGAAGGTGACTTCTAGCTCATTGGACGATGCTTCTGACATAGCATCCTCAAGGCCATTCTCAAATCCATCATCTTCCCAGTCGTCTGCCTCAGCATTTGCACCAGGCACGGTTTCATCGTCGATACCACCGGCTTGTGATTGACTTGCGTCTAAGGACTTCTGCTTGCGAGTCTCAAGACCAGATCGAATCTTGCGGATTGCATCGATAGCGTCGTCGTTGTTCTTGCGGCCACCACGACGAGCGCCAATCTCAAATATAGATTCCTGTGGACGAAACCCGCCAACTCGCGCTAGCATCTTCTCTCTTTGGGCCTCGAGATCATCTGACTGGTCGTTAAACAGAGGATGTAGCTCTGACCAAGACTCAGAGGAGACCAACTCTTTTGCCCTTTTCGCACTCTCTGAAGAAGCCGAGTTTCGAGTACGCAGGTACAGTTTTTCGCCCTTCATGGCAACAGACCGAAGAGCAGACAAGTCTGAATCACTATCAAGCGATCTGTTAACCCATTCGCAGGATGTTGTCAAGTCATCACGACGTACATTCCCGACAACGACGTCTGACGCGAAGTTGACGTTTTCTTTGCTGGCTCGGCCAACTGAAAGTTTGCGACCGAGAAAAAGTTGGAGATCGAGCAGATAAGGAGCATCGGCATCGCGAACAAGACTGTAACTCCACCCCTTTTGGCCGGCTCTCGCAGTTCGTCCAACTCGGTGGACGTAGATCTTTGGTTGGGATGGGAAATCGTAGTTAATGACATTGGCCAAAACAGGAATATCAATACCTCGAGCAGCTACATCGGTAACAACAAGGATGTTTGTCTGACCGGTTCGGAATGCCTGGACTTGCGTCTTTCGTGCCGTTTGGTCAAGTGAACCGTACACATATGAGACTGCATATCCCGCAGAACGGAGAAGGTGTGCTAGGTATTCGACATGGTGTTTGGTAGCTGCGAATACGATGGTTGAGTAGGGATTGGAACTGGGTAAAACAGCTCCTTCTGCATCTTGCCTTTTTCTTTTCTTGCTTGATTTATCTGATTTATCAGTGTCTCCAGAAGTTGTCGAACTGACCAATTGTGATCCGGTTGGTATTTTGGCGATCTCTTGAAGAAGATACAGGAGTGCCCCTTCCTTTTCGGACGACTTCAATGTGAAAAACGCACTTTGTAGGTCGGGCGAGATTTTGCTATCTGCGTCAAGTCTAACAAGCACAGGATCTTGCAGACCCGCACGAGCAAATTCGACCAGCGATTTTGGCAGAGTGGCAGAGAACAACAAGGTCTGTCGAGAAGCCGGCAAAGCGTGCAAAATTTCTGTCAGTTGAGCTGCAAATCCCATTTCAAACAAACGGTCTGCCTCGTCAAAGACGACATATCTCATGCTCGACAGATCCAAACCCATCTCGACCTTCAAATGTAGGAAGCGACCAGGAGTGGCGATAATGATGTCTGGATTGTTTGACATGGCAGAGAACTGTTCTTCAAGACTGTCTCCTCCAACCAGCAGTATTGACCGCAAGTCCGTCCCTCTCCCGAGGTCTTTGACGACTTGTAATGTCTGCAAGGCCAATTCTCTTGATGGAGACAATATCAAAGCCCTTGCACCAACCTTGGTGCTATGAACCTTCAGCTTTTCAATAAGAGGTATCACAAACGCAGCTGTCTTTCCCGACCCTGTTCGTGCCATGCCCACCACATCTTTGTCATTGAGCAGCAGAGGAATAGTCTTGCGCTGGATCGGCGTCGGCACGGAGAAGCCTTTTCTGGTGATGGCTTTGAGGAGGTTCGCATTGAGACCCATTGCCTGGAATCCACCACCCTTCTTTACAGTTCGTCCTTTTAAATTCGTGCCTTTACGATTCGATGCAGCTAGCTGAGCGGCGATGACGGCCTCGTCGCCAGAACCCGACTCTTCCCCCATGACATCCAGGTCGACACCCTCCACTCTTCCATTTTCCTGATCCAACCGGCCGGCCGCAGACTCGACATCATCACCAAACAGTGCAGAGCCAATGTCGAATTCGGTCTCGGAGCGGGCTGGTGAACCCGATCGGCCCTTCATCGTGGCAGCCAGTGCCTTTTAATCTCTGGAAGGAATAATGCCCTACTATTAACTCGCAAGGCTCATGTTGATCTGGCCGTCCTGCTTTCTTACGTCTGTTGACAGAATCTGAAAATTACCTGCGCCAGACTGTCCAGCCCCAAAAATTTCTGGGTCACCGCCTTTGGCAGAATAAGTGACTTACATAAGCGAGGGGAATCGAAGAAGCGCGTCGCCAACGCGTCTCGTTAGAGGCTTCATGCAGCCACTTCCAGATCGCCATCACTGACATTTTACCCAAAACAAAGACTCTCAACGACAGGACAGATGGGTAAGTCTTCCCAAAAGGCATTGCAAACACTACCGCTGACCACTCGTACACAGATTACGGCTACAACAATCAGTACACAACCTCGTACGGTGCCAATGGCGGAGCCGACGGTGGCGGTTTTGTCGCAGGAGAACCACAGAGCAGTCCTGCTGCTGGAAGAGTATGTACAGTCTCAAAAATTGCTGGGCATAGATTTACTCATACCGACAGGGGGGCTATGGAAAGGACACTGTCCGACCCATGACAATCAAACAAATTCTCGACTCACAACAACCTCATCCAGATGCAGACTTTCGAGCGGACGGTGAGCCCTTCGGCCTGGTAAGACGTTTGCACTACTAGTTGTAAATAGCTGCTGAATTCAAACGTAGGTCACATTCGTCGGTCAAATCCAAGGCATCAGCACACAGCCAACAAACATCACATACAGAGTGGACGATGGTACTGGTATAATCGAAGTCAAGCAATGGATCGATTCAGATTCCAACAAGGAGGACAAAATGGATGGTGTCGAATCGGGCAAAGCGAGGCTAGTTGAGGACGGATATTGTCGAGTCTGGGGCAAACTGAAATCATTCAACAACAAACGGCATATTGGTGCGCACGTCATTCGACCGATTACAGACTTCAACGAGATCAACTATCATCTGCTGGAAGCCACTGCGGTACATCTCTTTTTCACGAGAGGGCCCCCTCAGGCACACCAAGCAAATGGCCAACAGACGACGAATGGCGGAGGTCAGCAATTCGCAAGTGCGGTGGATGGTCCACTCTCAGGCATCTCGCCCTTGGGACGGAAAGTCTTCCAGACGCTTAAGAACATCTCGCAGAGCAACGAGGGTCTGCATGTGCAGATGATTGCTTCGCAGATGGGTATGCCTGTGTCTGAAGTATACAAAGGTGCAGAGGAGCTGCTAGCGATTGGTATGATCTTCACGACCGTGGATGACAATACCTGGGCAGTTCTAGAAGCATAAAGCATTAATTGTCGAGACTTCAGATGCACATTGCCCGCGTAACAGAGGTTTTCGACTCAAGATCCGAATGTTCTGGATTGTTATTGACGATGACTGTACAATTAGGTATGATGATACGAGGGGGTGGAACATTAGAACTGCAATCCCTTCCAAGTTTCAGGAATTAACGAGTGCAATGTATTAGTTGAATCCCCATCACACAACCTTTGTTTGATTGGGCTGTAAGTACGAGTGGCAGATGAAGAATGGCCGACATAGCACAATGCCGGCGTTCCCCACGCCTTCGAGAAGTCCGTATCCACCGTTCAATGCTCTCCCCTACGAAGTCTCAGCACAATTGCCCATTGAGCCTAAATGCAGACTGGAATTGGAACTACAGGGCATGACATTGCACATCAGTGGGAACACAGTTCGGTGCATCACAGGTCTCCGGCACAGCCACTGATGAATAGCCATTCCCAACAGAGGTTCTCCTGTGTGAGTCTGTACTCGTGCAACAGGGTGTTACTTATTGGTTTACTTTAAAACTTCATTCCCAGCCTCACGCATATGATTGTACATGTTTGAGCTTTTTGATATGGGCACGTGAGTATCGAGATCTTCTACACCAGAGGCCTCAAACTGAAGATGTCTTCAAACCACTCACAGCCTCTTTTCACTTTACTGAACAGTCGCCTAGCCGACCGCTCTGAAGTCCTCGAGGCATGTACTTCCTTATTGAAGCCACTCTTGCCTTTCTTCTCTCCATCACGAACCAGGCTGCGGCTTGGGGCGACGGCCACCCGCTATGATGAGGCTGGTGCTCAGCTCGAAGGCTTCACAAGACCGATGTGGGGGCTAGCCGCTTTGCTCGCCGGAGGTGACAATTTTCAGGGAACAGAGCTTTGGCTGGAAGGATTGAGGAATGGGACGAATCCTGATCATCCGGAGTTTTGGGGTTGGTCAAAAGACATGGACCAACGCATGGTCGAAATGTGCCCGCTCGGTTTTGCATTATGCATCGCGCCTAGGGAGTTTTGGGACCCATTGACAGACAAAGACCGATTGAACGTCCAGAGGTGGCTTGATATCAACAGGAAAGAAATGCCGAACACCAATTGGCTGTGGTTCCGTGTTTTTGCCAATCTTGCTTTAATGAAGAACGGTGCAACATATGATGCCCAGCGCCTGGAAGGAGATCTTGATCATCTTGATACATTCTATCGTGGAGATGGTTGGTCGAACGATGGTCCCGAAGATACACTCCAAATGGACTACTATTCCGGATCTTACGCCATCCAATACCTTCAGCTGCTATATGCGAAGATCAATGGCAACAAAGACGTGAAGCGTGCCGACGAATACAAGGCACGGGCAAGACAGTATGCGAGAGATTTTATACACTACTTTGATGAGCAAGGTATGTATCTACACCCCTCTACATAGATCAAGACTAACCAATATAGGCCGAGCAATTACTTTTGGTCGGTCATTGACTTATCGCTTTGCCATGGCCGGCTTCTGGGCAGCTGTGGCATTCGGAGACCTCGAACTTGAACCTCCTCTGAGCTGGGGAGTAGTCAAAGGTCTTCTACTTCGCAACCTCAGATATTGGTCTCAACAGCAAGACATTCTCACACCAGTAGGGACTTTCAACATTGGCTACACCTACCCCAACCAGTTTATGTCTGAGAACTATAATTCTCACGGGTCCACCTATTGGTTCATGTTGAGTTTTGCTTGCCTGGCTGTCCCAGAATCGCATCCGTTCTGGACGAGCAAGGAGGAGCCGTTCCCTTCTGCTTCAATACCTCAAATTGTGCCGTTAAAACACCCTCGCCATATCATGGTCAGACGTGGAGGACATACTTTTCTCCTCTCGTCGGGGCAAATGTGTCACTATCCTATGCGGGCCTCAGAGTCAAAATATGGCAAGTTTGCCTATTCCTCGGCCTATGGATATTCAGTGCCAACTGGAGGCTATTTTGTCGAAGCAATTGGAGGAGACAATATGATAGCATTGTCCGATGACGCAGGAGAGACATGGAAGGTCCGAAGAAAGTCTAGTAACGCAAGACTAGAGATGGAGGACAACTCGCCTGTATTGATCTCTTCATGGGAGCCTTGGCGAGATGTATCGATTGAGACCTACCTGCTTCCTCCAACCGAAGAAGCACCGAATTGGCACTTACGCATTCACCATGTTACGACAGGAAGCCGGGACCTCAAGACAAGCGAAGGTGCTTTTAGCTTGCATGGAGTGTCGCGGAAAGATGAGCGAGAACTATCCCAGATGAGTGGCCAGGGTACCGAGGGCAAGAGAGACGCTGTAGAGGAGGCTTTGGTCGTCTCCAAAGGTGGTGTGGTGGGAATCGTGGAGATGCATCACACTCAAGGTCGTTTAGGTCGGGTGCTGAACGAAGATGCGAATAGCAATTTGACAGAGAGCAGGTCTGTCTTGCCTAGTCTGGCCCTGGACCTTCAGCCCAACGCAGACCTGTGGCTGGCCACAGCAGTGTTTGCTATGCCGAATACTGTCCAGGGATACCAGCTAAAGTGGCGAGCACAGTGGGACAGGCGACCTCAGATCCCTCAGTGGCTCAGGCAACGAATGAGTTAGCACATACTCTCGTTCCCGGCTGTTTACTACCGCCACTCGTCAGATAAACCGCAAAAGGACTATGAGACCTTGGAAACTGTCATATGACATACCACGAGCATTAGCACAAGTAACGCTGCGTGGGACCTCTCAGCAGAATTATCAGTGAACGGATCGCATAGTACACGCCGCCATATAGCATATGAAGTAGCCACTGTCCTTCGCTTGTACAGCCCATGTCATCGCACCTCGCTTCTTCAGAATGCGTAACAGATTCCACGTGGGCATCTTGAAGGGTGCCCATTGAGGAGGGTATGGGAACAGGAAATCCAGTCTCTTTGCTTAGGTCGATGGCTCCCCCGGCTAGATCTGAATGATTCCTGTGATGGTTCTCGTTGAACAGCTTGGGTTGGAAGAATCTCGCAGTCGGCTGTCGGACACTAGGAACTCTCGGGAAATGATCCACCGAAGGTCGAGGTTCTCTCGACGTACTGTAGATTAACTTATCACGTACACGTTCACTCCCACACAGCCTCCATCTCGCCTGGAATTTAGCCGGATCAGAGAGTCATTTGCCGTACCCTCAACTCCTGCAATCGGGAGCGATACAGTTATGCCAGGTTGCCGATGAAGTACAGTGTATCCCCTCCTCTTCAGCCTCGGCAGGAATTTCCTAAACCCAAATAGGAAGGATGGTCGCTCCGTAATACGACCACATCCCTGGACATGCAGAATCACCAAGCAAAACGGCAAATCAGCGGCATCCAAGCTTACGGTGCAAGGTAACGACAGGATAGCTTCTCTCTCCTCTCCCCGAAGTCTTTCAGCCTGAAAATGTCCGGCCCGATTTGGAGACTGAATGGCACATCCCCACAACCCCATGCACGGCAGCCCTGAGTCGTGAAAGGACGTTACAACAAAGCGGACTAGATCAGCAATGCTCGTCAAGTCTTTGCACATCTTTACTCTCTAGGGCTTGGATGTCATGGCATAGCCGTCGCTCTTCGACAAATGACAGAATCTTGGCCATCCCCGCCAACTTGCGATCCCAACTTCGACACGGATGCTACCATTGACCCATAACGCGGAGTCCCCAGGTAAACAGCTCTTCAGCATGTGGCACCACGATGAGAACTGGAGATGCTCCGGATATATTTGATTCCCCCATTCCCCTGGCTGGGATTCTGGCTATGACAACTTGTTCTTCTCTTTTCGACGCTGCTGATAACGTTCGTCACGATGAGTCTCATCAGGAGATTCGTTCACAATGATGCGATCAAGCTCGACCCACCCGAGGTATACAACTGGAGGGTTTTTGCACTTGCGAGCGCAGCATGCTTTGGAGGTACTCTCTTCGGAATGGACATAGGCATAATAGGAGGCGTTTTGACGCTTCCTGACTTCAAGAAGTAGCTCTACCTCGACGTGTGTTGACTTGATCGAAGCTGATATCCTGTCCTTAGAGAATTCGGCCTCAGCGATATCAGCAAATCCGCAGCATCCAATCTATCCGCAAACCTTGTCAGCGTCATGGTGAGTCTCTACGGAAAGTAAACTAACGCTCAAGCATTGCAGAAGACTGATGAGGGTTCAACAGCAAGCTGGTGCGATTGTGGGTGCTTTGGTTGCCAACCCCTTGGCCGACTGGATCGGCCGCAAGAAGAGCATACTTTTCATTTCCGTGTTCGCATTCATTGGAGGTCTACTCCAGGCCCTCTCTTATGGCAGTCTAGTGTGCTTCTATATTGGGAGGTACGTTGCTGAACAGCTTCGAGCTCCAGACCCCGTGAACTAACAACGACAGATTTGTTGAAGGCCTCGGTCTTGGTGGCGCCACCATGCTGGCTCCCACTTATGTTGCTGAAAACTCTCCTCGTGGTATTCGTGGTCTTCTGGTTGGCTTCTATCAGCTTTTTGAAACCATGGGAGCCATGGTGGCCTTTTTTATCAATTATGGCTCCTTGTTGCACTTCAAGGGCCACGCTACATGGATTGTTCCTCTATCCATGCAATCATTGCCTCCACTTTTGCTATTCTTAGCGATTATGTTCTGCCCAGAAAGCCCTCGGTGGCTTGCGTCCAAGGACAACTGGGATAAGGCGTCCAGTATTCTGTCGACTGTCCGCCAACTTCCTCCAACCCATCCATACGTCCAGGCTGAGCTACTGGAAATGAAAACACAACTGGATGCCGAACGAGGTCGAGCGGCCGGTAACAGTTATTGGGCATTGACGAAGGAAGCATGGATGATTGCTGGTAATAGACGACGCTGCATCATGGTTATTGTTCTTATGATCGCTCAGCAAATGACGGTGAGTATCAGTCAGCTCGGTGCATCAATCACACTCCTCATCAACTCATCTCCTCTGGGAGCTACTTATGCACTCCTCCTCCACTGGTCACCTGGTACCAATGCTACAAGGCTGAGCCATCCCTTTCTCGGTGCACTGAACTTGCAAATCCTCCCGATGCTGCTCTAACCGACGATCCCTTTTCTCTCATAGCCAGTAGCAATCATGAGTAGCTAACGATCTATCAGGGGACCAACGCCATCAACTACTATGCACCTATAATATTCGAATCGTTGGGTATCCACAACAATGAGAACAGTCTCTTCGCGACAGGCGTGTATGGTATTGTTAAGATGGCTTCGTGCGCCGTTTTCATTGTCTTCCTTGCCGACACCCTTGGGCGAAGATGGTCATTTGTGTGGACCGGATTCTTCATGTGGTTCTGCATGTTTTACCTGGGCTTCTTTGTGCGCTTTGACCCACCTGCGAAAGACGCCCCTGTCTCTAGTCCGGGATATGCAGCGCTCGTATTTGTATATCTATTTGCTGCAGCATTCCAGTTTGGTTGGGGTAAGTATATGAGAATTGACATTGGAATAGTCGGGGGCACTGTCTGACTATTCTTAGGGCCCTGCTGCTGGATTTACAGTTCAGAGATATCTACTCAGCGACTCAGAGGATTGACTGTCTCGTACGCGGCAGCAACGCAGTGGATTTTCAACTTGGTAGTGGCCAGGTCGACTCCTGTCATGCTCGACACTGTCGGCTCACACGGTTACGGCACATACTTTATCTATGGCTCGTTCTGTTTTACGATTGCTGTTGGAGCATATTTCCTTGTGCCGGAGACCAAAGGCGTATGTGACAAGCTATACCTGTTCCAAACGTCCCGATCCTAAAAGATACTCTAGGTTTCCCTCGAACGAATGGACGAGCTCTTCGGCGTGACTGATTTCAGTGGTGTTGAGGACGTTGGCTTTGCAGCTCAACATGCGAAAGGCGACATCGAAGCCGTTCATCTTGAAGGGGAGGCCAAGTGAACAGGCTGTGGATGTCTCATGTCTCGAAGCCATGTGAGGACCTCATAGTGGTGTGAAAGCTGTAAGAATGATTGTGGTTCGTAGCTGTCAATGGATGCCAGCACGAGATCAGGGCGTATTGTTTCAGGCTTGCAAGCTCTTCGACACGTCGACTATTCTTGAAGCTTAATCGTAATTGTTGTGGCTGCCATAGAGCGATATGAAATCTCAGGCAAGACATTATTCACCGCTCACACCGCCAATTCAGATACCAGGGATGGCCTGGCGAGACACAAGGCTGAAGGAGGACGGGGGTAACATGTTCAACTAGATCTCCACTTGGCAGGGAATTGCGCCGTGGGACTATATACTCGGTAGTGCTTCCGCAACCAGAGAACAAACACCAACCAATCTCAACCTCCTCTTCTCTCCCAGCGTCATTGAATTCATGTCTAACCCTCATCCAGAATGTGGACGCGCATGACTCCCACAGATGACTCCCGGCAGTGGTCCCACACCTCTTTTCCAACCGACCTTCGCCTTCTACTGGATGAATGCAAGGGTCTTCGCTTTCAGCATCAATGTCATGGGCAATGGGCTTGTCCGGCATCCTCATATGAAACCTTTCCACACCCGGCAGCCGGTAGCGTGGGGAGTGCCACGCACAGATCAATCTGATTGCGTGGTTGCTGACACTTCGATGTGTTGTGTCGACATATGTCGTCCGACATTAAAAATACACTTGGCCATTTCTGTTTTGACAAGTGGCTCCTGGGATTTCTTTTCCAATGGACCAATTGATAAACCTGACTTGCCCTCCTGACAACGAGACCTTGTCCTCTTCATCGATTTGCAAACCTCTCAACACCAGAGACACGGCAGGGAACAGCTCACCCCAGTTGCACCAGCCGCATTTCGAATCTGAAGATCGTGGCTGCTTACCCTTATTGCTCATCATCGATCTTTCATCCAACAGCCTCTTGTGACGGTCTTGAAGGCTTTGTGCTACGGAGTGTCAAACGAGCAAGCAGCACTTGTACTTCTTGCTCCCGGATTTCGTCCCTTAGACCTTACCCTATCTTTCCAAAGCTCGCTCAGCTGGACCATACGCTGATGTCGGTTGATCTACGTGCATCTCGTACCTGTCTGCGTTTCCCATCTCGAGTCGTTACCGTCTCGAGAGCTCAACTATCTTCAGTTCATACTGGAGATCTCACTAGACCCATTGATAGGGGTTAAATCAGAAAGGAAACTAAACAGTAGGTGATACCAGTGTGTTTGTGCGTTCCACTAAAAGTCGATCAAAAGGACATATCATATCAAAAGAACAAGAGGCTGCTAAATATAAGACCAGCTATTCAACATGGCTCTTGCTTCTAGTGCTACTATACCAGTTCTCGATGCTACTCTTGTACATGAGAAACCGGAAAGCACCGACAAGGAAATCCCGACCACCACGAACCACAACGGAGTTCGCATTGTCGCTCCACACGAGTACAAGGAGGCAGCGGCATGTCTTGCTGAAGCGTTTCGCTTTGACAAGGTTGTTCGCTATGCTATCGACACTCCCGATCGCGAGCATATGACCGAGGAAGAGAAGTTCGAGCTGCATAAAGTTGCCATGGAATATGTCACATATGCCCATTGTCTCAACGGCTTGGTCTTGGCGGCTGGAGAAAACTACGACTGCGTCGCTCTCTGGCTTCCCCCTGGTAAGAACATTGACGACTGGATGACCATTATTCGAAGCGGAATGTGGCGGCTTAGCTACAAGTTATCCAAGGAAGGCAAGATTCGTTTCTTTGAAGAGTTTCTGCCATTGCTGCACGATACTAAGCAGGAGATCCTGGGCGAGAGAGACAACCAATCTTGGTACCTTAACTACGTGGGAACAAAGCCTGAGGCTCGTGGCAAGGGCTATGCAAGGAAGGTGATCGAGTATGTTTCGAAACTGGTAGGTTTAAGTCCGCCATGACACTTTCTGAGATGCTGATAAGGCGCAAGGCCGACGGTCATGGTCTTCCATGCTACCTCGAGAGTTCCCACGACATCAATATCATCATCTATGGAAAGTTGGGCTTCGAGCTCAGGAAGCAGATCTTTCTGACTAGGGCGCCTGGCAAGGAACTCCGGCTGGATGTCATGGTTAGGGAGCCTATTACTCGGGAGAAGAGAGAAGGCCCAGCTCCGTCGAAGGCAAAGTAAGGAGAGACGGATGCTTTCGCAGCATAGAAGATCGTGGTGTTTGACAACTTTGACAAGGCAAGGAAACACGAATGGCCATGAAAGTATCCACGCTTTTCTTTATATGCTCTTTTGGGAGGACTAGGTAGTCATGACGGATGACCACAGCGCTCGTTATACACCTACAGAATTTCATCAGTTATGCAGTTTTGACCCGAGTGTACTCCTCGCTGTAGACCTGGTTAGAAGCAAGGAAAGGCAGAGAGTGTGTCTTCAGGTGATGCCTCGTAGCATACTGCTTATTTAAGCCTGTCGGACGAGGCTGTCACCGGCGCCAGCCGCGTGGAAGAACGAGGCTTAGGCCTCGCCCAACGTCACCATTTACTTACAGTTAAGGGTCCTTGAGCCAACGCGTTTCAGGTAAATCAATATCCGTACTTCGTACAGAAAACTACAAACATAATCCTGATGTTATCCCTGTCCGCATAGCTTGCACAAAGGCCTTCCATCTAAGCCTCACATCGTTTTGTATACTCTCAGTCGAGCGAGTTTCTGTTCTTTGTCCTCAGGACTCCGTCTCTCGCACGTTTTCGATCACAACACCTCCGGCGCTTCGCAATGATGTTGCCTTCAAGATGACAAACCTCCAGGCGCCAATGGACTCAACCGCATACCCTTGACCTTCCCTCTGATAGTTACCACATCCTCTTGCAGACATTACCGATGCCTAGCTACTCCAGTCCCTCTCCTTCGCCGCCCCCAACCGGTCGACGTCGCCGACTACGATCATGCGCAGACAAATGTGAGCGCGGATGCTGGACGGTGGCTACGTTCTTCCCACTCGCTTTTGTATACAGTCTTTCAACATGGGCGGTCTGGGTAGTCTCATCTATAGGATTTGGCTCACATCGATCTAAATATGTGTGGTGGGCAATACAATTCATCTCATTCCTCGGCATCTTACTGTACTCCCTGGCGAATCTCTCATAC
The DNA here is from genome assembly GCA_024082115.1 of Rhinocladiella similis. Lineage (NCBI taxonomy): Eukaryota > Fungi > Ascomycota > Eurotiomycetes > Chaetothyriales > Herpotrichiellaceae > Rhinocladiella > Rhinocladiella similis. The sequence goes on from JAMRYE010000009.1 coordinate 906,639, forward strand.
ACGATCGCAGTCTTCACAGACCCAGGATCCCCATTAAGCCCTCCACAAGGCTCATCCAAGCGAAAGGGCGCATACTCTGTCCTCCCGACTGCCGAGCGGGCCGCAGACCTTGAAGGGGTCCAAACCATCACAGTCTCTTCGACAGGGGCCCCGCGGTATTGCAAGAAATGCCACGTCCCCAAACCAGACAGGACGCACCATTGCTCGACATGCAAGCGGTGCGTCTTGAAGATGGACCATCACTGTCCCTGGCTATCCACGTGTCTGGGTCTACACAATTACAAGGCATTTGTGTTGTTCCTAATATACATTTCTTTATTCAGTTGGGCATGCTTCGCCAACTCCGCGTGGTGGATGTGGAAAGAACTCTTCGAGGAGAGCGGATACCTTGAAGAAATTGCGCCGGTCAATATAATCCTCCTCGCGGTGGTATCGGGCATAATAGGCCTGGTGCTGACTGGCTTCACATCTTGGCACATATACCTGTGTGCAAAGGGACAGACGACGATCGAGAAACTCGAAAAGACGAGATATCTAAGCGGGGTCCGAAGCCGAGTAGAGCGGAATAGACAGGAACATCAACTGAATTCGCATAGACGCGGGTCAGAAGGAGTTGCCGAACGATTACAACGAGCAGGAGAGCAGATTCTCGAGTTTCACGCCAATGCTATACCGGGAGCGTCGCGGTACGAAGAGGGCGAAGAACATACATCGCCCGTACCGAGCATCTACAATCAGAATTCCGACCCGAACTCCAACAACTACCACCCTCGACATCCGTATTCCAATTCTCAATCCCGAGAAGATCCAGACCAGCACCAGGAGAACTCGAAGGACACTCCTGCCCTGCGCGCCTTGCGCAGGACGTATAGCAACATCGAAGCCGAGCGAGAGCGAGAACGGTACGATGAATATATGGACGACTTTGAAGCCGAGGGGATGCCAAATGCATTCGATCTCGGCTGGCGACGGAACTTGACGCACTTGTTCGGTCCAAACCCTTTACTCTGGTGGTTGCCCGTGTGCAATACCACCGGGGACGGGTGGCAGTGGGAAGTCAGTGAGAAGTGGCAACTCGCGCAGGAGGAGGCGGCGCGACGGAAAGAACGAAGAATCGAGGAGATGATAAGCAACGAGCGGAGAGCTGTAGGTGCAGGCGTAGGCATGCGCGGCGGTGGAGGTGGCGGCTTCGCGGGGTACGAACGAGACCGCGAGAGAGATAACAACGGCCATGGATATCATGATGGTCACCGGTACGGCGGGAGCATGCAGAGCGCCATGAGTATGAAGCCCTTACCTCACCAGTCTCAGCACAGAGGAAGGCAGAGGACCGATTTCGACCGTGGGGAGAGTGGACAGGTTGAGAGGTTTCAGGTTAGTACTGATGGCGAGAGCGAGGACGACAGCGACTCGGACTCTGATTCGTATTCCGACGTTGGATTCAATAATGATGATGGCTATGGCAATGACGCTGAAAGGGGTCGGAGGACGCATAACCGGCCCGGGCGGTCGAGAAAGAGATATGGATATGGCAGATGATATCCTTAGTTGATAGCCATATCCCTTTTGGGTTTCTTTCAATGCTATCTATCCCCATGTGGGATTTTGATACGGATTCCTCTTCTTGACTGATCTCAACAATGTGGTGTGATCGATATTGCTGGTTCTATAGACCTTGCGCTTGACCAGGACCATTCCATTCCATAATATTAGGGTGTCATTGTCATTGTCTTTCGTAACTTATTTCATCTTCGTCTTCGCTCGCTCGCTCTAACTATAACAGTCCACGTCTCCCTACTTGACGCTACGTAATTGACTAAGAAAACAACACCAGACAATTTCTATCTCTCCAAGTGAGCCAATAATACAAGCTCCCCCCCCCCCCCCCCCAAGGGTCTTCAAAGGCATGACTTAGTCAACACAAAAGTTCAGCGAACACATGCGCTGCTGTCATGGGATTCGCCCCGGAGCTTTGCACAGGGGCTCTGCCTGGAAATGAGATGTACCATTGTAGGAGGCTTGCGTGGGCTCCCCAAAAGACCGTAGCGGGATGAATTCAGCGCCTCGCTGACAGAGGCCATCGTTTGTGCGGGCCGGTCGTTCATTCACGCTGTAGGTAGAAATCGTCAACGCCTCCTCCGAAGCCCGTGCCGTCCGTGCCAGCGGGGTAGAAGATCTTCTTGAGGACCATGAGGCACAAGGCGAGGAAGACACCGGCAATGGCTCTGTCGATCGTGATACTCTCCCTTGCCCTGTCGCGCTGAAGGATCAAGGGCGCTGCTGAGTTTGGGTTCTGGAGGGCTGCATTGGCGGCGGCCAATGGAGGTGCGTGGATGCCGGAGACTAGGGATATGCTTGGCCGATGCACCCTGGAGGAAGAGGAGGAGGAGAGATCTGATGGTGTCAGGACGGCTTCGGCAGACGCTTGTGCTGCTTCGGCGGAGGGTGTAGGAATCATTCGTGGGGGCGTCGGCGATGGCGGAGGCTGCAAGCTTGTGCTGTCATTGCCTGAGTGCGATTGAGACTGGCCTACCGATGGATTCTGTGTTTGTGAAGGTGAATTTGCGCTTGTACTCGTACTTGTGCTAGGCTTGGACTCAGGGTGTGACGGCGTTTCTGTCGACTGCGATGGTGGTATCTGTCGAGGTTGTTGTGCGTTGGACATCGCACCTTCGTTGCTCCCGGTCGAGTTGTCTGCATTCACCTTTCCTTTGTCCTTGCTTTCCGATACTAGTTGGCCCTCTTGACCTGAAGCCACCGTGGACGTTTCCGTGGTGGTCGAGCTCTTGTCTTCTGGGTTGCGCGTTTCCAAATTCATGCCTTCCGGAAGCGTTTCTAACTGCACACCTTCCTCCTCTTGTACATTCACACCACTCTGCCTGCAAACCGCCCACCACTCCCTCATTATAACTTCATTACTCTTCCTGCACGCCTCACATCTCCAACCTCTCGACTCTCGAGCCAATCTCTTCCTGACTTCGACACTGGCTTCCAGACCACCAACTTGTCCCGCGGTGCCTTTCTCTGCCATGAAACTCCGTAACGCTGTCAGGGCCGTGCGGACGCCCCAAGCGGGCATCCACGTCTCCTCATGGAACCCGGATATGCTTAGGCAGATCTCACGATTGACTTCGAAGCGACCCGACGGCGTGAGAAAGCGGAAGTTCGGCGGTTTGAGCGGGTAGGTCGGAGGCAATGTGATGCGTCCATGGTACATGCCGCCTTCATAGGGAGAGGGAGAAGGCGGCCCTAGCAGTGTGAAGTGCCATTCGTGAAGGTCTGCATCGGACACTGGAGCGGCGTAAAAGGCTGGGTTAGGGTTAGAGGAAGGAGAAGAGAGTTCGGCTGTCTCCTTCAGGAGCCGGCGCATTGTGGGAGAGGGCGCCATATTGGTAGAGATCGTAGTTTTGTGTTTGCGCTGCTAGATTGGATGTGTACTTGTGACGTACGGGTCTGAGGAGCCCGCAGTCTACGGGGTTATCGGAGACCGGTGCGCTTGAAGGACAGGTGATTGTTTATGTGCTTGATAGTGGTAATAGGACTTATGCAGACGATATCAGCCTAGAATTCTGATACTAGGAATGATTTAAGCGACGAGACGATCAAGGGAAGTGGGAATAGAAGATGACAGGGTAAATAGACTGCGAGGCTGTGATTTGCTCTCTTCTGGGAAAGGCTGGCCTTACGCCATACGACGCTAGGTTAATATACTATGTACATGCTTTCAACTTCTACAGCAGAGTACCCGTGTGGAATACGGATAAATCAACCTACTTGCGAGATACAGATTTCATAGTCAATGATTAATCTTTTGATAGCATAGCAGAGATGTACTTCTGAGATTTTTGTGATAAAGATAATTGAACATTAAGCCCAGTTATTGCTATCTCTGCGCAGTTGATATCGCTATATTGAATGCATCTGTTAAATCAACCTATTGTTGCCTCGCCGAAGAATCCCACATTGACTAGTATACAGAGGAGAGTGTTCAACTCAAAACAACGGCCGTCGCAATTTCAATAGGAAAGGTAGAAAGATCATTAGCCAGAAAGTCCTGCTGGCTATCTCGGACCACTTGGACCATTCTTTCCCGCCCGAATAAAGGAAAGTCGTTATAAGGAAAACCAAAAGTCTTGTATCTGTAAGCGCACAAGGTATCAAGTCGAGAAGATTAGGTAAGTTTTATGTGTGTCGTAAGGAGGGAGAGGTATGCTGTTGCTTGTGTCGTGCGATTGTCTGCCTCGATTAATGGTGCGAGTTGATCTGTGAGCTTGGCCGTGTGCCCAAGACAAGATATCTGGAAGTAGTAATAATAGAGTTGAGAAAAAAATAAATCGAAAATATCATGCGCGCGCCGTTTTCGATGCCAGAGGCCCACAATTTCGCCATGCAGGAAATAGGAAATGGATGTGAGTGAGGATATCGTAGGATTGTGTTTAGTACGTCGTTGCCATGTCCATAAGATTCTGGTCGACTTGCATTCCCGTGACATGGTCCAGTGAAAGTTCGTCGACATATCCGATCAAAGCTTGGGAATGTAATTTGAATGACTCGCCCATAGTTTTTGAGATGCTGAAATAGATTAGTCAAGAATCTCCCGCCATCGAAAGAGTTACTCACCCCCAAACAACCACGCCGTCCAACATTGAGCCCCAGACGCGCGCCACAGTTGAGCTTAAACGTGATCCATTCGCGTCAACAGCATCATCATCGAACAATCCACGTACTCTCATGTACATGGCAAGCTCTTCCTCGGTCGCTTCCTGATCATCGTGCTCAATGCGATACAGCCACAGGCTTAGTATAGTGATGAGATCCAGTCCACAAAGAGGATGCTCTATACTCCAATTGGTGGCTGATGTCTTGGTGACCCAATTGATGCCCTGCATGGCAACAATTTCCATGCACTCGTAGCATTGTTCAATAACCTTGATCATCTCTTTGGTCCTCTTGACATTGTCTCGCGCTGACGACATAGCGCCTGCAATCTCATATGAGTTGTGGTACCGCAACGCTTCCTGGACATCTTTGAGATCCACTTCAAGGAAGGCACGTGTGTTGCGGTATACAGCCATTGAGTTGAAGATGAGAGGGTGGCTCTTGTGTGGTGTGCTAAGTGGAACAACAATGATTTCAGGCTCGCATAGATCCAATGATCGTTCCCATGTTTCTAAAGCAATCCGAATCTTCCATTCCAGAACCACATCCTGCAGCGATTCGAAACTTCGTCTCAGATTCCACACTTCCAGAAACAATGCGTTGATCATCACTCGAGTCGCAAAAGCACTGTATCTGGCAGCATCTCCTTGAAAGAGACTGTCATATGCTTCGCGGACAGTAATTGTGGGCGACGCTGCGAAGATATCCTGCCACGAATCCTCGTCTGATGGCTCAATGTTCCATAATGACTCGGAAGATGGCAGTGGCAATGTGTCGAATTCGTTAAAGCTGATAGCCGGAGTGTGATTGTATGTTAGAGTCAGCATGCCGAAGAAGATATAGACGGCATAATAAGTTCGTCGACAACCCTCTTCATTGACCCACTGATCATGTGTCGGTGGTGCTCCAGAGCGACCATCGATGCGCAATTTCAATTCGTATTTGTTGCCTGCAACCATCTGAAATAGTTAGTAGAAGCTTGGACCAACACTGTAAGGTACTTACATTGGCGAGCAAGCTCTTAATAGAGCAGGCCCATTCAAGACCTTGCGAGCCACCACTCCAGCTTTCGAAAACCATGTTCAGCAGAGTGCTTTGCATAGTCCAGAGAGGGCACTTTCGAGAATCAAAGTTGTCCTTATTCTGGAGGAATTGATTCACAAGTTTCTTAGACCCATGATGCAGTAGATAGGCTTGTTCTTGTTCGAAATTGTAAAGAGCGCCGATGGAGAGGATGGCAAGTAGAAGTGCCGGTTGACAATTTTCAGGACGAAAGGTGACAGGGTGTAGAAAAGGCATATGGTGGTGAAAGAGGTTGAAATAGGTGGTAAAGTAGAGGTTCATTGAAGGTAGGGAAGGTAGTGTAATATCTCCACCTAGCTGGTTAGCAATGATAGCTCTCTCGTCATCATTGTTCAATTGCGGAGCTTTGGGTAAAGAAAGGGGTTGGGCTGGACCAGGAGACTTGCGATAGTTCACTGGCGATACGGGCCCTGTCATTGAGGGGAAGGGGGAGAGAGCATTGGGTGTTGGCGTTCCTGAGACTGGGAAGGTGTCGGGTAAAGAGTGGAATGTTGGTGGCAGTGAACTACCCAAGGAGGTTTGACGTTCCATGATGGGCGGCAGTTGAGATTGATGCGGCTGTATCGATCCCATATGGACGAATGGAGGCTGCGACAGGTTATCTTGCGACGAAATGCTCGACATGGAATGTGCTTTGGGTTCTGACGGGCCGTGGGGCATAAAGGTGTCCCAAGGCATATGTGGAAGACCGTTAGGGCCGGCGAGGTAGTCGGACGATTCGAGAAGTGAGCTTCGATCTGGAGAGTAGTCGGGAATTGCGCTCTCGCCGTTCTGAATGTGGCCGTTTACTGCTGCTGCTGCTGCCGCCTTGTGTTGGAAGTCTGTCATCAACATGGCGGCAGTTTCAAGGTCGAGCATACCATCGCTGCTAGCCTCTATTTGCTCCAAAGTCCCCGGATCAAGACTTATCGAAGGCTTGGACGGAGCGGCCGTTGAGGGCGTCGTCTTCGTCCCTGCGCCTGTTCCAGTTCTCTTTCTGCCTTCAGATTGAAGGGGCACACCGCCATCCTTTGCATGGACGGTTCGATCGTGGCGTAAGAGCAGATCGCGACGGACGAAGGTGCTACGACATTTCTGGCATTTGAAGGGACGCTCCTTCGTGTCTAGTGAGGGATGAATGTCAGTTGATGATTGCCTGAGAGCCCATTCAATGGAAAGAGGTAATGGCGGGGTCTGGGTGAAGCCCCACGTCGCAACAACAAAAAAAATATTCTACTTACGCGATCGCTCATGTCGGCTGCGGTGTTCACTTCTGCTGAATGCTCGATTACAATACTGGCATTTGTACTTCTTCTCGGGCGCTGAAGGGGCCTTCTTCGGGGTCGCAGTCGCTGCGCTGGCGTTCGCAGGCTCCGAGGCAGTGGAGGCGTCAGCCTGTGCCATGGTTCAGAAAGTGAAGGGGTAAAAGTCCTCGGACCCGGCGCAAGCCTTTCGCTCAGAAGTGAGTTGGTACGTGGACGTGGATTGAGCCGTGATCATTCCGTGTTGCCAGGCAGTCTGGAGAAGTCGAAGCGATTGAGGAAATGATTGCTGGCTGTGATTGAAGGGGAATCGGCCTCGATCTGGTTGGCAAAAACGCAAGGTGGATCACGTGGTCGGTGTAGTAGTGAATGCAATGTGTGGTCCAGCGCCGTACGCAACGTGACGATAATTGATACAGAGGCTGGTATGCGACGATAGTATTACAGATGGATGCGACGACAATAGCAGTGATGTTGATACAGACAGAAAGAGGAGGAGAGTGTGCGAAACGAAGAAAACAAGGAGGGGCAGCTGATGGCAAGAGAGGAGGGTGTTCAGTTCAGATTGTCCCTCCTCCTGTCCATTGCTCGCCCTCGAAGCATTCTCTCTCGCGTTGCCCTCGGTCAGTGAGCCCCTGAAAAATTACCGTACGGAGGTGACCAGACCAGACAGCTCAGTCCAGCGGCACACCAAGCGGGCGTCCAAGCACCAAAAAAGACCCGCGGTATCCTTGCACCTAGCGTCTCCGTCTTCCCACTCCCACCTCACCAACAGCCCACCTTTTGCCTTCGAGAAATCGCCATGAGACACCCCTTCCGGCGGCGGCCAGCTCGGCAACCGCCACAGCTACCGTGTCCCGCTTCTGGGTTCGCGTCAGGTCTCTAGTCTCGATGTGCATCTCCCCGAGTCCACGCAACACAATCACAGAGGTTACTACGGAGTGATAGTTGATGGTCATGGGCCAGGGCACCTTGGAAAACAGACACTTCTATTTATCAGCGCGTCGAGAGAGACCCAATGGAGCGCGACGGCTCGGCTTGATGGTCATCACAGAGGAAGACGAGCACAAGTGACAATGCAGGGTGGGACTTGTTGGACGTCGTCTCGATCTCGAAACGTTCCTCGTCATCACGGTGCAGTCCCCAGCCACCTCTGAATAACGATGCCCACCAGCCATCAAACATTTGAGGAATGCTTCGGTCCGTACCCACGCTTGAGCGGTTGGCTATGCAGCGTGACGCCCAGCGAACGATAACGCTGCTACAAGCCACGGTCTGCCTGCCATCGAGCTGTCAAGGGCCAATTATCGGCCTATACGAGGACTTTACGGTGTAAATATGTGGCACATGATCACAACATGTACTGCCTTTCAGCTCTGGACAGAGTCAAGAAAGCAATCGTGGCACCAAAAAAGTTGGTCAACGAGCGATCGTCAGCACTTGGATTGTCGCCCTTGGACCTGTTCCTGCATGTTCCGTGCAGCTCCTTGATCTCTTAAGTAGGGGTCACCGCTCTAATTCGAGACGTGGGCCTCGCTAAAGGCTTCCAAATGACACCGCAGTGTCTGACAGGCCACGCCTGTAGGAATGGATTCTTCAAGTCGCTTGTGTCTGTCGGTAGCTTCGTTTGTCAGACTACTATTCTTTGAAGCAACAAACTCTCAGCTAGGAAGCGTCGTCCATCTTCCCGCGCAATGGTCCAAGCCATGGATCCGAGGCCCATCCTCGTGGATGGGACCCGTTTCAATGGTCTTCGGGGCGAGGTGGGTAGCATTGGTGGCATGAAAGAAATGATGGTGACCCGGGAGTAGAGTACCGAACAAAGGAGCAACGAACTGGCGCCTTGATTCTGACAAGTCTACACTGAGTCAAGTCCTTCCCAGTCGCCGTTGATACTCGCACAGGGGTCGAGGAATGATTGCAGGCTTGAGGAGTTGCAAATCCAGCTACTAATTTCCAGTACACAGCCAGATGTACCGGCACTTTACTGCTGCTCCAGGCCGATGCTTGCGACCAAGAGCCCCGCGGTCCTCTCTCAATTTTCGCGACAGGTTATCCCGCAAAGGTCTCGCATGGTCGTCTTTAGCGGTGGCTTCACCTATGGTGCTTGTTGATCAGCATAGTACTCCGTACTGTGCATACTGCAGATTCTACGGAGTACCTCTCATCCGGATGTCGGTGAAGAGCTCTGTCGAACACTACGACATGCCGGAGGCTACTTGTACATCCAGACAGGCCAACCCCTCCACATCAGAATCACCACCGTTCAAGTATAGCCAGACTTGGTATACCCGAACCATGCCGATGTTGGTGCGGTTCCGTAAGAGCGGTTTTGCGAGAAATGGGTTTCGCCAGATGTGAAGCATGGCTTACAAGGCTCACCCCCGGCTGAACCGGGGCTACAAGAGCCACCGCGGGCGCCAGTCAGTGCCTTTCCGCCGGGATCCCACAAGCCGTGGCACTACTTCCTCCCCACTCTCAAACCCACCTTGTAATGGAGTCTCAATCCCTCACCTCATCTGAAATTTTGACAATCTCCGGCAACGTCGCATTATACAATGATTCGCTGCTTTGACATTCCCCTGTACCAGCGCAACACTGCTTCGAGAAGCTTGAAGGAATCAAGGATCGATTCGGTTGGCAATCAGCTGATTACGAACTTATCATTCTGTCTGGTCTGAGACGAGGGGTCAATAGTGGAGGGGCTACCCGTGCAATCTTGTCAACAACAGTCCCTTGGGAGAAAAAGAGGAAGGGCCAGCTGTCTGCTTTCCACAACAGGACATATCGACGCATGGCGAGCCTGGCGATTTCAGCTTCACCGACACTGTCTACTGTAGAATCCAAGAACGTCGCTGCGCATTAACACCACTATCTCAGTGTCTAGACCGCCCTTCTTCGAAAACGCTACTTAGCATGTTGGGGCAATGCCGCCACAGCTACGGAGCATCGATGACTGACTTTCCCTTCCGATCCTGGTCTGGACGGCGATTGTGACAGGACTTGGGTTTTGAGCCATGGCTGAGCCAGTAAGCACTGTTGGCAATGATTGCCGTTGAAGAAACGTCAGTCAACAAACTGCATGACCGATGTAGTAGTCCCTCATGATTCAGGGCTGTCCGTATTTGTTCCTGGCTGGAAATTCTCGGAACGGACGGGGCTATCATCTGTCATTCTCCTGCCAAACGTCAGCTTCAGGATCTCAGCAACCTTTAGTGAAGATTGTATATTTCGGATATGTCAAGCCTGGATCGGCACCAACTTCGGATACCTGCTTGCAACAAACGATTTTGCAGACCCCTGCTAGATCACATCTCGTGGCTGAGTGCAAGAAATCAGCTGCGATCTGACGGAACGATATCTCATCGAGCGCAGCAGAGCACTCGTACTTCCACCGTGGTTACTATTGTATTTGCTAGCCAGTCATCATGCAGATGTAGGCCGCTGGTCGTTCCGATGAGCTCCAGCCCGAGCCCAGTATGTCACAACATCCCGGTCCTGATATGTGTATGAGCACACGGGTATCAGTTAGTGATGGAACAGTCATGGGCCAGGTTTCTATGACTTGGCCATGCACGACCAGGGGCTTGTCACAGAAACGCCCATCCTCCCCTGACATTCTGTTCTACTCGATGTCGTCGAGTACAATGTCCATACTAACACAGTTGCCGGATGTGTTCGCCAACCTATGAGATTGAGTCTGACACGAGGTATTCGAACGTCCCATATCCAGGCCCCTGACGATTGTTTATCAACTATCAAGTGTATCCCTCAGTCGTCCGCAGGATCTGATAACGATATGATGCCATACCCGCGAGTGGAAGGCTTGATTTCCCATCCCAGTTTCAAGGAGTCCCTATGCTATGCATTCTTACGACCACATAGGTATACGCAGCATGATTCTTCTTGTGCTATCATCGCTCCAAGATTTCCAGTAGGCCTTTCTACCTCAACTCCATGCGAGGCAGGTGAGTCCTGGTCATTGTGAGCCCACTATTTCTGCTTGCATGTATGTCTCTCTTATCGTTGTGACTCTTTCCGGGAGACATAGGACACCCGCCTTTGGCATATGGTAGTCTATATTTGCCTTGCGTTCTCCCTTCGTGGGCGACAGCGATCGCCTCTCGCTGCCATGGTGAAGAGAACACACGATGCCCTGCATTCCTCTTCGCGTGTTTCATGCCGTTGGCGTTGCCCCTATAGTTCACAAGTACGGGATATGATCACTATGGATCGAATGGTTCACCAACGACGTTGCACCTACTCGAACCCAAGGGCTACCGTGGCTGGTGTGATCGAGTGCGTGGAAGTGAGACAAACGTTGCCGCTGCCGCATATCGTATCCATACGGGGACGAGTACAGTATGTGGGCACTCATTGAGACTGGGGACGATCTACGACTCTACAAATATCCATTTCATCGGGCTTTTGGAAATGGACCGACGTTTAATTTATCCTGTAGTGGAGCGCACCTGGTGGAGTTGGGATGGCGTACTCGTACATACGATGCTCGTAGATGTGGGCATCATTGAAGGACCATTCCCTGTGAAGGGGTCGGACGAGCAGTGGAAGGAGCTCGAGGGATGAATGTTCAGATACGGAGTACAGAGTGTATACTCTGTATTGCTTGCTAAATGAGTGCAGCTTGAATGGAGCGGAAAGATCTCATGTATTAATGAATGGCTTTTGGAGAAGAATATAATTATCAAGTCGGCACGTACCCAGATAGATACCTGATGCAATCTTCGAGGTAGATGGTTAATATCCTTGACACAGCCACGCCACCGTTAACGGCCCTTAGATCGTGCCCTTGTTTGTGAGATTGTGTCTTGGTCTACTGTTTTATAGATGGCGGGGATGTATGTGGTGGTTGATGTAGACGGTATACGGAACATCAACTCGGCACCGTGATAGCCGACTATACCGACATACGCTCCGTATCAATCGATGCCATTGTAATCAACAGCACTCCACCACTTCCGACTCAAGCTCTTGCCTACCATCGTTATGCTGTCGACTTCTCCGCTCTCGCGATCTCGTTCCTGTAGGTACTCACACACGGCGTTGTCAGCGTCTCCTTCAGCGTCGTAGTAGAATACCCCAGGCACACTATCTGGTGAATCGAAGACCTGCCACGATCGGTAGTTCGGGTGAAGTTCTGGGAAGGCTGACCCAGCGCCCGGCAAGGGCGCTGCCAGTTCCGGCTTGGAGGCTTTATCCCTTTTCGCGAGATCGTTGGGGTCAGAGCACATGTTCAGCTCGCCGGAGACTTGCGAGAGCTGCTGCTTTGTCCAGGCCCGCGGCATTCGCTTCTTCTCATACAAGGTCACCGCTTCAGGGATGCTGAGGACGCCTCGAACAACCTCGCTGATCACGCGGCCGAGGAAAACACCGTCCTCTTGCGCCGTGCCGGCGCCCTGGCCCGTGTGGTTCTGCATGCAATGGCATGCATCGCCTAGCAGGACGACGTTTTTGTGCTCGTTCGTCCAGCTCGGCATGGGCGGCATGACGAGTAGGGGCCAGCGTCGTGTGTAATTGACGAGCTTGATGATGGATTGAATGGCCGGACTATAGTCTTTGTAGTACGCGCGGAATTCGTCGATGTCGACCTCTTCCATCTTCTCGACGTAGTAATCTTTGCAGAAGGAAGTGACGACGTTGAGTTCCTCGCCGCCGGATAGGGGATACGTGAGGATGTATCCATTCGGGCCTGTGGTCGATTAGTACGGCAGGCACCACGGGGGCGTTCTACATACCTGTCCACATGTCCATGGTGTTGCTCAAAAGAGACTTTGCTTCGGGGATCTTCCTCAAAACCTCGTCTCGGGTAACCACGCCACGGTATGCGGCAACTTTGGACGTCGCTCGTGGCTGAACATCTGGAAAGAGTTGCTGACGAACGAAGCTCTTGATGCCATCGGCTCCGACAAGGAGGTCGAAGGTGTACGAATTTCCTTTGGTCGTGGTGGCAGTGACCTTGTCCGAGGTATACTCAAGTTTGCTCACACGAGCGTCGACAACGATGTTCACACCATGACGGCGAGCGGACTCTGTGAGACCAGCGTGGTAATGATCCCGTCGGGCGATATAGTGTGGAAATCCACAAATCTTCTGGACTCTCTTGGAGTCAACTCGAGTGACAACTTGTCCACCCAGTCCCCAGGTACGCACTTCGTCAACTTCAACCAGATTGTCGCCTATGATTTCATCAACTCCCCATCGTATAACGTATCGCGAGACGTTGGGGAAAATCTATCCGCCAATTGTCAATCATCGTCGGAACGGAACTGCTGACAAGACGTACCTGGATACCCGCTCCTATCTCTCCCAACTCTGTCGCGGCCTCGAGGATTGTGACCTCTGCGCCTCCTCGTTGTAATGCAATCGCAGCTGCTAGGCCACCTAGGCCGGCGCCACAGACACCAACGTGAACTTGAACAGGTGCCATCGCCACTCAGCCGTTGAGTGTCCGGCACTACCTGTACTGTATGTTGACGATCAGACAGCCGGAAAGAGCCAAGCCCAGCATAGGACGCTTGCAATGGGAGCGCTATCGGTGCCTTGCATACGGATTCGGGCTGGATGATTGTTGCTTTTTCGGCAGGTGGGATGCGCCTCGTCTTGAATCCTTATCATGTGCTTTGATAAGTGACATTGTGTCCGTAGACGCCCCATCATTATCAGTCGTGGTTATTGCGAAAGAAGAATGTCATCGCGTTCAGTCAACATGTTCTCTGTTTATCAGCACGACCCCAGTGTGGGCATGACCCCCAACTACCGGCGATATATGCCTTGTGGCTTATTGTAGTTGCAAAGAGGGGTTACCTTAGGCGACCTCCAGACTCCGGCGCATGCAAGAGAATCGAGGTACACATATTGTACCAAACACACAACAATCTACCTGCAGCCGACCTGGCCTAAGCCCGAACACGAAGCTAGACTCCGGGCACACGATGTATCTTTGTGAGCTGGGGTAGCTCCACATCCAAAAGACCAAGGTGTGAGCGAGATACTTGTGGTACTCGTTGCTCGTAGACTTTTTCCCACCATGGGCCCGGCAGAGGAGACTCCGTCCCTCTTCCAAGTTAGAATTGATGGGTGCATGAGCGATAACAAAGAATTCCTCCGCCGCGTTCAAGTGTTCGCTAAGGGCGGCAATGCTGGTCGTGGCGCTCAACTGTGCAAGACATGTTCAAGCCCACCAATAACGCAGACACGGCAAGGAGATTTCAAAAACATTGGCGAAACGAGAATCTCACACGCGTCGTCGTCGTCGCGTTGCTCTCCAGACACGAGCAGCCAGCACCTTTGCAACCGGACAAACTCAAGACGATTCAGCTAGCGAGCCTGGTGAGCCCGGCTCTGTGCTGTGCGTGTACATACTCCGGGCCACAGCCACCCCCGGGACGATGACTGAAGGTAGTTTGAAACGGGCGGACGAGTCAAACTACGAGAACCGGGGAGTGCTTAGCATGCTTCATGGGGATGGTGTGTGCTAACTACGGAGGCGTGGGCATCTTGCGGGTAGGGCAGTCCGGAGGGAGGATGTTGACACTATCTCACTCGTATACTCCGTACCTACAATAGGGATGTCTTGTCAGCCTAATCATTAGCCCTAATGAGCCCTGGTGAGCCTGGAAAGCCCCCTACTGTAAACAACTTAGTGCGGCGAAACCCAAGGCTTCGGGGGAGGGTTAAGGAGTAAAAGATACTGTACTGGGCCCAGGGAGGGAGGCAGGCCTTGAAGATGATGTTTACGGCTCTGTCGTGCATCGTACTTTGTGACTTCGTCGTCGTGCATGTGCGATTGTTTGTATCTGTCCGACAGCGAGATGCCTCTGCCTACGACCTGAGGAAATCCATTGGACGGTGGCCAGCCGAAGAAGATGGTTGGGTTCCCGAGTCAGCACCATTTTCGGGTGTCGAGCTGCATACTGGGTGGATTCAGCGGGCGTGGATATAGACGAGGGTCAGGGAAGCTCGTCCTGTACGGAGTCGTTGCACTCGTAACCTGGTCGCTCGCAGTCGGACACCTGCATAGCCATGACCATTGCCTGCATTCTTCAACCTCCACACCTCTTTTGCTTCTACTCCTTCGTGCTCATCTTTTCGCGGGCACACAGTTTCTCCCTTTTTTCTGCTTGGAGTGTGCGACTCCTCCGTATATGCTGACATTCTTCGTCTTCCTCACCTCTTTTCTCCTTCGCTATAACGTGCCATCAGCTTGCAGGAGATAGCCGCCCATCGACATCCCGCCTGACCTCTGCCTCCTCTTTCTCGAACCTCCAATCGGGCGCCTATTCTTTGCCCTGCTCCACCTTCGACACCTGCCACTACCACTGACAAAAAGACTTCCCTCTCTGCCTCTGTCCAAAGCCTCGGTGGTTTGCGTGATACCTCGCATGATCATCTCATCGATAGTTTTGCGATCGATAACCTGCTGCACACGACCTATCCCGCAGCGATCGAATATGCAGATCCTGGCCGCCCTGCTGCGCTCCGAAAGGCACCATCAAGTCGTTCTGTCCATCTCCAGGCGGTGAACTCTGGTGAAATGTCAACGTCGCGCAGAGTTGCACAAGATTCGACTCCTCCATCACAGGCAGTCAAATCTGGGTCGACTTTTGCGGCAGCTTTCCATTACACAGAACCCAGCAGACCTGCTCAATCCGCCCCGCGTGCAGCAACGTCCACTGTCCATCAGTCGGGCATGAGCGGCCTCTCGCCGCGCCGTCGTGCTGCCCAGGCGGCTGCCATGAACGGCTATGTCGCCAGTCCTGATCTCCCTCCTCCGCCACCCCCCATGTATGTTCGAGCATTGTATAATTATGATGCAGACGACCACACCAGCCTGAGTTTTCGCGCAGGCGATATCATCCAGGTCTTGACACAACTCGAGAGTGGATGGTGGGACGGGGTGATCAATAATGTCCGGGGCTGGTTCCCCAGTAATTACACTGTCGAGATATCGGATGCGAATGAGCTGGATTTGACTGGCCGGGACGAGAGTGAAACAGGGTCGGGGACTGAGGAGGATTACGACGATGAAGAGGAGGATTCAGATGCTCGCACACAGGATGAAGACTCCGACTTACCTATAGAGGGTGGGACGGAGCAGCCTCAAGAAGAAGCCGCCTTCTGGGTCCCTCAAGCGACTCCAGATGGACGGTTGTTCTACTTCAATACCTTGACTGGGGTTAGTACCATGGAACTGCCATTAGAAACGCCAACAAGCTCGGACGAGACTGGGCCAAGGGACCGCAATAACTTTCACGTACCGGACCAGACCAGACCGCCTCCTGAAATGATGGCTGGAAGGTATGGGCAAAATGAGGAGGATTATGATGGGTCGGCATCTGAGGCGGACGGTGAACAGTCTTTCCGTTCCTCACGCAAGAAGGGCTCCATGACTTCTGGTAGTATTTCCACGTCGACGTCGATGGATTCAATCGATGTAAGTGCCGCGAGGCAGGCCGGTAATCAGCTTTCAAATCCTCTCACAAGTACATTCGGAACCTCTATGGCACTGCCGCCACTAGGAACGACTGCCACCTCATTCACTGTGCCGCCGCACCAGAAGCTCTCCAAGTCACCAATGCCCAAATATTTCCTTGATGATACAGGAACTGCACCTGTCACGTGGAGCACACTCGTCGAGAATATGCGTGGAGCGATCGAAGCTTATCGGCATGCTATTCGTATCCAGGCACGAGCCGACTATGTTCGAAAAGCTGAAGATATCTCAGATCACCTGCGGATGTTACTTGCTGCGGGATCAGGGACGACTGACAACCATTCTGGAAATCCTTCGATCATCTCACAGAACAAAGCCTTATATCCTCACTTTAGGGAAATGATGTCCAAATTCTCAAAGCTCGTCCTATCCTCTCATATCGCCGCCGCCGACTGGCCAGGACCGGATGCATTGACCAAGTGTCTACAAGAAGCTGAAGGTGTCATGAACGGCGTATATGGTTATGTTGAGGTGGCAAGACAACAACGTGGTGAAGAGATACCCCGACTCATCCCGGGCTTTATCATGGGGAGCAAGGTGGGAGGCAGTTGGAAGGACAACAACCTCGACAGCCAGACCAATCTGGAGGGGACCTCATTCATGGAATCTGGGGATGAACTAGACTCACGACCATCTCTACCACTTGATGCCAATCTGCTTCAGCAAATCGACGATTGCAAGAACAACCTGATGGCTGCGGTCCGCAGTCTAGAAGAGAGTCTCGTCCTGACGGACAAGATTGTGACACCGACACGACAATCTGCTATTGGCGACGATGTCTGTCACGGGGCAAGCATAGTCATTGACTACTTCAGGCCATGGATCCATCTCATCGAATCTATTGACCTTTCCGGGCTAGGCAACGTTTTCCAGAAATCAACACCGGTAGAGTTTGGGTCCCAGAAGCAAAGAGTGTACGATTCCGTAGGCGAGGTCGTTGTGTGCTGCCAGGCCGTGACAGCACCACTTCCAGACGAATGGGCAGAGATCCGGGGTGAGTCTCTGGATACTCGTATGAACAATGTACGTGGTGCATGCAAGCAAATGGAAACAAATGTGTCCAATCTGGGTCACTCACTGCGCTTGTTACTGCCAGCTGCAAGCCTGAATGCTCCAGGGGTCACGAACAAGCGAGACCATCGAAACACGGATGGAGGCGAGACCTATCAGAACCACCATCTGAGATCCGACTCTAACCATGCCACCAACCTTCGACCGGCATTGGCCGACATTGGCCAGTCAAAGTCGTACACTATTGGTCAAGAGCCACCAGCAGCGGACAAGGTCCGTCGTCCTCCTACCAAAGATAAGGCAAGGCAATTTTTTGGCCAGATTCCGCCAAATCTCACCCAACTGAAGACGTCAAATATTGAGCCCAGCTTCAATTCCGATGATGTCCCATGGTACTTGCAGCTTGACCATGCTGACGAAGTCATATATGACACCAAGACTGATCCTCCTCAAGTCAAGAGCGGCTCATTGACGGGTTTGGTTGAACAGCTTACCAGACATGACCGACCAGATACCAATTTCACGACCACGTTTCTGCTCACCTATAGATCCTTCACAACAGCATCAGAATTGTTTGAGCTCTTGGTCAAACGCTTCAATCTACAACCACCTCCTGGTTTGAACAGAGACGAGTTCTTGATCTGGGAAGAACACAAACAGAAACCGGCACGATTCCGGGTGCTGAACATTCTCAAAGCCTGGCTTGAAGTGTATTGGATGGAGTGCGATAACGAAAAGAGCAGGGAACTACTTGAACGCATTACATCATTTGCGAAGAATGCGCTCAACAGCACCAAAATACCATTGGCCAAGGTTTTGATCACCATCATTGACCAACGCCTGAAGGGACAGGAGACGTCTTCGAAGAAGATGGTCCTTACAATAACGAACTCTGCTCCGACCCCGATCTTGCCGAAGAACATGAAGAAATTGAAATTCCTTGACATTGATCCTACTGAATTTGCTCGGCAGTTGACTATCATGGAATCCCGACTCTATGCCAAGATCAAACCTTCCGAGTGTTTGGCTAAAACATGGGAGAAGAAGGCTCCGGACATGCCTTCGTATCTGAATGTGCAAGCGGCCATATTGCACTCCAACCAGTTGACCAATTGGACGGCTGAGATGATTTTAGCCCAATCTGAGGTGAAGAAGAGAGTTGTCGTAGTGAAGCATTTTGTTGCAATCGCGGATGTAAGTGATGACATTGAGCTATAAGGACTACTACTAATCTATACATAGAAATGCCGGGCGCTGAATAACTTCTCAGCTGTGACTGCAATCATTTCTGCCTTTGGAACTGCACCGATTCTGCGCCTTGGGCGAACATGGCAAGGAGTCAATCCAAAGACCTCAGCAATGCTCGAGTCGATGCGACAGCTGATCTCTACAGCGAAGAACTTTTCGCAGTATCGAGAGACACTGGCGACTGCAACTCCGCCTTGCATTCCATTCATGGGTGTCTATATGACGGATTTGATCTTCATTGAAGACGGCATTCCGTCCCTTGCGAAGAACTCAGAGCTGATCAATTTCTCAAAACGAACCAAGACAGCTGAGGTTATTCGATTGATCCAACAATACCAGAATGTTCCCTATAATCTGAACCCTGTACCGGACTTGCAGGATTGGATCGCGGAGAACATGAGGAATGCTGGTGATGTGCAAGAGATGTACGCGCAAAGCTTAAAGATTGAGCCTCGTGAGCGAGAAGAGGAAAAGATTGCTAGACTATTGTCAGAATCTGGGTTTCTGTGAAGGAGCCTCTGAGCGATTCATTTCCCAAACATGTCATCTTCATCCGGTGGCCAGTATATATGTGGCGTTTACATGGTTGCCAAACTCGGGATGGTGGCGGCATTGTTCTTGACTTCAGAGCTCTGGTGTTTGCGAAAGACCCGTGCTGAATGATCCGGGCTTGATTGATACTGCCGCGCGTGGTGCCTTTGGGGAAGTCAAAATTTTTGCTCAAAGCTACGAGATCACGCAATAGGTTACGAGTTTCATGCCATGGCTATGGATTATATGACGGTGCCCAAGTCTAGTACGAGATGGCAAAGGGGGAATCTATTACTGAGATGGCGCAAGATACGAAAAAGGAACGATGATACTGAACAACGACCAGAGTGATCTGCCTATACATCCGTATGTCTTCCCTGTGCCTACCGAAGTGTATCTACTCGTTCCCAGGATGTCCTCATTATATGGTGGACTCAAATGATAAGCAGACGGATTTGTTGCCGTCGACCGGATAAATGCCCACGGGAATTTTTGGAGAATTTGGGCTGGTGGATACAGAGTAATGAACCCCAAAACGGAGTGATGCTTCTCTCCTTCGAACCATTTTAAACAAAGTGACTAAAGCTACAAGTATCTGACGGTTCTTCCTGCGCCCAACTACTCCCCCACTGCCACAGCTTTTCTTTTTTCACCGTGTGCTGTACATGCCTGCCTACCTCCCTTCACCTGCTACCGACATCTCCCGCACATCTGGCAGATTCGTCCGCCTGTTCAGCGCTGCCACTCGACCTCGAACACCACTACTGCGGTCTTCATCTTCCCCGCACCACCTCATCCCGCTGCAGTCTGCGTCCAGCGTACGACAATTCTCACAGACTCTACATAAAATGTCCCTATCGGCCATGTCCAAACGCCTCGAAGGCAAGACGGTGCTGGTGACCGGTGCCAGTTCCGGGATCGGCAAGTCGGTCGCGCAGGAATTCGCCCGTACAAGCCCCAGGAGCCTCAAGATCATCATCACCGCGCGCAGAATCGACACGTTGAAGAGCGTCGCGGCCGAGATCACCAAGGAAGTCGGCGAGGGCGTGCAAGTGTTGCCTGTGCAATTGGACATTTCCAAGCCGGAGGATGTCAAGGCCTTTGTGCCCAACTTGCCAGCCGAGTTCAGGGACATTGATGTCTTGGTCAACAATGCCGGGTTGGTCAAGGGCATGGACAAGGCGCCCGAGATCAAGGCGGAGGACATGGAGGTCATGTTCGCGACCAATGTGACGGGCCTGATCAACATGACGCAGGCGGTGCTGCCCATCTTCTTGAAGAAGAATGGCGGCAAGGACGGAGGAAGCGGCGACATCATCAACATCGGCAGCATCGCCGGCCGCGAGGGGTACGCGGGTGGAAGTATCTATTGTGCCACCAAGGCGGCCGTGAGGTCGTTTACCGAAGCATTGAGACGGGAATTGATCGCTTCCCGCGTGCGTGTCATCGAGATTGATCCAGGTCAGGTTGAGACGGTACGTAACAAACAAACACAAACACATCCCCTCCCTCCCTCGCTGCCCTGTATGGAGGAGGAAACACACCATCGAGAAGATCTTGAGAAGAGAGAACTGTCAATTTCGTTGCTGCGGACAAGCACCTTTGTATCCAGCTAATGCAAACGAACGAATGCACGCACGCGCACAAAGCAAAAGCGAATTACTGATTTATTCCTTATTCTGTGTAAGCAGGAATTCTCCGTCGTTAGGTTCTACGGCGACAAAGCCAAGGCCGACGCAGTGTACAAGGGTGTCGAGCCCCTGACGCCAGAGGACATTGCAGAGATTGTCGTCTTTGCTGCTGGTCGACGAGAGAATGTTGTGTTGGCTGATAGTTTGGTTTTCCCTAACCACCAGGTATGTTTCAATGAGGGGAGGACGAGGTTCAGGAGGGCCGCTTTGATATCGAGCCTCCGCTAACAATTGATCTTTTTACTGTACAGGCTTCTGCGACGATTATGCACAGAAAATCATGAATACTTAATCACAACCACACCGCCAACCCCCCGAAAATGAATTACTCGGAGATCCTTGGACAGCTAAAGGCCACCGTGATAGAGATGTGATTCTCCGGTTCAGCCTTGACCTGTACCTGATTAGGCAGATGGGCATTTGATTCTGCTCCTTCAACCTCGACAGCAGAAGTTATACATATATAAAAAAACGTATAGAACGAAGATATGGACCACTAGTAGAAGAAAAAATTCTTGTGGATTTCTTGCATTTTGAGATCTCATCTGTGCAAACGAGTCTTGACTACCTGTTTTCTTCCATTCGTCGACGTCATGCTACAACATACCGTCACCACGGGGTCTAGCGATCGTAAGTCATCCGCTGGTGCTGGTGCCGGTGCAGAGGACTGACGCCTGTCTCCTCCGAACCTATCGAGGCTTTACGTGACAGCTCTTAATTCAACTTCCGACGCTTTTCAGGACAACGTTCTTCGCCCCTAACATATTGCGCCGAGTTCTCATAGGGATGCTTTTGACCTTGATTGTTATTGTTCTTTCCTGGTCGGTTCCGTCCCGACCATTGCCGGCCTGGACGGTTGTCTTGTCGATGGTTATTGTGTCTGCCAAAATCGACGTGATAGTGAGATTGGTGCGATCCACGAGGTCGGCGGCGCTGAGTATTGCTTTGACGCCCGGCCTGTTTGTTCTTTTGCTGCCGCTGGCTGCGATTTTGATGCTGACGCCCATAGTCTCCTTGGTAGCTTCGTTGCTGGATCCCCCATCCGTCATGATTTGATGATTCCCGCTCTTGAGGTAGGACATGACCTCTGAATTGGCGTTGGTTACTTGGTGGATCTGCGGTCTGATCTTGGTCATCGTAGTTCAGCAAGACAGGCGACAGATGTCCACGACCAATGTGCCGAGTCGTGCTTGCGTCTACCTGAATATGCGGCCGGAGTGATCGCGGAGGCCTGGTGACACTGGGTGTAGCTTCTTCTTGATCGAATGACAAGCTCCAAGGACTGCCTTCTTGCAAGATCTCTTCGTGGAAGTACAAGGATGAAGCTTCCGAGGCCATAGTCTGCTTCCGCTTGTGCAGTTCCTCGAAAGTGGTGATCTCTCCATTGGTAGGAATCACGGCGAACACCGGGTCACCATTAATTGAATTCCAGTGTGGAGTTGCAGTGACGTTAGATAAAAGCTCCTTATCGTCAACAGCACGGAAAAACCGGGATACCACAAGTGTTGGGCTGGGCTCCTGAGTATCCTGCAATGCCATAGTCCCCGCCATAGCCTCAAGTCTCTGTTGTACGGGTTGCCGAGTCTCGGTGATAGGATAATCAAGCGCCCAGAGGTCGTCATCATCAGCAAGAAAGGCGGGTATGGTAGAATTGATCGGATGACAAGCTTCCTGAGCCCACGGTTTCCATTGATATTCCTGTTCCAATGGGTGGCTGTGACTTGATACTGCGTTGCAGGTGTCCCAGTGAGAATGGCTTCGAGGTCGAGCAGGAGATGACATCCAATCTGAAGCACGATGTGAAGACTCGCTCCAATTGTGGTTCTCCGGGGCCTGTACATAGACACCATAGCCAGAGCTCTCGCCACGATAATGGTGGTTGTAACTGTTGGATTCATTCGATCCTTGGACATTACTATTGGCTGCAGTTGCTGTCATTGTGGCTGGATTCATATTGGCATTTGCATTTTGAGTTGAGCCCTCGTCTGGTCGATGCATATCCTGATAGTATGTACCACGGCAAGTGTAGTCACTCGCATTTTGGGCGCTATCGCCATAGCTGCTATCCGTTAGCATTGTTACAATTGATGACTTGTCTTTATTATTTCTGATTCATGACATCTGCCATAGAATCACTTACAAGTCGTGTGCTGGATGATGCCAGTGACGCGTGTCTGACGCATCAGGATGCCCCCATATTGACTGCCTCGCGATGTCGATTCCTTGGAAATCTGCCGGGCCTGAAGCTGCGGATGCGTGGCCCGTTGATTTTTGGTGACGAGGCGGAAGTAGCGAAGGCCATGAGTCTGTCCCTAGATAGCTGTATCCTTCCATTGCTACGTTTCCAGTCCTTTGTCACTAAATGCAGAATAGCGATGTCCCGAACAGAGTGGGTAACTTTGCATTTTGGTTTAGGCGAGGGAAGTCAGTAAATGGTCACAAGCAAGTGAAGAGGAAATTGAGAAATTGATGATGAGGCCGCTTGCAAACCGACATGGTGAAGAAACATACACCTAGCGTCGCGCAACAAGTTGACGCAAAGGCACATGGACATGTTAAACAATAAAGCAGGGGCATCTGGAGGGATAGAAACACATTAGCTGTTCAGCCTCACTCAGGATGTCAACAGGTGAGTCGCTGGCACTTTGAACATGCCTTGGAAAATGTGCCGTCGCCTGGTTCTCGTACGGATGATTGCAGCAGAGTAACAATCCTGACCAAGAGCGGGCAAATACATCTAGACAGAACCCCTCAGTAGCCTATGTCAAGACACATGAATGCAGAAGAAACAAAGCCAATGCATATTGACATTTCAAGATCCCATAGAAATCAAAGGCTCTCTGTTGTTTCGAGTTCCCCTGCAGAGTGAGAGTACCGGAGAAGGATTATGATTTTAATTAAATACTTGGGCCAGCTTGGTGAGACTGCTACTCTTTTTGGAAAGCGAGGCGAGTTTGGTGAATGGCGTCGTCAACATCTGCGTGAACTACCCTGCGCCAAAGAGCATGAGCGTGCATCAACCTTCTTTGGCTTGCCATCCATGCCATGGAATCCCAACTAATACTGCTCATAAGCTGATTAGCTTCTTACTCTCTTTTACCATTCATTGTTTCTGGTGCTTGAACAGCCCAGCACCATGAGAAATCTTGCCAAACCCATTTGCTTACCAAGGATCATTCCCGAATCACGAAGGGCACTGGGGTGCGTGGCGGTTTCGTCAACAGGGCTCAAGTTCCAGGATGCCTGGCCTACCTGGTATGTTATGGCATCACGCGACGTGATTTCAAAGATACTGACTCGGCTTGTGTGCAGCGAGTATCGACCTCGACGAATGCATCGCCCAATTATACAAGAAAAACCTGCTCGCAGAGTCATTAATCGAAGCAATATGCGCAAAAGCAAAGGAAATGCTCATGAAAGAGAGCAACGTTGTTCACATATCTGCACCTGTGACAGTTGTCGGTGACATACACGGTCAATTCTTTGACATGCTGGAAATATTCAAGATTGGAGGCTTTTGTCCAGATACAAACTATCTATTTCTCGGTGCGTGGTCAAGACCACCAGCTGCTAGCTTCGCTCTGACTTTACCAGGTGATTATGTCGATCGAGGCCTCTTCAGCGTCGAAACCATTTCCCTCCTCGTTTGCTTGAAATTACGATACCCTCAGCGTGTTCATCTCATCCGAGGCAATCACGAATCCCGTGGTGTAACGCAGTCCTACGGCTTTTACACTGAATGCGCGCGAAAATATGGCAATGCAAATGTCTGGCACTACTTTACCGACATGTTTGACTTTCTCACTTTGAGCGTGGTGATTAATGACCAAATATTTTGCGTTCACGGCGGCCTTTCTCCTTCGATTCATTCAATCGACCAAATCAAGATCATTGACAGATATCGAGAAATACCACATGAAGGCCCCATGGCAGACTTGGTCTGGTCTGATCCGGACCCAGAACGTGACGAATTTTCTCTATCTCCCCGAGGCGCAGGATATACGTTTGGTGGAGATGTCGTCAAAAAGTTCCTCCAAGTTAATAGCATGTCTCATATTCTCCGAGCTCATCAGCTTTGTCAGGAGGGATACCAGATACTTTACGATGATCGACTCAGCACGGTCTGGAGTGCGCCCAATTACTGCTACCGATGTGGAAATCTAGCCAGTGTGCTTGAAGTCAGCGATACAGGGGACCGCTATTTTAACATATTCGAGGCCGCACCGGAGAACGATGTGCATCGAAATGAACAGCAACAGCAGCAGCAACAGAACCAAGGGAAAGAGGGTCAGGGATCCCATATTGAGTACTTTCTCTGATCGCTGCTCGTCTCATTGCTCGAAAACGCTTACAAGGCTCTTTGTGGCGGGAATGCATGTCGTTTCATCAAGGCGACCCTGAATTTCAGCAGAGCTCGCGTCGACTCGGTGCTTCAAAGCTCCAATACGTTCAATGAAGCCCATTGCTCATCGGTATTGTTTCCATCGAGCTCACGCCTCTCATTTCCAATCCTTCGCAATCTCGAACGACCATTCGAATTTGAGATGTGTCACATCATCGTCATCAACGAAGCGAGACAAAGCGTCGTAATGGCCACGCGCTAGCATCCCAGATGGAGCTTCTTCCTTGGAGAATTTCTTTTCGTATGTTGGCTTGCCAGTAGTGCTTGGAGGAAAGCTGCCAATCATTTCTTGGTCCTTGCTTACTCGAATACCCTTGCGCTTCGTGAGTTGAATGTATTTGAGCCCGGAAAGAACCTGATGTTGGACAACGAAAGTGGCCTTCATCTGATATTCGCATCCTTCTTTGATAGTGAATGGCTTTTCCTTCAGACTCTCGAGAGCTCCAGGCTGCGACAGCTCTATGGTAATATCGGGCCGTCCTGTAACTTCCTAAGGCACCATTAGAGAATGATGGGGAAAGGCCGGGCCTTCTTACCAGAGCAAGGGACTTGATGATGCATAAACGAGGGTCGTTGGGATCAGAGATTGACTCGCCGGTTGCTAAGCCAAGTGAGGCTTTCCATCGGTTCAATGCTTCATCGTGTTGGTCTATACATCGGTCGAGTTAGTCATTTGTGACGAAGAGGAACCTGAATTAGGGGCATGACATAGATAGTGAGCTCGAATAGATCTGAATGAGACTTCAAGATCTTGTGCCGTCTAGTCCCGTAGTAACCATTATTTCCTTGTACGAGGCGCTCTGTCAAACCCGTTCGGGGTATTGACGTATCTTTACACGCAGATTTGGTCTTCCATTTATTAGAACTCACCTAACTTATGATACTCATCAAGAGTTTTCTTCTCTCCAACCTTGAAGCCAGGGGTATGCTCGGCTGAGATGTCGTCCGACATGGTGATCTGTATTGCAGGAAAAAATTCCTTTTATTCGTGTGCTGTGTAACAGTTGCGGCAGCCGTGAGAAGTCTTATGTAGCTTCGGTGTAGCTGATGCGTAACCTGACGGTGATGTTGAAGGAATTGAATATGAAACACTGTTGATACTCACTGGGGGCGGTCAGAGTGGCATGTTTCACGTGATGTCTTGTTCGAACATGTTGGAATCCACAATAAAGTGTCGCCCGCAGGTGCCGCTTTTACATACTGATTAAATGGAATGACGCGACGCGACTTTTCGCGCAACGAACCCATCTGCAACACCCAGGACGCCCATGTTCATCGTTACCGACACTCTCCTTCCAACCATCTCTTTTCATTGTCTAGAGTGTCAGCAATCATGCCTGGACGCGTGGTAGACACCCCCAAGAGGAGGGTGCTTACTGACGCTACCAATACTCACAATACTTTGAAGTCACCCCCATCGGCAAAGAAGAGAAAGCTCAATGGCAATGGACCCAGTGTATCCTTCCACTCATCTCAGCATGGCCCGAATGCCGTCAGATCCAAGTTTGGCTCTAGCCAGCCCAAGAGTCATTTCGAGACAGAAGTTCTTGAGAAGATGACACAGGACATCACCGGCTTGAAAGAGAACAACGCTGAGAAAGATCAACAATGGGATAGACCAAGCCTGGGCGATTTTGACCCACAGAGAGACAGTCTACGCTTCCAACAAATTGAAGTAGAAGAAGGCACACTCCATGGAGGAAGAGTGACACTCAAGTTATTCGGTGTTTCTGAGGTTAGCCATCTCTGAACCTAGATAGGAAAGATGCTGACTACAAGCTAGACCGGACACTCCATCCTACTTCACGTTACCGACTTTCTCCATTACATCTATGTAGCAGCGCCCGTTAACTTCCAACGGCAGGATGTGGAAGGCTACAAAGCGTACCTTGAAACTCAACTGGCACAGCACCAGCCTGTTATTCACTCGGTGCAGATGGTGCTACGAGAGAACCTGTACGGGTTTCAGGGCAACCAGAAAAGTCCATACCTCAAGATCACGGTTACAGACCCAAGGTTTATCAATAGATTGAGGTCAGCCATAGAAGATGGCCATGCCAACTACAAGGGGATGTGGAAGGGTGTGGACAGCAAGATCCTGACTTTCGACAATATACAATATGTTTTGCGGTTCATGATCGACACCGGAATTACTGGCATGTGCTGGGTCGAGGTTCCTCCTCAGAAGTATCATGTTATGCCACAGCATGAGCGTCAGTCCAATTGTCAGATTGAAGCATATTGTCACTATCGTGATATGGTCTCACTTGGGAACGACGGAGAATGGGCGAAGATGGCGCCACTACGAATCTTGTCCTTCGATATCGAATGCGCTGGTCGAAAAGGTGTTTTCCCTGAGCCCAACCAAGACCCAGTTATTCAAATCGCCAATGTTGTCACTAGGTATGGAGAATCGAAGCCATTCGTTCGGAATGTTTTCGTCTTGGATACCTGCAGTCTGATCGTGAATACGCAAATATATGAGCACGACTCTGAGTCAAAAATGTTGTTAGCCTGGAGAGATTTTCTGGAAAAGGTCGACCCCGATGTCATCATCGGTTATAACATTGCAAACTTCGACTTTCCGTACCTCCTTGATAGGGCGAAGCATCTGAAGTTGCCAAAGTTCCCATATTGGTCACGCCTCAAGAGTGTCATCTCCCAGGCTAAGGACACCAATTTCTCGAGCAAGCAAATGGGCAATCGTGATACAAAATCCACGAACACAAACGGACGAATTCAGCTTGATTTACTGCAGCTGGTGCAAAGAGATCACCAATTACGAAGTTACACTCTTAACTCTGTGTGCGCTCATTTCCTGGGGGAACAGAAGGAAGATGTGCATCACACTATGATTACTGAGCTTTTCAACGGCACACCTGATTCAAGACGACGTCTGGCTGTTTACTGTCTGAAAGATGCTTACCTGCCACAGCGGCTCATGGACAAATTGATGTGTCTAGTCAACTATACAGAAATGGCCAGAGTCACGGGTGTACCTTTCAACTACCTCCTTGCCCGTGGTCAACAAGTCAAATTTATCAGCCAACTGTTCCGAAAAGCATTGGAGCAGCAATTGGTGATCCCTAATCTCAGAAATGAAGCATCAGACGAACAGTATGAAGGTGCTACAGTCATTGAACCTAGCAGAGGCTACTACGACGTTCCTGTTGCGACTCTCGATTTCGCTTCCTTGTACCCTTCGATCATACAAGCGCACAATTTGTGTTATACAACACTGCTGAACAAAAACACCGTCGAGAAGTTGAACTTGCAAAAGGACGAGGACTATATCCAAACTCCTAATGGTGATATGTTCTGCACAGCCAAAGTACGAAAGGGCCTCCTTACCCAAATTCTGGAAGAATTACTGGGTGCCCGTAAACGAGCAAAAAAGGAGCTTGCCGTCGAAACCGATCCTTTCAAGAAGGCTGTGCTCAACGGTCGACAGTTGGCATTGAAAGTCTCAGCAAACTCAGTCTACGGTTTGACTGGTGCTACTGTTGGGAAATTGCCGTGCCTGGCAATCGCTTC
Organism: Rhinocladiella similis; assembly: GCA_024082115.1. NCBI lineage: Eukaryota > Fungi > Ascomycota > Eurotiomycetes > Chaetothyriales > Herpotrichiellaceae > Rhinocladiella > Rhinocladiella similis. The sequence goes on from JAMRYE010000009.1 coordinate 935,553, forward strand.
CAGTACGACGTCCTACGGTCGACAGATGATTGAGAAAACGAAGAATGAAGTGGAGTCAAAGTATACCATTGCCAATGGATACTCACATGACGCTCAAGTTATCTACGGCGACACCGATTCTGTCATGGTCAAGTTTGGAGAAAAGGATTTGGCCAAAACCATGGAGCTCGGCCAGGAAGCCGCCGATTATGTCTCTGGAAAGTTCATCAAACCAATCAAGCTGGAATTCGAGAAGGTGTACTTCCCGTATCTGTTGATCAACAAAAAACGCTACGCCGGTCTTTATTGGACCAAGCCTGAAAAGTTCGACAAGATGGACACCAAAGGTATCGAGACAGTTCGCCGAGACAACTGTCGTCTCGTCCAGATCGTCATCGAGACCGTTCTCAAGAAGATTTTGATGGACCGGGATCTCGAAGGCGCTCAAGACTACGTCAAAGAGACCATTTCTAATCTACTCCAAAACAAGGTCGACCTGAGCATGCTAGTCATTACCAAGGCGCTCAGCAAAAGTGACTATACTGCCAAACAGGCACACGTCGAACTCGCCGAACGTATGAAGAAGCGTGATGCTGGCTCAGCGCCCGCCTTGGGTGATCGTGTCGCGTACGTCATAATCAAAGGCGCAGCTGGTAGCAAGAACTACGAGAAGGCTGAAGATCCGATCTTCGTGCTAGAGAACAACGTTCCGATCGACACAAAATACTACCTTGAAAACCAACTTGCGAACCCGCTCCACCGCATCTTCGAGCCTATCTTGGGCGAACGTCGTGCGAATTCCCTACTCGCTGGCGATCACACACGTAGCATTTCTGTTGCCGCCCCGACCGTAGGTGGACTGATGAAGTTCACCAAGAAGACTCAGACCTGCATGGGTTGTAAGAAGCCTCTAGTCGGTAAGGAAGAGAGCAAGGGCGCCGTGTGCTCGAACTGCCAGCCCCGTATTGGCGAGCTATATACGAAGCATGTCAAGAAGGTGGGCGAGATGGAAGTGCGCTTCTCCCGACTTTGGACCCAATGTCAACGCTGCCAGGGCAGCATGCATTCCGAGGTGCTGTGCTCGTCGCGAGATTGTCCCATCTTCTACATGCGTATGAAAGCACGCAAGGAGGTCGAAGAAGCAGGCAGAGAACTTGCTAGGTTCGATGAAGACGTGGGGGCAATTTGGTAGTCTTGACAGGGGCTGGAACGGCAAAGGGGCGTGGCTATCGGGGCACATATGTCGACGCGGAAGACATTTGGTAGGCTGTAAGGAGTTCCAAGAGTCTGTGCGGTTGAAAGCATGGAGATTCGACTTCACGCTATGGGTTTGCGGTAGTTATACGACGCACGTATATTTAGAGGGTTCAAGAGCAATTTGTACTGGCGTGATTATTAGGAAGGCGCATAACGGGTTTGATACGAAAGAAAAATGACCTGAGAAGGCGATGAAGTAAAGTAACATCTATGGTATCGTTGGATCTTAATGTTCAGTCTTGGATTCAAACAAAAGAAAGCAAGTCGTAACCCAGCCACCATCGCTTTATTTTCAATCTGTCCTGCATTCACGGGCAATTTGGTCCTTACAACAAACTCCGTACACTTGTGGTATGTGAATCATCAAGCCAAGCACTGCATACTCCAACAGTTCGTGCCTCTTCTTCCCCGAATCTGAGCAACTCTCGGTCAAAGATCAGGGTCATCTTCCAGAATTGATCGAGTTGAGCCCTCGTACAAACTTTCGAGGTCAACAGACAGCCTCGACCCTGCTATTGATCCAACTTCTGAACCCAACATTTCCATGTCGTCGTAAACAAATGATGCGTTTGCTCTGAGTGCCTCTTTTCGGATTTGCATGGCCACGATGGCGACCCCGAGCGCGTTCCACACATCTTGATCTTTCAGACTGAAGTCGAGCTCGGCGATGATACGGAGTCGGTCTGTGACTTCGCTGCTTGAAGTTGGGGCTGTCTGAGCGTCTTGGTCGGAGAGCGGTGGGGAGGCTGTTTGGCGAATTGAAGGCGGTTGTGTATTAGGTTGAGCGAAGGGGCTCAATGTGACGACTGCAACGACAGAAGAGATCATGACAAGACCAATCACGGTTGGTAGAGTACCGTCGTCTTCGATGACTCTTGCGTTATCGGTGTCGGTCAGGCTGAGAGAATGAAGCTCGATGCTTGGCTGGACATTCCGTGCTTGATAATGCCTATCTGCAAGTCTCTGCAGTTTCTGAGCCACATGCTCAAGTGTTTGAAGGGTCGTTCGTCCTCGTCGTCTTCTCGTGAGAGTGTGTACAGGGATATAGTTTGGATCCGACTTCGGCCGAAGTCCCATGTCAGTCAAAGCCCAGTACAAATATCTCTTCATTGATCGTTCAAGCATCTTCTCACGCCGAGCACCAGGGCTCACGTATGACCTGTCTCTTGCCTCGTGGCCAGCCTCGAATAGTTGACGAAGTGCGCGAGCTGCTCGAAATTGCTTGTCTCTTACGTGATGGATTAGGGGAGGATCCGTAGTGTTCTCATGAGCAAATACGCTGATTGGTAGCGTTCCGAAATCAAGCATCCAGCTCTGAGGGAGGAGAGGTTCGAAGCCGCGGTACGCTAGGTGGAAGAAGAGGTCTTTCTCGGTTTGTGACCAAATGCCAGAATTAGGAGGAAGTTGAATGCTGGCGATGTATCTGCCTCTTTCTTCCATAGTGCTCTCGTCCATGTCCTCAGTCCTTCCTCTTGCAAGTAATGTTAAAGGGGTCCCGTCGTCATCGTCTCGTACACTAGGTCTGATGGCTGGGGTGACCGAGGTTATCAGTGGATTCTGGGGTATCTTGCTCTTGTGACCTGCATGAGCTCGAGGTGGTGGCATCAATACTCGGTCATTGCTACCTTCTTGAGGGCTCGCTTGATTTGACATAGCTGGTGGACTGACTGCCTCTTCATTGAAATGCACGTCGCTGTGTCCGATTGCAGTCAGCACTCGCTTTCTCACTGGCTCGTCGATCTCATCGTCGATTGCCTTTCGCTTCTTGTTGATGGGACTTCTAAACATCTGGGTTTCTTTTATCGTGTCTGCTCTGTCGTAATTGGGTTGGCCCAACCTAGCATTGTCTGCAGGAACCAGAGTTGCGTTGTCTGAGGCCGAGGCTGATGATCTCAAGGGCGCAAACTTGCTTAAAAAGCGAAAGGGAGCGCTGAAGAATGACGCTGCCATGGTGAACTAACAAAAGGTGCACAATATTTGGTACAAAGTCAACCGCTAAAGCAACTGTCGGGTATGACAGGTCGGTGAGAACAAGGCACAGCCTTAGCAAGTGGATGGCGTGTGAATGTACAGGTCAGTGATATGCCGATCTAGAACAGGGCGAAACACTCGCCCGTACTCAGCAAGCATATTGAGGCAAGACTCAAAGGTCGCGAGGCAGACCGTGCGCTGCCCAAGACGGTCGTCTTTGTTAGCAGGTGAGAGAAAAGTGAGGTTAGTCAGAGATTGTTCGCGAAGGATGCTGGAATGACGCTGCTAACGGCGCTGCTGTTTCAGGCCTCTGTCTGGCGGCCCGTGCCCTCGACTTTAACGCGTCCGTCACAATTTAAGCTTAAATTAGTGCCTACCGTTTCTCACTAGCGTAGCTAAGTGTTCGCGGTGTCACGTGTACCAACAACAAATGGGCACGAACGCCTGGAGAATGAGGGCCACTCGAAGACTACCTCCGTTCAAGCAAAGACTTTACATGGATGTTGCAGAGCACGACCTTGATGCCAAACTTTACAAGGCATCAGGGAATCTCCTTCAAGAATTCAAAACCAAGTTGCCGCAGCTCATCTATCACCATAACCGGACCCCACAAACACTACGTCTTTTTGTTCTTGATTCCAAGTGTGAGGAGTTGAGGTCTCTTGTAAGAAACTTTGATGGTAAGATTGCTGGTTCAGTACTGACATCTACACAGCTTGATCGCTTCCAAGAATGGCCTCAGCTGTTAGATCCCCATTTGTCGGAGTTTGCCCAGCTTCTGGCAACCGCATTTGTGGACTATCTCGCCAACTCGAATAACCACTATTCCTCCAGTATCACAAGAGGCTATAGTGGCATCTCGCCGCTACCACGAGCAGTATGCCGCCTCCTCTATTCGCTGTGCAAGGTTCGCGGCTACAAGATTATAATTCGCTTACTCAACAACGAGCCAAAGTATCTGGCCCCCATGTTGTCAAGCTTCAGAACATGGAGTAAAGGTTCGTTTGGCATGACTTGGGAAGAACGTTATGTTATCATGTTGTGGCTATCACATCTGATGCTCGCGCCTTTCGAGCTCGCTACCATGTCTCTGGACGATACGGCCTCGGACGCTGCCGTACCAGCTACCTTTGCACACCTGCCTAACGCCGCTGGCAACGTAATCTCGCTTGCTCTCGAGCAACTAGAAAATTCAGGCAAAGAACGCGAGGCTGCAAGTGTGCTACTGGTACGCTTGAGTCTTCGCACGGATATGCAAGCTCATAACGTGGCCTCAGTCCTGGTTGATTATTCGGTCCAACGCCTTCTCCACGATCACGACCTACTTAAGACGAGTCCGTACAGAGCCCTTGGCCTCCTGTCCTTGATTTATGGAACCATAAACGCGAGCTCAGACAGCGAAGCAGCTTCATTTATGCAACCCCTTTTCCGGAGCATAATAGAATTGGCAACCAGCCAACAGACATCGCACACTGGCATTCGAGATTCCGCACCCGCAAGGAAACTCATTCTGAAAATCCTAAGATCCATTTTGACTCATGGAATGTCTCTCAACGCAACGCTCGGTACTATATCTGATGAGTTGCTGACCACTATGCTGGAGGAGAGTATTCAATATTTTTTGGATGCTCTGAACGACAAGGACACTCCTGTAAGAATGGCGGCTGCAAAGGCTCTTAGTGTCGTTGTGCTGAAGCTGAAATCTGGTATGTCGCGAGAAGTTATTGAAGCTATACTGAGTTCTCTTGAGGAGAATGTGCTTCTTGAGGATCCGAGGACTCAAAAACTCGTGCCGGTCACCGACCAGGCCAAGTCTGAATCAATTGGCTTGAAAAGAAACATCAGCGCAGTCGATCCTCTGCAATGGCATGGATTGATGTTGACACTGGGTCATCTTCTTTTCCGTCGGTCTCCTCCTCCTGACATACTTCCGGAAATAGTTCAGGCCCTGGTTCTTGGGCTAGAGTTCGAGCAAAGATCAAACGTTGGGACATCAGTTGGGATCGGCGTCCGCGATGCTGCTTGCTTCGGTCTCTGGGCATTGGCTCGGAAGTACAGCACGGTGGAGCTGAACCTGCTCTCCGTCTCGAATTTTGCTGAAGCGGCACAGGATTCATATGCGGACTGTAAGAGTGTTCTGCAGCTGATAGCAATCAAGCTGGCTGTATCTGCCTGCTTGGATCCTTCTGGAAACATACGACGTGGATCTTCTGCAGCCCTGCAAGAGCTCATCGGACGGCACCCCGATACCATTGTTCATGGCATTCCAGTGGTGCAGATTGTCGACTATCATGCTATCGCTCGGTTGTCCAGAGCGATGACAGATGTCGCTCCACAATTAGCAACCCTCGATCACATTTATCACAGACCTCTTCTACAGGCACTTATTGAGTGGCGAGGCGCACGCGCTACTGATGCCAATCAGAGACGGTGGGCTGCTGATGCCATCGTCCGTCTCACGACGTCGGCAACGTCCAGCGTCACCTTGCACCTCATCAATATAATTCTCCAGCAGCTGTTTGACATGAAACCAGCAAATATTGGCAGCAGCGCAGCAGCTCGACATGGCCTGCTTTTGGCTCTGGCATCGGCACTGGAGTCAGTTACGCAAAATGACTCAATGACTATGAAGCCTTGGTTTAAGAAGCAAGAACAAGGCATTTATGCGCTTACACAAATGACCGGTAAGATGGATGTTAGAGTTACCGCCGATTTGGAGCTTGTCATGGAAGGAATCGCTGCTTTGATAGGAGCTATGTGCCGAACTTTCCAGATTCTCGGATTCGATGGCTCAAGTGTCCAGCAGGAATGGATGATCTCCGCATCGGAAATCCTTAATCAATGCACAGTGGCCGGTGTGAAAGATGTAGTGGTCCAAGCAAGCAGCGAGTCCAATCTGGATCTTTTCAAGGTGCTTCCTAATTCAGTTGGTGCAAAATTGGTTGAGAAGTGGCTGGATAGCAAGGTCCACGCTCCTGCATCTTTCACGAGCAAAGGTCGAATCAAGACGTTAAGCCTTGTCCATGCTCACCTGGCTAGGTCGGGTCTGCATTCAAACCTCCAACAATCCATCGCCTCATATGCCACTGGGATCGTACAAGGTAGCTACAACATTGAAACAAGAGTCGACGCTATGGAGGCACTTGGTGTGATCATTTTGAACTCAGACCTCAGCACACGAACAGAAGCAGAGAAGATGGCCGAAGTTCTCTGCTGTGGCTTGGATGACTACACAAATGACCAGAGAGGTGACATTGGTTCAACGCTTCGACTTCGAAGTATTGACACACTCGATGCTTATCGCATAGGGTCATCTCAGTCGTCAGAAATCATCGCCGAGGCAGTGCTGCCATACGTTGCAAAACTGGCGTCTGAGAAGCTCATCAGTGTTCGCTTCCGTGCGTGGAAGTGCTTAGAAGGTTACTGGCGAACGAGCACTAGTTTTCCGGAGCTCGAGCAGTGAGTTTGATATCTTTTGTGTTAATTGATTTTACAGAGCTGACAGTGCTAGCACCTTCGACTATGCTACTGACGTGTCCTCGATTGACTACTTCCTAGAGCTTCTAAAGCTACTTCAAGTTTCGAGCTTTCACCAGCATCTCCTTAGAGGCTTCGTTTCATCAGCCACCTCGGGGACAGAGGATATCTGCCGTGCTGCAAGCAACGCCTTCGTGACATACATGCAACAGCTCGATGACGAATCTCGCAAGAGAATGACTGAGAAAGTCTCCTCCATTGTCCTCAACCAGCTAGGTCACAACGCATTGCAAGACGATCGACAGGTTGTCCCGCTACTTCATTTTCTATGCTTTCTTATGGATCAGGACTTGTTGGTCGAGACCTCGACGGATATCTGGGCCATTATGAAAAAGGTGCATGGCCCTAGCTCAAGTCTGCCAAGGATAGAGGCTGCGATGAATTGCTATTCCAGGATGCTCGCCATGGACCACTACCAGAAGCAGGCCATGGACAAGCTCACACGCCAATTGCTTCATCGTTGGCCTAAGGTAGGCGTCCATCAACTTCAATTCATAAGCGACATTACTGATGCATAATCACAGGTCCGTAATGGTGCAGCAGATCTGTTATATTTTGAAACCGGGAACTCCATGTTGGCCCCGGTCGACTGGAATGCAGCTGTCACGAAGACGAAGCCCGTTGTCCTTGACCTAAGGAAACAGCTTGGCGTTTCCGGGATCGACGCTTCCAAGTAGAAGATGTACGGTATCCAAAGAGACAAAGATCAAGTAGGCATCTAGAGCGATGATCAGCCGTCCAGCCCGCGCGACTTCAAGCACCGCGAGACGGTATCTTTCACGGATTTCTCGTTGTATTGTTCCCAGGAATCGTACAGAGCTATCATCTCCTGTGTTCCTTCAATCATCCGCTCAATGTTAACACCAGATTCCACCAGGAATTTCATTGTGTTTTGCATTTTCTCCGACTCCTTTGCCGCAGCAATTGCTTTTTCTTTGTCGAAAGGCTGAGCATCGTTTTGCTGCATTCGACCCTTGCCATTGCTATTCGAGCTGGTCTGTAATGCGGCTTGGCTTGACATTTGGAGATTCCCGAGCACACCGCCGAAGGAACCAGACATATTTTGGCGGCCGACGAGAGACGAGAACGGACCATTGTCGGGATTGGAAAGAGTTTCGTGCGACAAGGGTCGCAAAGTTCCTGTAGCCTTGGCGGTTGGCAGGAAGACTACTGCAAGAAACATTGCAATGACTGCAGTGAGATGCGGAGCACATGTCAAGGGCAAATCCGTCATGAAACTGTCGTTGATGATGGACCAAGCCAGACCAAGTTCGTCGTTGGACAACTTCAGATCTTGATTCTCCTTGAGTGCGATCAGAGATCGATATGGATGCCAAACAATCAATTGCGACCGCATATCGGAGATGAGGCAGAATTCCATTTCGCCCAGTCTTGCGACATCTCCAGGGATAAATTCTGGCCACGATTGTCTGGCTTCCGCAGCAACAAGACGAATATGATGAGGAGATTCCTCGGTCTTGGAAGCCAGATAAAACGCGGTCGCCGCCAAGAGGTAGAGATTGACATTCTGCATTGGGGTCGAAAGGAAGTATCTGTGCAAGTAGACCAGAGCTGTTGCCACACATTGCTGCCTGAACTGTAGGCGCTTAGCCAGTTGAAGCAGACGATCACGTAAGAAGATCATCATATGTCTCCGGTCTGGGTAGGGATATTGCTCGATGATTTTCGCATTCTGTTTCTCGAGATCGTCGCGAATGTCGACGAGCTTATCCGGTGTGAACGTCCAGAATTTCCGCTGGGTCGAAGTCCAGTAATTCGCAGCCATTATGGACGCACAGTTCAATTGTTACTCCACCAAATTGCTTGACGAGGGATTTCCTCTGGGATCAATGGCTGCCATGTTCCTCATAATAGTATGCTCATCTTCACTGTGTGCCTTTTAATATTGAAAGGTCCCCATTGTCGTGTGGCGCTGGGACATGTCGAGACAGGAGAGATGAGTCGGGATGCCAGGTCAGTGTAGCCAAGATTAAACCCGGAAGGTGGGCCGAGGGTCTACTTACCTGCCGCTTTTACAGTGCTGGAGGCGAGAAGAGCAGGTGCGATCAACGGCCAAATAAGAGCATTCCGGGATATAGCTTGTGCATCGGCCACAATTGATGAAACGTGTGAGATATTGAGAAGATAATGCATGTGCATATGGATCACGCTACAGTCAACATAGCTGTTGGTGCTGCTGGGATATCTACGCCGGCAAGCATTTTTGTCTCATGGCATTTCGGCGTAAATCAACACTAACCCCACACAGACGTCACAGGCTGAAGTCGCAGTTGTACCCAACCCAAAAGCTCACAATGGACCACATTGATTCCTTTGCCAGTGCCAGCTCCACCTGCAACAAATCTGTTCTTCCCTGAATTCTTATCCATCAACAAGCCCAGGCAATTACAGCCACCTGCTCTTGTTGCCAAGGGTGTGCTGCCTGAACATCATCCATTGTCACAGGCTTTCAAGGAGTCTCATCCACCTCAAGCGCCGCCTGCGAAGCTCGGCTAGACACAGACAAACAACCATGCTCCCTCATAGATAGCCTCAACTCTCACACCATCAGGGCGGAGCATGAACGGAGAGTCATATGAACACCGCGAACAGCGGATTCAAGAACTATGGCAAACTCTCGACACCCGTAACGAAGGCCAACTCGACCTAGGGGCTCTTAAGAAAGGTCTGCGCAAAATCGATCATCCTCTCAAGAACGCCGATGACCTCCTTCACGATGTCCTCAGAGCCGTCGATACTTCGGGTGATGGAAGAATACAATACAATGAGTTCAGGGTGTTTGTTGATCATGCCGAACGGGAGTTGTGGCAGCTCTTCAGCAGTATTGACAAGGACAATAGCGGTGCTTTAGATAAAGGAGAACTCCGAGCCGCATTCAGCAGGTCTGGAGTGACAATTAGTTCTGCAAAGTTGGATCAGTTCTTTGACGAGGTGGATGTGAACCATGATGGCGAGATCAGTTTTGAAGAATGGAGGTAAGAACACTGACGTCCCGCACACGTTGGAAGTTTCTAATCCAACTCAGGGATTTCCTTCTCTTCTTACCAGCAGGCCAGTCTAGTCTTCGTGGGGTATTGTCCTACTACACAGCTACGGGCAATGTCAATCAAGAAGGAGATGTCACCATCAATGACACCCTCCAAGGTTTTGGTAGGCTTCGCTCTCCCTTGTTTCATTTCACATCCACACAGCGACTGAAAGCGTCCACTCCTGCAGTACGCTGCGGTCTATATAGCGTTCTCTGTTTTTACACGTTTCTATTTTTACCCGGTCGATCCGGCATTGTCCACGGGGAACTTTAGTGCTACAGATCCTAACGATTGTTGACGATGCTGACAGATTTTCTTCCTCCGTTAGGCTATTTTATAGCTGGTGGGCTTGCAGGCATGGTTTCGCGTACAGCGACTGCTCCACTCGACCGCTTGAAAGTCTATCTAATTGCACAGACAAATCCGAAACAAGCCACAATCAAAGCTGCGAAGAAAGGTGCCCCCTTGCAAATGATCAGAAACTTTGGCAGGCCCTTGGTTGATGCATGCAAAGAACTTTGGGCTGCTGGCGGCTTGCGCAGTTTGTTCGCTGGGAATGGATTGAACGTGGTCAAGGTGATGCCTGAGTCGGCCATCAAATTTGGTGCATACGAGGCTGCTAAGAGAGCTTTCGCCAAAATCGACGGATCAGATCCTAAGCATTTGCAACCGACATCCCAGTTTCTTGCCGGCGGTATCGGCGGTGTTGTATCTCAATGCGTCGTTTATCCGTTAGATACTCTCAAATTGTGAGTCTCTAGCCCGAACGATGCCGGGTTTTGCTAACCATCATCCTCATCAGTCGAATGCAGTGCGAGACTGTCTCGGGAGGTTTACATGGGAATGCTCTAATCATCCAAACGGCTAAAAAGATGTGGAGACAGGGGAAACTCATGCCTTACTATCGAGGCCTCGGGATGGGCCTTGCTGGTATGTTTCCTTATAGTGCTATCGACCTGTTTATTTTCGAAAACTGCAAGAATTTTGTTCTGGCTCGCAAAGCACGGCAAGCACGATGCCACGAAGAAGATGTTGACATGAGCAATATCGTCACCGGTGTAATCGGAGCTACATCCGGCGCGATAAGTGCCACAGTGGTGTATCCAATCAACCTACTCCGAACGAGACTTCAAGCTCAGGGCACGGTACTACACCCACCGACATACACCGGTATCATGGATGTCACTAGGAAGACGCTCCAGGGCGAAGGAGTGAAAGGCCTATTCAAGGGTGTGACGCCAAATCTATTGAAGGTTGCGCCAGCTGTTAGTATCAGTTATATTGTTTATGAAAACAGCAAGGCACTGTTGGGCCTGCGTTGAGAACATGCACAGCTTTTATGGTGGATAATGTATACATGTGGAATGGCCTATAGATGCACTCGGTAGAGAAGAATCTGTCTCTACAATTGAGAGAGCTACCATTCTGCCGTGTTCCCTTACGTAGCCTTTCCTGCGTTGCCATCAACCCAAATGAGAGCGATTTAAGCGATGCGGGCGGAACAAACGGTTGTTGAAACAGTGGGCGTGTTGATTAATAAGAATACGGGCATTGGCGGGCGTGGAAGTACTTTACAGTAGGGTAACTCGGTCCTGGGGTGTATGTACAATGTCGTATGGCCACTAAACAACTTGCCCCACGGTCGGAACCATCTTTCGGCTCAGTGCCCTGCAGCGAAGTCTTTCGATACGAGTCTGCTCAATCTCAACATTGTTATCAACACCAAGATCTGCATTGAAGACACTTATCAGCGCCACCCCCTCCGCAAAGCTAGTCCTCGACACACCCACCTTTTAATCTACCTCGCTCCAAGGGTTACCACAGTCCTGCGAAACCGATATAACCGCATCGACTGCGTACGTAGTCATACCATCCATCATGGCTGCACTTCAAGCGCATTCGAGATAACACATTCTTTCAATTGGCACTGCACGCGACGCGGAAGCAATGATATTCCGCGTTGGCGTCTGCTTATCAATTGGCAGGTAACACAGTAACAACAGCAGGACGGTCATTGTTCCTACCCCACAATGGAGACAGCGATCAAGGCCGAACATATACCTCCCCAGACTTCTCCTGCTCCGGACGGACAGACAGAGAATGCAGAGACTTCCATGCCAAGCTCGTCCAAAGGAAAGAATAAAACCAAGGATCAAGAGAACAATGCTTCCACGAAAAGACGATGTGTAAGCACGGCCTGTATCGCGTGCCGCAAGCGCAAATCAAAATGTGATGGAATGCTTCCCAAGTGCGCGGCCTGCGCATCAGTATATCTGACGGAATGCGAATATGCACCACATACAGACCATCGTCGCAAGGGCGTGTACAAGAAAGACGTCGACAGTTCCAAAACAAAGAATTCTACGCTTCAGGTTTTGATCCAGGCAATTCTGAATGCTGAGGAGGACGATGTCATGGACCTAGTCACCCAGATCCGGACTTGTGACAGTCTCGAAGAGTTGGCTGCCAGTATAGAAACGCGGGAGAAAGGTCTCGCCGAGGAACTCACCGAATCGGGCAACACCAACGATGATATGAATGTTCCTCAATTCGAGGCCGAGCTATCAGGTAAGATGGGGGATTTGATGTTGGATGGGTCGGTCAAATTCATTGGTGGCACCTCCAACTTGATCTGGCTCCCTCAAGACTATGAACACAAAGGTCCCGCCCCGTCACCTCAAGAGCTCGTGCTTCGGCCCAAAGAGGAAGCAGTACTATCATGGACAAAGGTGACTCAGAACAAGAACGATATCCTGCATTTTATGAACATGTACTTCTGCTGGCATTATGCCTTTTTCACCACGCTCGCCAAGGAACTGTTCTACAAAGATTTCTTGACAGGAACTTCGTCCCAATATTGCTCTCCTCTCCTGGTCAACATCATGCTTGCCCTTGGATGTCACTTTTCTCGTCGACCCGCTGCTCGCAAGGATCCTGAAGATTCAGGGACGACCGGTGATCATTTCTTCGCGGAAGCTAAGAGATTACTCTATGAGAATGATGAATTTGCCAAAGCTAAATTGTGTACTGTACAAGCTCTCGCCTTGATGTCAGTCAGAGAAGCTGGCTGTGGTCACGAGAGCAAGGGCTGGGTGTATAGTGGCATGAGCTTTCGAATGGCCTGTGACCTGGGGTTGAACGTTGACGCACAACCGATCAACGAGCTTTCCCGCTTAACAGATGAGGGCATCGATGCAAGAAGGATCACATTCTGGGGGTGCTTCCTCTTTGACAAGTAAGTCACTATCGTTCTTTCCACGACCCGACTAATCGTTCGCAGATGTTGGTCGAATTACCTTGGCCGGCAACCCCAGCTACTCTTGAATAATATCACGGTCAAAAAGCCGGATGTCTTTCCTTCAGAAGACAGCGAGATGTGGTCACCTTACACCGACTCCGGCATCATTCACGCGCATGCTCAACCAGCCCGAACAAGGGCTGTTGCTCTACAGCTATCCAAACTGGCCGAAATATCCAGTGACCTAATGACGTCCTTCTATAATCCTGAGCAGCTACAAAAGCCTCAATCAAAACAAATCGAGCTGAAAAGGCTCACCGATCTCCATACCCGGCTAGAAGCATGGAAGCAAAACCTGCCATCAGAAATGGAGCCTCGTGAAGGGCAACTGCCGCAGGTCCTTCTAATGCAGTGAGTTCTGGCCCTGATGATTGGATCGACCAACAGATTGACACTTCTCTAGCATGCTCTTTCAACTATTGTATATGCACCTCTATCGTCCATTCCTCAAATACACACGGTCGACATCCCCTCTGCCTGCTCACGTATCACCTCGGAAATACTGCACCCAGGCTGCGGGGTCCATTTCGAAGCTGTTTCGCGTGTACAAGCGTACACACGGCCTGCGCCAGATATGCAACATTGCAATCTACATTGTCCACTCAGCCTGCACGATTCACTTGCTCAATTTACCCGATAAAAATGCAAGGCGCGACATCATACACGGCCTCAAACATCTCGAAGAGATGGGCGAATGTTGGACCGCGGCACGTCGAGCGCTGCGAGTCCTCCGCCTGTGTGCAGAGCGGTGGAGCATCGACATGCCCGAGGAGGTTGACATCGTCTTCGGCAGGGTCAAAGTGAAGTGGGGTCTACCCGAAGGATCATCTCCAATCTCACCGCAGACAATGGGTCATCTAACTAAGCAGATGACAAGTCAACCTGTGTCGGATCTCATGGCGCGAAATGTTGCCCAGCAGCAGCACCAGCAACGACAGACTATGAGTTCAATTCCACAGATGCAAGGCGGTCTCTCGATGCCCATGGCCCCAACCCCGGTAGAGCAGATTGAGGCAATAAGATCGTCAGGGAATCTGTCCATGCCTCCTGGAAATGCGGCGGAGCTAGGGCGCGACCCACAACGTATCAGGGCATCGACGCATCTCACCAAAGCACAACAAGATGCGTGGAATACGCATCGCGCCAGACTTGCCAATATCTCGGCCCAAGAGGGCGTGGGCAGTGGTCGCGGCTCGTCGGGACAGAATGCTGCCAAGTTGTTTGGTGGCGTTGACAGTCTGATTGAAGATACCCAGGATTGGTTCTACCGAGATCAGAATCAACTTGCCATGGGATTTGAGAACTGGGGAGAACCAAACGGAGGAGACTGGGGCACATTAGATCTGAGTTTCTTCGATACAGATGGCGCAGGTGCGGCTGGGGCTGGGGCAGGAGCCACCACCGGGAACACCAGCCGGATAGACAGCGGGACCAGTGGAAGCAGCCCGGCATATGGGGGTCAGTATTATGACCCTGGGAACGGGATCGGGATAGTTGGTGGTGGTGGTGGTGGTGGAGGAGGAGTAGTGATGGGTGGTGACGGATCTGGGTTTCCATCGGACTATGACTATTCGAGTACGAGCAATGGTGGATATCCTGAGCCTGGTGCTGGATTTGGTGGAATGGACATGAATGCCATGAATGGGAGTAATGGCATAAGCAAGATGAACACGTCTGGAATGGGTCCAACCAGCATGGGTGGTGGTGGTGGCGGCGGCTCCGGTATAAATGTCCCGACTACAGCAGGCGGCACGAATGGAATCGGGAACATGAAGCGAAGTCAAGGGTCAGGGCAAGGGCAAGGACAAGGACAGGGTCACGGCATGACACGATTCAATGATGAGATGTACTATTAATTGAATGAATTGATGGGATATGGAAATGATTTGGGGATTATTCTGTTTGTCCGGTAACCCCCCTTGGAAGGATCTAGAAGTGGCTATCCATGGTTGTTACGAGTGTACTGTCTTTGATTTTTGGTGTTTGATTTTTCTTTTTCTTTTTGGCGGCGGGAGACGAGAGCTAGAGAGGTGAGTGGGAGAGGATCAAGTATCAGTTGTTTGAATAGAAATGTACGTGAATATACGAGCGTAGTAGAAAACAAGTACTTTTATGTATGAGCTTTCTCGTCACGAGTAATGTATTAGTTGAACAGATGACTTTATAGATGACTTTAGACTTGGGGAAAGGGGGCGGGACTTTGATTAAGCAAAGCCATTAAGTAAAGTACGCAAAGCAATACGCAAGTCATGCTTAATAGATAGAATATGGTGGTTGTGAGGAAAAGGGAGATTCCATTAGTTCCATTCGAAAAGGGGGGGGGAGGGGGGGGATGAAAGATGTCGAATGATGATGATAATAAGGATGATGATAAAATAATGAATGTATATTGATCTCATGAGAGATGCGATGTGTCGAGTCAAGTAGAGTATTCTTACGACTCTCATTCATTGTGTGTGTGTGTGTGTGTGAGAGCGAGATAGTACGACGATCAGAATCACAATTACATAGCTGCACACAAGTCGTGAAAATGCATTCTACGCTTATGAGGTCACTGGGTATGGCGTCATGAAAAGTGTAAAACTCTCTGAGAGAACATGGAAGTACAGCAGGAAGTAGGGAGTAGGGAGTAGGTGCTACAATAGGTCACTCCCGTACTGTAGGTACTCGCACGGAGCACGTGTACCTGAAGAGAATGAGAGCAGTATTGCACTGTATATCCGAGTTCGGCCGCGGCACTGGGTTGCCGAAACCGAAAGAGTAAAATTCTCTCATCGGGGGGGGGGGGGGAAGGAGGATATTGGTCGCTCGATCGTTGGGTCGGTCCAAGGGGATTTAGGAGGG
Organism: Rhinocladiella similis; assembly: GCA_024082115.1. Taxonomy (NCBI): domain Eukaryota; kingdom Fungi; phylum Ascomycota; class Eurotiomycetes; order Chaetothyriales; family Herpotrichiellaceae; genus Rhinocladiella; species Rhinocladiella similis. The sequence goes on from JAMRYE010000009.1 coordinate 951,489, forward strand.
GGATGATCACTCACTTGGGTTCAAACTATACCCTATACTGGTACGAAACGAGAACGAGTGTAAATGACCATCGGGGAGGGAGGGAGGAAGGGGGTTCTGGCGGATGGAGCGGGATGGGGGAGGGTTGGGATGTGATATAGTTCTGTAGAGAGATGAGTGATGATCAGAAAGGGATGGATCTTGATGAATTGATGAGTGGATGAATGGATGGATGGACGGGTGAGGATGAGGATGAGGACGAGGATGAGGATGAGATGACCTGGAATGAGATGAGATGAACTTGTTGACCAAAAGTGTCGGAACCGGATGTACATGCGAGGAACAACGAGTAAAAACGAGGGCCAGTAAAGTACTCGGTACTGGACTTACGATGGTGTGTTGACGCAATGCAATAGGGAGCATTGATTTCACATGTCAAGAGACTTATTTGCTGATACTCTTACTTTTACTGAATGTACTCGTTTACAGTCATCATGGGGCTGGACAGACCCTTCCGGTGCAAGGGGCTACTTTGGAAGAATCTTCATGGCTCAAAAATTTTCTAGAAGAATTCCGAAAAGGGCCAGATTTCGGTGGATAAAAGAGAGAAGCAAATGAAAGAAAAAAAAGAAGAAGAAAGGAAGGATATCTCGGTAGGACGGAATGGAAGAGTGAAAGGGTGTTGAGTCTGTTTGACATGGCTCGCCGCAAGGTCACATCGGTGGTCAGTAAAAGGAGGGAAATGAGTAAGTGATCAATCCCTCAATAAAGTTCCTTACTAAGTGTATAGCCAAGTCAGATGCGAGGCCTGACTGAGCGATGAGCACGAGTACGAGGATGAAGATTCCATGATATCTCCGGATGAAAAACATCAAAGGGATAAAGTCGGTCGTTCAGTTGGTGAGTTACTATTTTGGGGACGGGTGAAGTACGGGGATGTACTCGTGCTCGTACTCGTACTGTAGATGCTTCAAGGGGGATTAATCGGGGGAAAGTGAAGAGCGACAATGACAACGCCGAAGCGAGACGACTAGGTCGTAGTAGTAGTAGTACGCGTCGTGGTAAGATACAGGAGCGGTCAAAAGGGAAAAGTGTCCCGTAGAGATTATTCACCATTATGGAGGACAGTATCCGTACATACAGAGAATAAAAGAGGAAAGAATTCCTTTGTAATCATTGTCATCAAGATGAGACGAGGGTGAATAAATGGGGGAAGATTGAAGAGGAGCATGGAAACGTTTATCCCTAGTAGCATGGTCGAAGTGTTAAAGTAGTTGTGCTGTACAATGGTGCTTGCAGAGAAGAATTTACAAGACTCGTATAGAGTAAGCGAGGACACGATGTTACTGTGGCTTGAATGAATGAATGTCAAACACCATACTACTGTGCCCAAGAGGGCTGTCAAAGAGTAGTGAGAGAGATAGAGAGAGAGAGAGAGAGAGAGAGAGAGAGAGAGAGAGAGAGAGAGAGAGAGAGAGAGAGAGAGAGAGAGAGAGAGAGAGACAAGGAACGAGTACGAATGCGAGTACGAGTCTGAAACCAACTACGGCGTAAAACAATCCAAATAATTGAAACAAATTCTATTAACCATCGACTGATGATGTCACCCAAAGAGATGGAGAGGGCGGAGTACGAGTGAGTTCGCTGTACTCTGTACACAACACACCCTGAGAAATCAAGACATTCCCTTCTCGTACAGCATACAGCAAACTCTACAGTATCTCGATCAAGGCCAACAACATGATTCCAAGGTGTTCAGAACCTTTCCAAGTTTTGTCCGCACCGGCGACCAAGCCATGCCATGACATGACCCTCTCGCCGCACCCAGGCCAAGATTTCATCCGAGGCGGGGGTCTGGAGTCAGTACCCCGTACGAGGACTGTCACTCTCAGCTGCGGTCTTGGGATAACTCATAATAAGGCGGGCTTGCGACATCGCCGAGACACTGCCTTGTTGGCGCCGATGACTTGGGCTGCGGACGACGACGACGACGACTCGATCGACTGGTTGGTCCAAGCAGGTTACGGAGCACAGGATGCGACGTACATCATCCCGCTAGATCCTTGATCCCGATCGACAACCAGGCTTCTTCGTCGGTCTCGTACAATGCCTCAGTCATCATTCCCTGCTCTGCCGTACCTTCCGGGGCCTGATCGTCAGGTCATGCTGAACTCGCGGAAATCTTGGGAACTGATCCTTGTTCCGCGGATACGTCGTCCTCAGATCCACCATGACTTATTCATCTCTTCACTTCTCCGGTTGTTCGATCTTCACTCGACCTCTAGTCCGAGACAAAACAAACATATAACGTTCTTGGATTTGCCTCCCTCCATTGACGCTTCCACCTTCTTCCAACCAGACCATCAACAAGTCTCTCATACCATTGGTAACAACCATCCTCTCCCACACACGCAATCACACAACACATGATCTATCGGTCTTTGTCGACCAACACTCACAACAACATGCTCACCTCCACAAACAACCCCGCCGTCACCGCCTACCGAGTCTACCACCTCGGTCAGTCCAAACTGGACAACGAATGCCGTCGTCAAACCCCCGACCTCCACAGAATAGTAGCCCATGCTTCAATCGTCGACAACGTCCGACGCTGGTCTCGTGACCTCGTCGAACCATCCGAAACCGTTCTCGTCGACTCAAGTTCCGACGACGAAGACGACTCGGATCCATTCGAGGACTGCTACGAACAAGACAACGAGTATGCTGCCCAGGCTGGCGACGTTGCCATCTTTGACTGTGACATTGAGGATGAAGATGCCCATGTCATGGACGCTGCACAACAACAGGACTTGAAAGCCTATGGAATCAACGCACGCCTTGTGAAGAAGGATTCTTCCGAACCAAATGCTCCAGCCCGCCCGAACAGAAGACCTCCGCCACCACCATCGACCAAATACGAACTCAAGGACCAAAGTTGGAGACAAAATCGACCCATCTTGGTCAGAGAAACTGCCGTGGAAGTGGATGAAGATGATTGAATTCGGATTTGATGCATTGAGCGAGCAAGCGAGCGACCAACCAACCAACGAACCTTTGCACATTGATGAGACGATCCTTGATTGATTGAGACCCACGACGTCACGAATCCTTTATTCCTTTAATGACACTTGAACAACCTCCAAGGTTGCACATCCAAAAGACCTCGACGGGGCACTCAACGGTACCCCTCGGTCAATTCTCTCTCCCTCACACACCACCATCCCTCCCGACCCGGAAGCAACCCGTCGCCGTCACACAGCCATCTACAGTAGTCGTGGCCCTCATTACAGAGTCAGCCTGTGGCCCCGGCAGTGTCGGACGAGATGGATAGTTGTGGTCGATCCATCCCGACCTCCTCCACCTCTTTTTCATATGGATCTCAGTTTCAGAAGACGGATCGTTCAGATGATCCGCGAGCTGCGACATGAAAGAGATGAGATGGAATTTTCATCCTCGTCCGTAAGGTGCGAGCGAGCTAGTAATCACAACAAATTCGCCAACTTGGCCCTTTCGAGGCCGTGTCAGCGAGTGACGATTACCAGAGAGGAATGTAGGGGAGGGCAGGGCAGGGCAGTTGCAGGGGCAGATGCCCACAGATTTATTTAATTTGGATGATCCATCATCTATCAACAGTAATGCCTTTTTTTTGGCTTCCATCATACCAAACAATAGTACAGGTGCTTTTTCTTTTGTCTTCTTCAGTACCTTAAAGTTCCGTACCCAGTACAGCATACTTACTACCTTGACGAGGTGCCATCTTCTGGAATGCTTTTCCTTTTTTTTTTTTCTTTTCATGTAACTTGTGTTGATTGACGACCACTGATATCTCTCGTACTCGTACATACCAACACTAGTTTGTCTCACTGTCTGTTACCCTCCCTTGACTGTCTCGAACCTGCTCTGTACCTGATCCGGTCTACTTTGATCCGGTCTATTCTGATCTGATCCACTCTATCAAAGTCGATTTGTTCAATGTTGTGTTTTTCTTGGATCCCTTGGAATCAACAACAAAATTCAAACTCACCACTCCCCATATTCACATCACTTTGATCAAATGTGCTACCTCATACATATGTACGTACATACAAAAGAACATACATAGCTTGTTTTCTCTTGGTTTTTTTCCTTTTCCCGGCGAGCCGGCCGTACTGTATTGTTCCACTTCCTGAATATCCGGATCCACTTGATCTGGAAGAGGAGAGGAGACGAGGAGTGTTGATACTGTACATACAGTAACTACAGTAGATACAGCACCTTCATGCTGCAGTAACCTACGTACAGTACGATTCCCTAGTACTCGTACAGAGAGTACAGGACTTTGGGACTAGAGAAAATATTGGCTCAACGGCAACTTGAAACTCAACTATATGAATTATAATACCCAGGGACAATATGTACTGTACTGTATGTACCATGGTACGAGCACAGCACAAGACAGAAGGAAAGATCCGTTCTGTTTTCACCTCAGTTGTCTCCCGCAACTACAGTACATAAAGTACATACAGTACATACAGCCAACTGATCAAGTCATCACTCTACACCGTATTCTCGGTAACGAGTAATAGTATTTGACATGATACTTTTGTTTTCGTTTTTCTTTCTTTTTTCTTTTGTTGCGTTCAGTACAAAATGGTTGTTTAGTCAACAAACGTCATCATACTGACTTCAACTATGATTCAGATCTGATCACCGGTCGCGGAGACAGTTGCCGAGTGACTTTCCGATTCGCCATCTTAAAAATACTGACAAAGGGCGCAGGCGCGCGGCGCTCCTTTTTTTTGGGCCATCTCGCACCTCTCACTGTGTGGACTGTAGGATCTTCTTCGGCTCGCATTCGGGGGTTTGGGCTGATGAACTAACGACAGATGACTGAGGCCTGATGGCTGGGCTGCTTACTGATGACTGATGACTGATGACTGAGCTACAACACAATACTACAATACAAATACGGAGTACTTGGAACATTTACTTACTCCGTACGTCGGACCTTAAATACCCAAAATGCAGGGAAGCAACACTACGAGGTACAAGTAATGCTTGCAGCACTCGCGTACGATATGTGCATGTAAATCCGGTTTCTTTGAGGAAGGGCATGAACGTTTTCTCTCGACCATAAAACAGGGATTTGATACGATAGAATCCAGTCCACGTTGGAAAGTAGTTCAAGTAGATGCCGGACGGGGACAGAACTTCCAACTCCACAACGATTCTGCCAAGATTGATCATAAGCGGACGAGCTTTCTGTTTGCTTGTTCGAGACCATAGTCGGGAGTCGTTCATCTCGTTGGCCGTGAAGCCGCACCTAGCTATCGCATGCTTGAGGCCCAAGATGGCATCTTCAATACAGTAGCGGTCGACTTGAGAGACATATGAGCGTTGGAATCATACATGACTGCGGGAGTTGCAAGCCACGAGCTCTAGGATATCCTCGTTGTCGATGAACTGTTTGAAGTAGTAAGTGGTTGAGCGAACGATCTTGCCAACCGCATGGTTGGCAGGAATGTCATGGCAGGGATTGAAGCCGGCCTCAAAGGCCGTTAATCTCTTGTCGTGTTGATTTGTGGTACAGCTCCCGACTGATCTGGATTAGCCAACGCTTGAGTCATAAACAACATGCTGGTTCCTGTAGAATTCGATGATCCTGGTCTACTTCTCTGCCTGTTCATCTGTTCCATCGCGCATAATTGCCAGTAGGGCAGCAATATCCGCAATGGTCTGGTCTGCCAGCGCAGTCCACTCTCCTGTCGATTTGTGCGTCATTACCCTTGGAATGAAACATGTTGCTGCGAGCGGCGTACTCCCGAATGGCAAACCTTGCTGTTGAGACATCGATTCTGGAATCGACCTTATTGGCAGCGGCAACATTCTTCTCAAATGCCTTATTCTAAGAGGCATAGAGAGGATTCCTGGTAGTCTCCTAAACTTTCAGGTTGTCGTCAACAGTGGTGGCATGCCCTTTGAGGTGGGAGTCTTCCGGTGCATTCTGCTTTAGAAAATTGAACAAGCCTCCGGCGTAATCGCCGAGACGCGCCTTTGCCTTCATCTCGGCGAGTTCCTTCGTCACCGAGGCCAGCTGCGCTTGAAGCCTTTCGACTTCATCATCATTGTTTGCGACTGGCGGCGTCTGGAAGCTCGATGAACGTGGTGGCATGTTTGGCAGAGAGGCGCGCATATTCTCAAAAGCATCGGGTGAGTCCATTGTGATTGAGGAGTGTTTCGTGTTTATGTGTATGTTTTGTGTTCAGGGAGTGTTCCAAGTACAACTTGCAAGAGCAATTAAGGTGATTGTAGTTGGCGAGCACTGAATGTTCAAAACACAAACAACTAACGAGCACTAAGCATTCAAACACTTGTCGCTGGCGGGCACTGAGCATCCAAAACATCTGTTGCTGGAGGGCGATAAAGAATCTCGACTGAGACGGGATCACAACATTGCGTCATCATACAGTGGATCGCTGTTGCCGGGCACCCGAACGCCGTACATACTGTATAGAACAAGCCCTTGTGCGATTGGTGCACCTGAATAGACCGCTGTACTGTATGCAAAAGGCATCAGACCTTCACCAGGCATACTTGCGTGAGCCATACTTTCACAAACTCTTGAGCCATAGTTGCACAAACTCTGAAATCGAGTCACTGAGGACCTTTAGGTTAGAAAATTACGCGTATAAAAGATGGCGATTATCACGATCCTCCGAGCTCATCATATCTTGCCACCATGGACTCCCTTCCAGCCGAACTTCGGCGCATGAGATATGCCCATTGTGTGAAGATCCGTGCACACGGGCTGCTCTATGTGAACAGAAAGTTCCACGATGAGTTCAGCCCTCTTCTCAAGAAGGAGGAGTTCACGCTCGGCTTTCACATCGACCCTTCCTCCTCTACAAAGGTCACAATCATCAATCCTGATAACTCCGCCTGGGGAAACCACTGTCTGCTCGACGCAGTATCGCCGCACCCCGACTACAGTATTCTCGATTCGTTGCCCATAGACCAATTCAAAGGCATTCGCATCCTGATTGATCCGCCAAACATACATGACCCAGGCCAAGTTGTTCGAGGCTGGCTACAATCTACCGCACTGGTTAGGGCTTTGCTGCCTCGATGGGTAAACGCAGATAGATCCCCTAGAACCAAGGAAGATATCATGGTCCCAAAGACACGATTGGCGGCTCGATTTCCACCCATCACCATCCAGATCCGAGACGATGAGACGCGACAGTGGCAGACCGAAGGGTCCTGGAACAGACAACTCCCCAGCTTTGACGACTGGGATCCTGTTCAGAGGAAAGTGGTTGAAAATCAAACAGGTTTATCTGACTTGGAGGTCATACTAACACCCCTGGCACGCCTTAGAATGGCCGATGCTATTGCACTCAACCTGCCATCCTGCGCACCTGTGGACAGCCACTTTGAGGACTTCCAGGACCGTCTCGTCGACCTCGTTACTCGAAAAGAATTTTTTGGTCTGGAGCTGTCCGAGGAACTGGAATGGAATGACGACGATGTCCAGGTACATGATGATACTCTACACGTATGGCTCGACTATCTTCTCGATGATATGCGAGGGCCATCGGCAGCGAACTTACGGCGTGACCGGTTCAAGCTCTGGTGTTCAGAGTATGAATATCAGATCGGTCGGCGGGTTAATGGCGTCCTAGGCGAACATGATAACTTTGGCGGCACTTACTTTAACTTGGACTCTGGAATTTCTCAAGTTATCGAGAAAAGCTTCCACGACAGGTTCATGAGTGCCCGCGAACACGTCAATGCCGCATACAGAGACCTACTAAGAAGGCATGGGCACTCGGTCTACATTCACGCGGACAAAAATGTTGATTTTTCGGTTCATTTCGACGAAGTACTCAGGCGTCACCTATTGCGAGAACGGGGCAATTGTGTGACCTTTTGGGAGGTCTGCTATCCTGCCGGAATCGAACCCAAGTCTCAAAATGACAACTGGGAAATTAACACAGAACAGATCAATCTTCGGCATCGCTTACAAATTCCGCTTGCCACGGGTATTCACACAGCAAGCCAGATTTTCCCGTCAAGAGTGGCATTCTGTGAACATTGCTATGACGATTACGAAGAGGATTGGTCGAATCTAGAGATCATTATGGACATTCATAAATCCCAGCGAGAGTATCTCTTCAAGCTCTCGTCGCGACCTCGCCCTTTACTTTTGGGACCCATTGAATCCTCTTAGCTCTGGGATCTTGATGGGCCGAAGAGAGTTGGACATAATGTCCTCCAGGGACATGACTGCATTAGAAATTTGCATGACCGATAATTAATTGGCGCCCAGCAAACATATGATGGTAAATGGGAAGAGCTCGATACTCAAGGCGTAAGTGATGCGAGCCGTTTGCATGCCACATGATGATGATGCTATGTTCGATTTACGTAGGTCAGTGAATTAGATAGAATCATTGTGTGCCATGGTGAAAGTGTCCAGGTGAGCCCTTTTATGCCGTCCTTTGACCAATCTTTCCAGAAACCTCGGTGCACTCTCGAACAATTATGATACGACAAGGATGCTGATTGAGCATGAGGACGACGACATGCAATTCTTGCAGTGATGAACTGAAAGGAGGTGTTGGTTGACGGTGGAAACAATCTTTACTACCTACAGTACATCTTGAATGTCCAATGACAAAAAGTAGTCTCCTATCTTAGTAAACGGGGAACCACGTGATTGAGACGACCTTCATCTCGAACAACTCTCTGAATAGGACGCTTCGTCGCAGACCTTCTGTCGTGAAACATTCTTGAGGTTCAAGGAGCGGGTCCACATGGCTACATGGCTACGTGGCATCTCTAGACTCGTATTGTATTTCAGGGCTCTGGGTCGGAGGGGTGCGACCACTGAGGCTCGAGTGCCTTGGACTCTTGCGCGACCTATGCGGCTATCGATCGGATGGATCTGCACCTGTGATATTGTACAAGTTTACCATGCACGATCGTCACTTGAAACACTGTTTTCGGACATAGTAAGCGCTGCCCTTTCTGTCGTGTGCTAATGATACTCTACAAAAGTGCCTACCACTTCTACTAAACAGAAGCTGGATATGAGAGAAGGCATCTAGGATGTGAGCATACTGCTCAGGAAGGATAGCCTCTGGGTATCAGGCAAAGGTCAAGTTGCATGTCCAATTATGCTTCAATCTGTCAGGGATGCCTGCTGTTGACTCAGTCACGAGTGCTCTTCAGCCGTAAAACACCGCATGTTGTAGATGAATGACAATCTATTTCTGCAATGCCCTGTTCGATATCTTGACTCCCTGAGGATGCCTTACACTGGACCAAACACTCGGCGAGACCTTGATGGGTAACTTCCTGCCCTTCAGCCTCTGGTCAATGAGCCATAGCCCCACTACAAACTCCTCCCTGTTCAGTACTTTTGCTCCAGGTCGTGCCACAAGATCCCAGACTTCTTCGAGTACGTCCTGGGGTAAGCGACTCCGATCCCATATGTCTCGAACCACGACATTGACGACCAAATCGCTAATAGGTGTGGTATCGGTATTATAGCCAGAGGCTGCTAGTTCCGGATCAAGTTCGAGAAGTATACCTCTATTCGCAGCCCAAACCCCTTCATACCTTTTTCTTTCTCGTTCCATGATTTTATCTCGCCACCGCTTTCGATCACCCTCATGATGTTTATTAGGATGCCTGGTCCAGTGGCCTCGCCCGCGTTTGTGAAGGACTTCTTTGTTAACATCGCCATGGTCGGACGACTGAGTGCGCAATGTCTGTCTCATAGGCCGGACTGGTAGCGGCTTCAGTGGTTTGGGGGGTGGAGGCGTCTCACTTCGGAGATGAGGAAAATGCAAATGATGGCGAACGTTTTCCACCGGGCCAATTGACTTAGATCTTCGTCGAGGGATAGGTGGTGGAGGTCTGGACTTCGGGGACGCATTCCGGGACCCCGTAAGTTGTGAGGCCAAAGATGAGGCGACCATCGCATCAGCTAGTGAACTCGCAGTCATTCTTGTTCGGGCATCAAGCACGGGCGATCCTTGACTTGAACTAGCTGTTTCGTGCGCAATCATAGCAGCTCGATTGGATCGTAATGGCACAGGTGCCGGCAGAACCCCGTATGATGACTCGATCTCCTGCTGTGCATCATCATAGTCGGATTCGGATTCTGGAGGAGACAATTTAAACTGTGGCCAGCTCGGGTCCGTCGAAGTATAAGCCGAGGAACCGGTATCGAGCTGCACGTTTCGACTAGAGGCAGACTGGCCTCGCCTCCTTCCCTCCATGCTTTCAGCATTCTTACTTGCTGTCACTGCAGCTGCTGTGACAGACGGCGAGGTACTGGAAGTCATTGATGCCTCCGACGAAGGTAGTGTCAGCCGTGGGATCGATCCCAGGTGGTTTCTTGGTCTATCTCTATCATCGAATCCACCCTGAGTGTGCGTGGTGGCTACTGCCATAGAAGCAGCAGCAGCACCGGCGAGGGCATCAGAGCTCTGTGAAACTGAAAGGACGCTGTCGTTATTGCTAGCTGTACTCCTGGCCCGTGGTCGGCCCTCTTGACGAAGTTCTGGCGGTCCCAAGTATACACTGGACTTCCTTGTTCCTGGTATTCGCACAGGGCTTGTCCTTGCAGATGCGGTGGCCGACGCAGCGGCTGCTGCTACGGCCGATGTAGAGCGAGGGAGGTGCGGTTTGAAGGCAGATGGAGGAGGAGGATGGGTGGAGGGTAGCTCCCCCGCCGCAACAGGTACTTTCGAAGTCGTCAAGGCTCGGCCACGAGGGGATGACAGCAGGGCTTGCGCTGAAGGGACATTTTGCCGGGGCGGCTTCGCTTCTTTAGATGGTTGGGGTGGTTGTGGCTTTTTGCTGGCTGCAAGGCTGGCTGCTAGCAAAGCTCCTGCAGCTGGATTATGTGAGGTCGCATTCGAGGCCTTTGCTGAAGTGGGAGCAAAGGCTAAAGTGGCTCCACGCACAGCAGGAGAGGGCACAGGAGAAACTCTTAGAGGGGAGGCATCCTGCTGTATGAACGAGGGCTTTGGCGCCACAGGTGGACGCCGTGCCTGTTTCTCAGTCATCAATCCATTGACACCGGGGCTTTGTTCGGATGCGCAGCATCAAAAGTGCGTCGAGAAATGAGAGTGATTAGTAAGAGGTTGGTAGCGAATTAAACATGTCCTAGGTTGGATCGAGCATGAAGGTGAACGAGCGTGAGGTATCTTGAAGCATACAGATTACCAGAGGAAATAATTGAATCTTGGATAAGCAGACGGAGTCCGCATTCCATATCTGTCCGAATTCGTCGAATAAATCAGGTCACGTGGACTCGTGTTTTAGAGACTCTACCTTTATCACGGGAATTATATCCGCTTCTTGGAGGCGTGACTTCACTCAATCGGCCAAGTACTTAACAATGATGAATCTCATCAAATCTCATGCCACGCAATGTTGCAGCTGAGATAGACGGTTCTGTCCATGCAGTGGTAGGCTGCAGAAGCTGACGATTCACCACTAAACTGACCTTCTTTCCTGTTACGACCAGATGTCTGAACCCGATGGTATGGACGTTGACCATGAAAGTGGAGGCCAGCCTGATCGTGCCGAGATCGAGCGCCAACTCGATGAGGAGTATCCAAATAGACCTCACAACAAACACAGAGCGCTGCCCTTCCATACCCTGATTAGAGATCTGTTCCAGCCTCTCCTAGACAGCAAGAGAACGAAGACCACTAATACTGCAGCCGTTAATCGAAGAAAGCTTGGACCCGATGGCCAGAACAATTCTCCTTTTGAAATGCGAAGAGCCATTATTGAACGCTATATCTCACGCTGGAGGAGAGATGTTGGTTCTGATTTCTTTCCGGCCTTTCGTCTCATCATCCCCGACAAAGACCGGGAACGCGGAGTGTACGGACTGAAGGAGAAGATCCTTGCAAAACTCCTGGTCAAGATCTTGAAGATCGACAAAAATTCAGAAGATGGACAAAATCTTCTGGATTGGAAGAATCCACGCTCAGGCAGTGGTTCTGGATCTTCGGGAGACTTTGCACTACAATGCCATGACGTCCTCGCTAAGCGAGAAATGAGAACAGGTTTTGGCAACATGGACATCGATGAAGTTAACGAGCTGCTGGACAAGTTGTCCGCTGCCCCCAGAGAAGAATATCAGCTACCTATATTGACCGAGTTCTACAAACGGATGAATGCCGATGAGCTTACCTGGCTGATCCGCATCATCCTGAAATCCATGAAGGTGGGTGCTACCGAGAAGACATTCTTTCATATTTGGCACCCGGACGCAGAAAATCTTTTCAATATCTCGAGTAACCTTCGGAGAGTTTGCTGGGAGCTTTGGGACCCAGACAAGCGTCTCGACAAGGAGGAAAGCGGAATCGCCCTCATGCAATGCTTTCAGCCTCAGTTAGCTCAATATACCCAAGCATCTTTGAAGAAGGTCGTGCAGAAACTGCAGCCTACACCTGATGAACAAGAATTTTGGATCGAGGAAAAACTCGACGGAGAACGTATGCAATTGCATATGATAAGTGACGACAAAGTCGTCGGAGGGAAACGCTTTCAATTCTGGTCACGAAAAGGTAAAGACTACACCTACCTCTACGGCAATGGGCTCTACGATGACAAAGGTGCTCTTACCCAGTTTCTCAAGAATTGTTTCAAAGAGGGAGTCGAAAATATCATGCTAGACGGTGAAATGATCACTTGGGATCCCAAAGAGGGCGCGGCAGTCCCTTTCGGCACGTTGAAAACAGCGGCTCTGGCGGAAACACGAAACCCTTTCGCTGAAGGACAGAGACCGCTATTCCGCGTATTTGATATTCTTCTACTAAATGACAAAGTCCTAACGCCGTATGTCCTTTCCGACCGCCGGAGGGCGTTGGAGGAATGTGTTCGGTCTGTACCGGGGCGTCTGGAGTTACACCCCTACAAGGTCGCAACTGGGCCAGAGGATGTCGAAAATGCTCTCCGTGAAGTCATCGCTGAAGGTTCAGAAGGGTTGGTGCTCAAGAACCCTCGCGGAGCATACAAGCTGGATGATCGCAACGGCGATTGGCAAAAGATCAAGCCTGAGTACATGAAAGACCATGGCGAGTCACTCGATTGTCTCATCATTGGGGGTTTCTATGGGTCGGGGAAAAGAGGTGGCCAATTGTCTAGCTTCATGTGCGGCTTACGCGTTTCTGGGTCGGCAAATGCCCAAAGTCAGAGTCAAAATCAAAGCCAGACCCAGGAGCAGGCTCGATCTCAGAGCTCTGGCTCGTCTCAGAAATTCTTATCGTTCTTCAAGGTAGGAGGTGGTCTCAATGCCAACGATTACGCCACGATTCGCCACGATACAGACGGCAAGTGGCATAAATGGGACGCCAAACGACCACCAACGAAATATGTCGACCTTGGTGGGACTCAAGGACACCGCGAGAAGCCTGACATGTGGATCAAGCCTGAGGACTCGCTCGTGGTCGAAGTGAAAGCCGCCCAGGTTGTTCCAAGTGAAGACTACGGCTGTGGTATGACCTTGCGCTTTCCCCGATTCAAGAAGCTACGTCGTGACAGAGACTGGCGGACTGCGCTCTCATTCGAAGAGTTCCAAGATATCCGTAAAACGATCGAAGACACGGTGAAGCAAAACGCTCTGGCTGTTGACGAGAAGAAGAAAGAGAAACGCAAGGCGACGTCACGGAAGAAAGTGGTCACTGTTGCAGGCTACAATGCCAAAGAAGTGAACAACGTCAAGCTTCCAGTCGGTCCGCAAGGAAATGTCTTCGCAGGACTTACATTGTATATCATGACCGAGTCCACACCGCCTGCGCCAAAGAAGTCAAAGCTGGAACTCGAGGCCTTGGTCAAGGCGAATGGCGGCAAGATCGTTCAGACGCACAACGTGGTCTCAGACACCATTTGCGTAGCGTCCAGAAGGACAGTCAAAGTGGCAAGTCTCGAAAAGACAAGCGAAAAAGAGATCGTCAAGCCTATATGGATCTTCGACAGCCTTAATCAAGCACGCCATGATTTCGCAACAGGGTATCCGGAGATAGTGGTGCCATTTGAACCAGGGCGTCATCTCTTCTTCACTCCAGAATCCCTGACCGATCGCTGGGTCGAAAACGTAGACGAGTTCGGCGATAGTTTCGCCAGAGACACGACCGTGGACGAACTCAGAGACACCATGGACAAGATGGGCGATATTGGAGAGGTCGACGGTGACGGAGAAGAGAGTAGAATTCCCGATCTGTTTCCCGACTATCTCGACATGAAAGGCTTTATGTTTCGAGGTCTTGTGTTGGTTTTTGACACACCGGCATCGAACATAACAACGGCAACATCGTCAACGTCAAAGCAAAATGGATCGACCTCGTCCAAACCAGGTGCGACCGCCGGACACGAGTTCCAGTATATGGACACCACGACACGCAATATCGCATTATTCGGCGGAGCGAGCGTCCTGCCATATACTGCCCAGACCGCGATTCCTGACAAAGAGAAACCCAGAGTGACACATATCGTTGCCCACCCAGATTCCGACTTGAAGGCGCTGAGACGTGACATCTCACGTTGGCCGAGTCGACGAATCCCTCGGATAGTGAGAGCCTCGTGGATTCAAGACTGCTGGAAGGAAGGGACCAAGGTCGATGAAGAAGCCTATGTAGCGAGGTAAGATTGCTAAACAAACCGAAAGCCCAAGGGCATTCGATCGCACAGAGTTACACGTACTTGTACGACATCTTGGTCGTGTGGAACTGGTAGATCTAGATCTGGTCAGATCAGATCGATCACGTCAACGTCACTTCACATACGCGGGGAACGAGGACTTGTTCGAGCACCAGTCAATCACTGGCACTAGCACTTGTATGAGTATGGGTATGAGCGATGTGTATACCATTGGTACGCGCTACCCGCATATTCTTCTGTCAATCTTCGGGTCTTCAGAGCGGCCGTGGAGAAAAGAAAGATACATCCACAAGTCCCAAAAGATGGCTCAGGCAAAGTGCAGTGCCCTTTCGCTGACCCGGCAGTTGTCGACTTGTGCGAGATCGACATTTCATCAACGCCCGTTGTTTAGATCGAATATGGTTCCGTCCCACGATAAACCTGTTGCTTGCCTACCGGGAAATTCGCACGACATCAACTTGCTCAATTGCTTCGAACGGCGGGTGTTGAATGCTGCGCGTGGTCCATCTATACTACCGACCTCGGCGACCACAAGCCAGAACAATCTTCGCCTACGGCAGAGAACTCTATTCTTGAATGCGCGCTAGCAGAAAAAACCTTTGCAGTATCATGGAATGATTCTCAGGCTATTCAATATATTCTGACTCCAAGAATCTGGTTTTGGGCAATTGTCTGATCTTGAGCTTTGAACATTGACCACTTTGTGTCGCGAGCACTCCTATCACTTTGGACGCCCCGAAGTCAAAATGCCAAAGGGCACACGCACCCCGGGGAGTTTTGCACCATGTAGAACCTCGAACCAACATGTCTACCATTCGTAGATAATACCAGACATCATAGGTCCACGGTAGTGGTATCCGTAGGGCAATTGGTGGTTTGGTGAAGACATCCTCCTTACATTCATTCACATCATTCTTTTGTTCCGAAGGCAGCATCAGCATCAACATCAATACCATCTATTCTCGGCTCTCGACTTGCTCTGTTGGACTCTCTCACCACCGCCGCTCACCACATTCACTTGACGGGTAATCTCCGAGTCGAGTGACCTCGCCATTCGCTTCACTCCTGCTTCTTTGTCCGCGGCGTTTGATTGAAGTCGTCGTTTGAGAACATCGTCGGGTCGCATCCATATATCCTCACCAGAAAGGCTTGACAAGTTGGAAAAGCATGGATCAGACTTCAGCGGATCTGACCAAACTTCGCCTCCCATCCGCTCCCTGACCAACCACAGCTTTGTGGTACTCGAACGATCTGTCACGTCTCTGCAGACACCATGGATGCCACAAGTGCACTCGGCTGTACTCTGAGTTTCACAATCCTCGCTGTCCTCTTTGTAGGCGCACGTCTTTACACCAGAGCCTTCATTGTCAAGACGCTTTTAATCGACGACTTGCTGCTTACTTTCTCCATCTTAGCCTCGATAGCGTTGGCGACGCTCATTGTGTTTCGTACGCTTTACTCCTCTCCTCGCGGCGCATGATTCGAGTCATCGAGTTGACAGATCTGCAGAAGCATACAATGGCCTTGGCCAGCACATGAATGAACTCTCGATTGATGAGATACACAATTTCCTCAAGGTGTGTGGCGGTCGCATTTTCGACGTCGATAGCATAAGACTGACATGATATGACTTTGACAGGCACTCTGGGGAAGCACCATAGTTTACAGTGTAGCTATGATGCTCACGCAAAACGTCTTTCTCTTCCAATATCGTAACTTCCTCGTTGGTCTCTGGCTTCGTCGCATTACAACCACTATGATCGTCATCGTCACGCTTTTTGGCATTGCTTCGACACTTGCTTTGGCACTACAGTGCTTGCCAACAAGGTATATCTGGGACCCTCTGTCTCCGCCGACTCGCTGTATCAATTATTATGCTTTCTGGTATACATCGGCCGGCTTCAACACGCTCACTGCCATCATTATCTGGATTCTGCCCATACCGCTGATCAAGGGGTTGCATCTACCAAAACGTCAGAAGTACTGGATCATCGTGGTCTTTGCATTGGGAGTCTTGTAAGTACATCACAACCACTTTATCCAATACTATTCAAATTCCCGCGGAGGGAAAGGAGCTGGACGATCACCAGGCTAACAAGAGTGTGATGAAAATAGTACCTGTATATATTCGGGCTTGCGTATCCGGGCTCTCAATCTGGGTGTCAACCACGCCGAGAATGATGTGAGTCATTTCTACCCAGACGTCGCAGCGTGGTCGTGCCTCGAGATCAATGTGGGCATCATGTGCGCTTGTCTGCCGACGTTAAAACCTATCGTCGATAAACTGTTCCCTAGCTTGTTGAACGATCCAGTGATACGAGCTGCTGGGTCATCGAGTAACCGTGCCCGAGGGAATTATGATCGAGATGGAATGTACATGGGTTCTTTGCACTTGAAGCCACAGTTGGCGCATGGATGCGCAAGCGTGGGGCTGGAACAGTGGAAAGACGAGGAATTAGGGACCGACCCTGAAAGTGTGAGCGTGTCTCGTCGGTCGTTACCCCAACTGTATCGGCCGTGAAGGTTCTCTGCAGGAGCAACGGATGGCATGGCCAGTCTTTGTTGAGCCAGATATTCAGCTGTTATAGATTTGAATGAGAACATTTCTGGGTTGACGCTGATATGAGTTGATGTTTATATTGACTCGAGATGAGGTTTGTCGGGTCGGCAGAGAATTCAGCTGAACGCAGATTTGAGACTGAACATTACCTGCACCTGAACAGGTTAATTTCACTGCCGAAAGGCATGCCCGTCGTTGTGATAATGAATCACATGACTTGAGTCATCGAACCCAGTACACGATAACCGCATGGCCCTTCAGGATTTTTGCGAAGGCAAGTGGCTGCGGCCGAGGCATTGATCTGCTTTGGATTTCCACTGCGGCGGTATCAGGAGCGCATGATTCAACATGGCAAGGCACACCAAGAAGTCCTGGTAGCACGACGTTGAATAACAAAACAGAATTTGATGAAGACCGAACATACTGAGCCGAAGGTAGCATATTTGCCAGTCAATTCCCCCGAAGTCTCGAGGCTTGAGCTTCCGCTCCCAAAAACAGGCCACACGCAGCTACAATAGCAGTCGCGACGACCCCGAAGACAATTTGGGTCTTGATGCCAGACTGTACCAAGGCACGCCTACCCGCATACTTGGTCACCGTCCGCATGTAATTAGCCGTCCCACTGGCGAGACAGGCAAGCGAAAGAACCCAGAAGATGATACCCAAGGGATGTGAGAGTCTCGCTTCGAGGCTGCTTGGTTGGTGCTTGAGATGGAAGTTGACAAAGATGGCGATCGACACTACAGCCATGTAGATTGAGAGACGGAGCCATGACAAGAAAGTTCGCTCATTCGCACAGTGATCGCGTGCATCGGAGGATACGTTCGAAAACAATAACGGAGCCCAGAGCGGGCGGAGAAGAAATAGCTGCAGAGGCCCTGAAGGATTCTCTCTGTAATGTAGATTAGCCCGGGTCACTGTATCGGGATACGAATGAACTCACTCGTCTACGTTGATGGTGGTGCTGAATGGTTTGTAGAGGATGTGCCATGCATCCCAGGAATGTTCGGGCGTCGTTGAGGCTTGGGGCATTGTGGGCTCGGGTTGGCGGGATTCTAATAGATCCAACTGTTTCAGTAGGCTGGGAGAACGAAGGAATCTTTACTGTAGATAATGATAGACCATGATCAAGGCCGGTGTCGAAGGTATGGATGCTGGAAAGGGCTGAACTTGATGCAATCGACGATTGATAAGTTGTGATCAAGTGACGTTGGTGCAGGGAAGGGAGAAATGGTGGACTAAAGTAACAAATGGTTTAAGCAGCCGAGGCCTAGCGGTCTCACCTATAAGGCGCCTAGAACGACAAGGCTATGGACCTTGACTACGGGGGGGTACAAGGCTGGTGGACTCCCTAACGTAGGCGGGACAAGGCTGGCTGATTTATTACACAGTACCTGAGTATTGTACTATGTACTCCCCCAGAGGCAGCCGACCTCATGGTGTGAGTCGAAAGAGACCATTCATTCTTTCATTTCGCAATCCTATGTGAGACCGAATAGGAAAGAATACGCTCTTTCTGAAGCTCCTCCTTATCGACTTGATAGTCGGTAAACAAACCAATCTGATCCTCGAAAAGCAAGGATGACCCCGACCTACTTTTTCGCCTCTTGATTAAGCTTGCGATAAACGACGCCGAATGTGGAGGTTGCAGCCGACCAAAAGAGCTGTCGCAAATGGCCGAAGCGAAGCAGGGTCTCCCCGGTAGCTTTATCGGTCAACACAGTCACAGTCCATATGTTAACTCTGAATCCACGCCACTACTTTCCTCTTCGCTATCTCTCTTGTTCATGTGCTCTCTTGTCAGAGAGTCGTTGTGTTTCTGACCGAGATACACTGTATGTGCGACAGCATACACGTTCAGCAAGCCCCAAAAGGACGTGATTGAGCATGCGCGCTGTTCACTCCCAACAATAGCGGAGTAGCCCGTGGCATATCACCTTGCGAATCCCCCTCTCATCATGGCTCAGCCAAAGAATACAAACACTCTCGAGAGGGTTACTAGCCTCACCAGACGTGCAAGTCGAGTCTTTCACAATTCTCTACCCAGCGCTTCTCCTATAGCGCAAGCATCGCTCGCACGAGATATCGAGGAAGACACCGAGTCCGAAGCAGCGGAATCAGAGTCGGACTCTGAAGGTTCAACTCTGCGCCCTTCGACATCTGCTCCAGGTGGCTACTCCTTCGTCGGCTCATATCGGCGACCCAGTTTTGTCGGGGCGGGGAATAGGGCTACCGTCCTCCCTCGACCGTTCCCAGAGCATGAAAGAATATCTAGAGAGGAGAGGGCGCGTGCGTTGGAAGAGGAAAGGAGCCTGTTGCGAGACAATAATATAATTCCACGGAAACATCCACAAGCAGAGGATGGCAGGAAAAGGAGCATATTCAGGATACCTGGCGGGGATCGCAAAATCTCGACGGATGAAGACGCTGCTCCAGCCTTGGACGGAGGTGCTGGTCTTGCATCTGAAGCCACACCTTTGCTAGGAGACCCAAGCCTCCCATACGGTGGTCAAGGCGATGCGGACAACATCGAAGCAAAATGGGAAGAAGCTGTGGCTGCAGGCATGATACATACCACCTGGCAGCGAGAAGCTAAAGTCATTGGCCGCTATTCGGCTCCCTTGATGGTGACCTTCTTATTGCAGTACTCGTTGACTGTGGCCAGCATCTTCACCGTTGGGCATATCGGAACAGTCGAACTTGGTGCCGTCAGCTTAGCTTCCATGTCCGCCAATATCACGGGTTATGCCATCTATCAGGGCCTAGCTACTTCTCTGGATACCCTGTGCGCACAGGCTTATGGCTCTGGGCGAAAGAAGCTCGTCGGCCTACAAATGCAACGTATGGTTTTCTTCCTCTGGACAATCACTCTACCCATAGCCATTGTTTGGCTTCTGGCCGAGAAGATTTTGCTGGTTATCGTGCCGGAGCCGGCTGTGGCTAGGCTTGCCGGATTATACCTCAAGATTGTACTGGCCGGTGCACCAGGATACGCGGCTTTCGAGGCAGGCAAACGTTATGTACAAGCACAGGGCTTGTTCTCCGCCTCTCTCTACGTCCTCATATTCTGCGCACCCTTCAACGCTTTCATGAATTGGCTTTTCGTATGGCAACTCGACTTGGGCTTTGCTGGTGCGCCCCTTGCCGTTGCCATTACCGACAACCTTCTCCCGCTTGGCCTATTCATTTATGTTCGTTTCTTCTCCAAGTCTGGCATGTCATGTTGGAACGGCTTCACGAGAAAGGCCCTTCAGAATTGGGGTCCCATGGTCAAACTTGCTCTGCCTGGTGTTATCATGATAGAGGCCGAGGTGCTGGCCTTTGAGATCCTGACTTTTGCAGCGTCGTATTTTGGCACAACTGTGCTGGCCGCACAATCCGTCTTGGCCACGCTCACGTCGATCACATTCCAGATTCCTTTCCCGCTCTCCATAGCAGGTTCAACGCGGGTTGCGAACCTGATTGGTGCAACACTCGCCGACGCAGCCAAGGTCAGCACCAAAGTCACTTTCTTTGCTGCAGTGGTCGTGGGTGTTTTCAACGTGACGCTCCTGTCGGCGCTGAAGGACTACATTCCTCGGTTGTTCACTTCAGACCCGGAAGTCATTCGCATCGTGGCGGAGATCCTACCACTTTGTGCTGCATTCCAGTTGTTTGACGCTCTGGCGGCTGCTTGCAATGGCATCCTTCGTGGTCTTGGCCGTCAAGAGTTTGGTGGGTACGTTCAGATATTTTGCTATTACGTTTTTGCTCTGCCCCTCAGTTTTGGGTTGGCTTTTGGCAAGCATTGGGATCTATGGGGATTGTGGACTGGTGTAGCCCTTGCACTGGGCTTGGTGGCACTGATCGAGTTCATCTATCTCGGTCGGACAGACTGGCAGCGAAGTGTGGAGGAAGCAAGAGCGCGGAATCAAGAAGGTGGCGCAGTGTAATCAAGAGGGCGTGAAATATGCTGGAGCAAGTAAATACACATTTATGCACATATCGTGTTTTTCGTAGTGAGATGGATGCTGTTTGTCATTCTCTATTCGTACTCATCGCCGTCCTGGCATGAAGGCAGCACGTAGAATATTACATAAGCCACTGCCCACCAAACGCGACCTTTTTGACTTTCCTCTCTTGACGTGTCGTGGCAGCCAATGGAAAGCGTCGGCAGTCAGTGAACTGTAAACGCCTCGACCGCCGTATGAACGAAGCCTCGGGGCATCCCTCGCAGGAAACTTGAACTCCTGGCTCTCAAGCAATCAATACCCATCTCACCCATCCACCTTTCCCTCCGCTCGTTATCCAAGCTCATTCCTTTGGCAGCCATGGATTTTGCTCCTCAAAACGAGTACCCCGCCGACTCGGCCTCCTTCGCACAAGTCAACGACGGTTATCAGCATGACGAGTCGACAGCAATCCCAGCTATGCCTTCACACCAAGCCACGGCTACGCCGCCGCTGGATAACGATGCAAATCAGAGATATAACTCGCCGAGCCTGTATCCGCAACCGAATTCGAGGCCAGGATCGGGAATGGGCGGCTATCAACAAACACAGTATCAGGAAAATCGACAATCGCAGTCTTCCAACAAGAGCAGTGTTGTCATCAAGGTGGGCATGGTTGGAGATGCACAAATAGGCAAGACAAGTCTTATGGTCAAGTATGTCGAAGGTAGCTGGGATGAAGACTACATCCAAACACTAGGTGCGTCATGCTATTACCTCGCTCCCCTTCTGATCCCTAGCCAACACTATACGCAGGCGTGAACTTCATGGAAAAGACAATCTCAATACGAAACACCGAAATCACATTCTCAATTTGGGATTTGGGTGGCCAACGTGAATTCGTCAACATGTTACCACTAGTCTGCAATGACGCCGTTGCCATTTTGTTCATGTTCGACCTCACCCGCAAATCCACCCTGAACAGCATCAAAGAATGGTACAGGCAGGGAAGGGGCTTCAACAAGACCGCCATACCGTTCCTGATCGGCACAAAATATGATCACTTTGTCAATTTCCCCAGAGAGGACCAGGAGGAGATAAGCAACCAGGTATACCTCCCACTCTTCGCCATATCATAGGTTCCAGTTGCCCGCACAAAAATACCGTTCGAAGTTGGTTGAGAAGATCCATACTGACTCTGCCTTCCTTACAGGCACGACGCTTCGCCAAAGCCATGCGCGCCAGTCTGATCTTCAGCAGCACAAGCCACAGCATAAACGTGCAGAAGATCTTCAAGATTGTACTATCCAAAGCCTTTGACCTGAAATGCACGATCCCAGAAATCGAGAATGTCGGCGAACCTCTCCTGCTGTATCAGTCGGTTAATTGAGGCTGCTCATGTCCTCCTTAATGTAACAACCAACTGCCCCCTTTTTCCTCGAGAGACCAGTCGCTTTGGTTTTTTCCGCCCGAGATTCGCCTTGCAAAAAGAGAGGGATGAAGAATTGCGACAACCTACATGATCATGATTTTGCAGCACGAAAATGCGACACGACTGATTTGCCCCTACACCCTCACCCGAACGACCACGACTCAGCCAGGCCAGCTTTGCTCATAACGCAGCCAAAACCTCCTCCAAAACTCCCTTTCAGAGTCAAGAGTAATGATAATACACACTCTTTTTTCTTTCTCTTGACTTTGTATCACGACACCCACCATCACCATCACCATCAAAATTACAATCACGGTCTCCAGCACCTCCAACCAACCATGTCACAATTACTTGTGTTTCTATAATTTTTCTTCCAGATGTGTTCATGTCAAGTCTATCATGCCTGTGCAAGCACGGAACGGCGTCCAGTCTATCCTCAAGCGTACCTCTGGCCAGGCTAGATTCAATTTCCCTGTGTCGTTGAAAGTAATTGCTATTGGTGATGGTGATGCGAAAGCACATCATGCCAACCACCATTACTGTCTGATGTATCGCCAGGTACCTTCAGCACGCGAGAAAGTGGTGAATGAGCAAGGGAGGCGAAATAGGCAGTAAAGGAAAAATCCGTGCTCCGCTGTAAGGTACTTGAGGTAAACAGACAGCGGAACAAGGATTCAGTGAGACGTTTGTCCACCTTGGCTGATTTGAGAGGAAGGGACAAATGTATGCTACCTGATGAGCAGAAACAACCCATCCACCCCCATGATAGGAATGAAAAAAAAAAAGAAAAAGAATTAACACACGAGAGATCTCAGAACACGCCCTAAAGCTATTGCTATTGTCTATTTTGCTTTCCCCTGACATGATACATCTTCTCTCCGTCCGTAATTTGTCGTCACCTTTGCAGCATTGGCAATTGGTCAAAGGGACACTCCCTGAGTTTGTGTAATAGTCCTTTTGACACTGACTGCTTTCTCTGAGATACAAGATTTGATGATGCGGATGTCGTGAGCGATATGCCCGGTTCATTCATAGCCTGTATTTGTCTATCATATCCACTCCATCAGCCTCGTCGTTACCCCCACTTTGCTTGATGGCCCATCTCAGCAACAGCACACGGGACACCGACGTCAAATAAGCCCCCATTCCTCAGGCGCCTCCGATGTGGCTATCATTGGTGTTGTTCCTTCACATCCTGCGGCTAACGCCCAAAGAAGCCAAGGACGGTCTTAGGCACCCTCTGCGACTACGTTGCGCACGACCTGTGCAAATTCTTTCTTAACGAATTCGACATAGCCCTTCCACGCAACCAAGTCTCCGCTGACCTCAGTGCTGGCGGATGGGAATTTCCGCTCAAGTTCCATGGTGGTTCTGATGACCGCAGCATTGGCTTCGTTGACCTTTTCGATCTCCTGCTTGACAGCGTTCTCTTTGATCTTGGCCCCGAGGACGATTTTGAATTTCTCTGAGAGGGCTGAAAGGCGTCGGCGAGTCTCATCTGGATCAATAACGGACAGACGTGAGAGCATGAGGTTGCATAACGTACGAATATCCGTGTCATCAGGGATACCGTCCAGGATGCGATCAAAGACTTTGGGAATGGGCAAATGTGAGATCGCTCCTGGACAGTCGAGCAATGCGTACAAAGTAGCGTACGCAGACTTACGAAGGTCCAAACCTCGATCTTCTTGGTGGGTGAATGGACCTATCTTGACGGTCTTGATGAGATCACGATTGACGTGCGAAGACTCAAGGATGGTCGGTAGAATCTGACCGATATCTGGAATAATGAGTTCGGGTTTGTTGTGGATAGCTGCATTCAGGGTTGTTACTGCAAGACGCCGGTTTCCAATATCCGAGTCATTAAGCATGGTCTGAAGCATAGGGGTCATCATCTTGACCAGGAGACTGTTGTACGAATTGCTCGTCTCGCCGAGAGTGAATCTGAATGCCGAGATGACAGTCCCTCGAATGGCAGGATTAGGATTCTCCAGTGATCTTGCCAGCTCCGGCACATAGACCTCAGGATCTATGGTAGCCAATCTGCCAATACATTCAGCTCCAACAGCACTGTTATCCTCTGCTTCCGAAACTGTGAATAATTTCTGCCACAGATCGGACGCAAATGGAGTCAATTCACCCAAAGAATTGTCAGAGTGTTCTAGAATCTCCTTCAGCGCGTGGAGATATAGATAGTCTTGACCGGCGTCTCGGTTCAGGCTCTGCAGGATGACTGGAAGGCAATCAGAGACATTGTTTGAGCTGGCACTTCCTAGAGCGACAGCAGCAGTGAGACGGACTTTCTCAGCATCAGCTGAGAGGCATTTGACGAAGGTCTGGATATCAATGGGAGCCCGAGATCCCATTCTGAAGCCAACCTCACCAAGAACAGTTAAAGCAAGGCAGATTGCTCGGCTGTCATCGGACGCTTCCAGCTCTTTGAGGAAGTCATCTATCGTGACTCCCAAGTTATCTCCCCCATAGACAAGCAGAGTACCGATCGCCCTCCCTAGCACTGCTGTTTCGCCGCCGGTGCCAGTAGCTAATAGTCCTTTCATGAGTAGGGCGCCTACCCCCTGCTCACCAACGACCTTGACCACAAGGAGGTATGCTCGGAGTGGCGGGCCTTCCAAGCGAGCTTGGGTAATGGCACACAGAGCACGCACAGTGTCATCGTTGACCAAAGCTGAGGCGTTTGTTGGTATTGTCTTGGACAGAATGACCAGTGCCGGGGTGAGAAGATGAAGGTCATTGGCCGAAATGAGAGGCATCAATTGACTTTGGAGCTGCACGATCGTTGTCGTCTCATATTGTGAGGACGTGACTGGATTGAGGGCGAGATACTGTAATGATTCCAGGCAGGAAACACGAAGAGCGCGATCGGCTTTACGAAGTTGATTAGCCATCTCGAGGGAGACATCTTGAATCCAGGCAGTTCCAATGTTATCGTGAACTCCTGCTGCTTCAGCGACTAGACCAATTGCTCTTGCACTAGCAAGTCTCGTAGTTTCATTCCGTAGTCTATCGTCGAGAATGCCTAAGCTCTTGACGCGAGCTTCGCTAGGTAGCAGTTGTGTGGAAGAAGTTCTTGCAATAAGTACGCCAAATACTTGGATGGCTCGATGGCGTATCTCAAGATCAGTATTATTGTCGGTTACTCGACTCACCACGACATCCCACAGTCTCTGAATGTGCATAGCATGATCTTGATTCGCCATGGCCAATCGAGGTGGTGTAAGAGCTTTGATGAATTGCTCGATTGTGGACAGAGCTTCACTTGAGACTTTGTAATTTCTGTCGCGAGCAATCGTCGTGACTGGTGGTATTAGAGCAATGACGAAGGGAATCAGTACCGTCGTGCAATTCGTCTCCGCAATAGTGCTGACCAACGTCAGAGTCTCAATCTGAAGACTGGACACTGTTGCTGATGTTCCGGAGCCCGTCCCTCCTGACCCAGCGGCGTTAGATGGCTTCAAGGCATCAGCAATTGGGTCTTCCAACTGTTGTAGATGATCTGACAATATGCCATTCCTCGACGATGTAAGGGCCTTCAGCATTATGATGGATGCTTGTTTCAGGGACATGCTGGCCTTCTTCCAGAGCTTACAGAGAGCCTGAACAATCCTTGGAACAAGCGCAACAAGCTCTGCTTGGGATCCGGTAGGGGGCGAAGCTGGCATGATTGGGGGACTGGAGCGCATTGCAACGAGGCCTCTTAAATCCGGGTCTTTCCGGTCGGCCTCACTATCTTGCCGTCTTCGTTTCCTGGTGTTGGTAGGCGCAGCAGGGTTCTCGGAAGAGTCAATACGAGAGAGTTCGAGTGATGACGCAGATCCTGTTTTGCGGACCAACATCGTCGTGGCCGCGATTATTTCCAACCTAACACTATCTTCACGCTCCTTTGAAAGTCGGGAAATGAGATCAGGGGCGATTCTGCCAAAGAGGAGGTCTCGATCTGCTGCTGTAGCCCCCGAGATGATGGCATACAACACTTTCGCAGCACATCTTCGGACTTTCCAGCTCATATCATCGACATCACTGAATGCATCGTCATCATCCAACTCTGCGTATTCATCGTCGTCATCGTCGTCAGCAGGATCCTCTGTGAAGCCATCGTCCGAGTTGTTGTCCTGTGTTCCCCCCATCTCATCATCTGATAATTCTGCCACATTCGGATCGTACTTTAGATACCGCAAGGCGGCGTCTATGGCGTCCGAAAGATGGGGGTGCATCTCGGCAGGACAAGAGCCTATCATAGACTCCAAGGAAATGAGCGCAGTTTCTCGCAACTCCTCCGTCTCTGTGTCTATCTCCATATCATCATCAAGAGAGGCCGTAGAGGAGATCTCCTGCTGGCTTAGCACCTTCAGCACATAAGGCACGATACGGTCGAGGTATGGACCGACTTTGGCGGGAATTGAGCGTGCGAGGGTACCGGATGTAGCAATGAGAAATCTTCGATGCTCCATACTAAGCTGCTGATTGTCGAAACTGTTTTTGAGTGCAGTGACGAAAGAGCCGACTTGAGCTTCATTGAAATGGACCAGCAATGCGCCTATACCAGCCAGGGCTCTCTTCTTGACCACTCCACCAGCTTGTGGGCTCTCTATTATGTGCATCGTGGACTTTGCAAGTTCAACCAATTCCAGCTCTTGTAGCAAGGAGCCGAAGCATTTGACGATCTCAATCATGACATCGACGGCATCAGCACTGTAACCTTTATCCTTATGGTTTTCCAGCAAACCGGTTGGTAGTCGAGGTGGAGTCTTACTGGTAGGCAAGACGACATGACCGACCAATCTCGGTATCAAGACCTTACTGATGGCACTATAAGCGTCTTTCACCTCCTGCGCAGACGGCCCATTCGGCTGCGGCTGGGGCAAAGCTGAAATGAGACTTCGAAGGGCGGTGTTAGGGATTGAAATGTCAATCTCCCGGTTGGTCAGATCAGTGAGTTTGTCGATCAACGGTGCCACGATATCGCCAGGTGTACGAGCAGCCAGCGGACCGATACTGTTTGGACATTAATAGAAGACCTGCGTGCGAGACATTGTGACCTACCACTTCAAAGCCTGGTTCTGAACTTCACCATTCTGATCAGCCAGTGACTTGAGCAGACCGTCGATTATTCGAGCTGCAGTGTGCGAGTCATTGCGAAGGTATTCCGTGGAGGTTGAGGAGAGCACATTCGCCAGATCACTAAGTTGCATGAACCGAATATCCGGATCAGGATCGCTGATCTTGTTCAACAACCCCGAAATGCTCGCCTGAGCTAAACCGCGATCCCTTGCCATCGTGGAGAGTAGTGGTAGAAGGACACAACCTCAAGAATGGAATGGTTTCTCACTTCTTTCAGTCATTTGGATGTCTTGGAGTGAATGCGGGGACAGAGTAGGACGCTTGTATCTTCAGGGAGTGATGTCAGGCAACTCACTCGCTTAAACGCTGGCCAGGAAGGAAGGGAGAGGAAGCCGTGATCTACGGCGGGATTGTGGTCCTTCTGACGAGAAACGACAGACGTTGAAACGGACAATGCGGTGAAATAGGCAAGTCAAGTTGGATTTTTGGATATGCAGGCTGCACGGCGTGGGCATAGAGTTGGAGGGACAAAAGACTTTAGAGTAGGTGCCTTAGGTAAGCAAGCCATGACGCAGGGCACTCAAAGGGCCGGTAATCACTCCACACTATTTGTCCAAAGCTTCTTCCCGAGCTCAGGTACGAGTTGTGAGTACAACTGCTACTGCAAGAATCTCTACGTGACTTCACGGCCTCTCAAAACCCCCCACTGTGGTTTCTTTCTTCCCTCATATATCCCCTCCATGGCTTTCGCACGGTCTGCAGCTCTTCGGGGTAGTATTCGCTCAGCTACTGTCAAGCGAGCCGCAGCGCAAGCTCGAACTGCCTTCCGAGATGTCGGCCGTCGGTCTTACGCTCAGGAACACGGCGCAAAGAAGAGCAGCGACCTTCCTTGGTTAGTAATCCGATAGACACAATGCCGAATATCATGGCAGAGTTCTAATGGTTGGTTTCAGGCTGATTGGCTCCGCTGTCTTCACCGTTCCGGCTGCCGGATGGCTCCTCCAACAAGGTCCCAGCAAATCCGACCATGGCCACGGCCAGGCTGAACATAAGGAAGAGGCAAACGAAGCTCCAGAAGAAGAGCCCAAGGAAGAGGAGGAGCCTAAGGAGGAGGCAGAAGACGAGAAAGCAGAGGAGGACGCGTATGTTGCTGCTGGATGAACCACAATTTTGTTAGATCTCACACTGAATTCATTCTCAGAAACCCCAAGGGTAAACCAGCCGGTGAGGAGCGAGACACCACCGAATCTGCCGGCGACAAGCAGGTGAGTTCCGTTGTTGAAAAGCTCTCATGGCTTGTTTCTGACAAAACAACACTAGAAACAAGGGGAGTCGTCAGGAGCTAGCCACCCATCCTTGGGGGACAGCGACCAGTCCAAGAAAGCTGAAGGCCCGGGAGAAACCGCAAAAATTCACGGTACTGTCGATTCTTCAAGGCCTGTCGGCGGCCACAAGGACCCTGAGAAGTCCCAACCAACCGCCGGAGAGAAGGATTCAGAGGAGGAGAAGTCTGACGAGAAGTGAACATAGGGGCAGAGTCCCTACAACTTCCAGAGCTCTACAACCTGTCTGAATTGGGAAACCTTAGGACGTCCTTGAATAGGCCCGCACAGTTGTCACCATCATCATCAGTGTGTAGAAAAGCATTTCCCCGACTCTCGGACCATTTTTGCGCCGACCGCGCTCGTATTAGGTGTCGTTCTTCGTCTTTTTGTGTCCTTAAAGCATCTTCCATGGACCATGCAGTAGATTATCAAGGCTCCGGTGGATACTCATGCTCGTAGCAACCATGCGAAAGGCTTCAGGGCAATTTCCATTCTCTGTGGATCGCAAAGTACAGATGGAAATTGAGGCTCTGTATCTCCGTGCGTTATTCGTACAGGCATACGAGATACGAAGAAGCTCCCCCAGCGGCGAGGCTAGCCAGCGAGGCCCCCTATTCGCTGCGCAAAGAGTTTTTCCAACCAAAGATGATGCACGCTCTCCTCATCTCAAGCACGATAAACTTATTATTATTAAAGCTGCCGCATGTTTTGACTTGCACACCCGTGTCTGCCGGCTGACACTCTCCTCCATCGTCACTTCATCTTCGACATTGTCACCTAGTCCCTACTCATCACCTTTCTAACGTCTGACATCGCGGTCTTGGTCGAAAGGCCACCATGGCTCGTCCACGTCGAACCTCAAGCAATCTCGGGGGTGATCCCCGTGGAGACACCAGCGCCCCTGCGTGGGCAACGATGACACCAAAGCTGCCGCTCCAGCCTTCTGTATGCAAGATCCTTGTGGCGTCACCCAACATCAGCTAACGGTGTCTCAGAATAGCGAGAAAGAACTAAAGCCTCACTCGAAGCGGCGGAAGGCTCGCTCAGCTTTCCGCAAATGGAAGAATCTCTCCTACCGCCATACCTGGCTGAACCCGCTCATCTTGATGATTGGCATACTCGGAGCCTACTTTGCCAACCCTGGAGAACAGAACCCGTTGCACAAAGCCATATTCCTGTCATATCCATTGGGGCCGGACTACCCAGGCGGACCAAACATGTATGGGAAGGGTTATGCGGATTTGGCCTTTGTAGGCTTCTATACGACTGTCTTGACGTTTACAAGGGAGTTTATAATGCAAAGATTGCTGCGGCCACTGGCAATCTACTGCGGGATAAAAAAGAGAGGGAAGCAGTCGCGTTTCATGGAGCAAGTCTACACAGCCATCTACTTTGCCATTTTCGGACCTTTTGGACTCTATGTCATGAAGCAGGGGTCGCTGTGGTATTTCAATACAACGGCTATGTTTGAAGGATTTCCTCACCGGACGCACGAAGGAATATTCAAGGCGTACTATCTGTTGCAGGCTGCATATTGGGCTCAACAAGCCATCGTCCTGGTGCTGCAACAGGAGAAGCCTCGCAAAGATTTCAAAGAGTTGGTACTGCATCACATCGTAACTTTGTCCTTGATTGGATTGAGCTACCGATTCCATTTCGCCAAGATGGGTATTGCGGTCTATATCACCCACGACATTAGTGATTTCTTCCTTGCGGTAAGTGGTGATGGCGGACTGTGCAAAGCCGAGACTGACTTGCTTCAGACGTCCAAAACCCTCAATTATCTCGATTCAATCATTGTCGCGCCATATTATTTCTTATTCATAGTCGTGTGGACTTACCTTCGGCATTACATCAATCTTCGCATTCTTTGGGCGACATTAACTGAGTTCCGCACTGTTGGACCATATGAGTTGAACTGGGAAACTCAACAATACAAGTGTTGGATCAGTCAAATCATCACCTTCTCCCTGCTGGCGTGTCTCCAAGCCGTCAACCTGTTTTGGTTATTCTTGATCCTCCGAATTGCGAAGAATGTTGTGTTCAATAGTGTGAGAGCGGATGAACGTAGTGAGGATGAAGACGAGGAGGACGAGGATGAACCAACGGTGAAGGACACCAAGAATGCAAAGCTCAACGGAGCCAAGCCTGTTGTTCTCGTTAATGGCGTTCCTGTCGAAGGCGAGTCGAAAGCGGACGGGGTCAGGAAGAGGAAGGGGTGATTCTTTTTTTTGTACTTCTCACCCCACGCTGTACTTTAGACGCATGTCACGTTGAGCTTTCCACGAATACTCCGTATTAATAGAACACATGAAATTCTTGACTTCTGTTTCTCCCGGTCGCACAGCAAAAGGTCATATCGATTATGGTTCTTTGTGCTTGGCAGCGAGTCTGACAGTAAGCCATTTCAAAACATTGGCATCGAGGCTGGTACTCGGGACACAATGCCTCAACCTTTTTTCCCACCGGGCCACCGCCAGCGAACTGGACAGCGAAGACTCTTCTAGATCATGGACGACGAAACCCGCTGGAAATATTGCCGAAAATCGTACGAGTACAGAGTACCCGTTACAAGCAGTCGCGGAGAATGTGGGGTAGATATCCCAGATATGAGCTGCCGTGGTCCTTAGCCTGCCGTGGCAAAACCAGCCATTGGGGTAGTCTGGTGGCCTCTTTCATCTGCTGCAGAGACGATGGTGTCGCGGTTCCAAGTCACCACAGTGTCTGATGGCTGTGAGTTCGATATTCATTGAAGCCTGTGCCACAGATCTCCTGATACATCGGTCTTATCGAGGTACTCGTACTGATACAATACTACCGTCTGCACGATTCGGGCAGACTTACAAGGGAAACTGATAGTACAAGCTCCGCGGTGGCTCTCCGACAATCTGGAGACGAAAATCAGGACGCGACACACCAATGGATTCGTCGGCAATTCATTTATTGGGACAAGCTCACAGATGTGGCTCTTACAGTACACACTTGCTCCGTGGACGCCCTCGAAATCTCCCCAAACAATTACTCGGACATCCCTGTCCGACACTCTGCCCGCATAGTCCTTCACCACATATCGTGGGGCTGGTCGGAAGTGGGGCATTTGTTGTTTCTGAGAATGGAGAAGGACCAAACTACCATCAAGCCACGAGTACGGGCATTCTAGTGGAGAGGCAGGCGACACGAGCTGGAGGCATGTGGTTAATAAATCACCGTGGGAGTGGTGGTGGTGGTAGGGGTTTGGATACAATGCGGCGACTATATTCAAGTTCTTTTCATCCTTCGCTACGTCGACCCGTGTCAGTATCTCCATACCAGTGACATCGAGCCATCACTCCCGTCGTGGGCGGAATATCAAGATGACGACCAAAATCATGACTGAAGAGGCCCCGGTCCCCAAGTCCGCCATCCTAGTCGCGTGCGCTTTCGTCGCTGCAAACCCTCTTCTGGTTCCCGCCGTCACACTCTTCCTACTTCTGGTCTTGCGACCGCTTTACAGACGATATTCATCACCTCTGCGACAGTTCCCTGGACCGTTCCTCGCTTCGTGCACCAGAGCATGGCGGATGTGGAGCGTCTGGACAGGCAAGAATGAACAGCACTATATCGCAGTACACAGGAAATACGGACCTATCGTTAGGACCGGACCAAATGAAGTCTCGATTTCGTCGCCAGAAGCCGCCCTCGACTTATTCAAGACTGGCAAGGGATTTCACAAGACCGACTTCTACGGCGTCTTCCCACCCCCAGAGAACCCAGATATCTTTACCGAAACTCGAGAGTCGGTGCATGGTGTGAAGAAGCGCTATGCAGCGACCCCGTACAGTCTGGCCTCAATGCAGCAATGCACCGACCGCATTGAAGGCACCGAGCAGCTTCTCATCTCGCAGCTGGACAAGTTCACCGAAAGTCATAAAGTATGCGATTTGGGAGATTGGTTGCATTTCTTTGCTTTTGACGTAAGTGTGACCAGCGAATGTTGAAGTAGTCGAGCAGCGAGACTGATGTTCTGTGTACAGGTGTTGGGTGAGGTCGCTTTTTCCAAGAAGTTTGGCTTCCTTGAGGCAGGTATCGACGTAGACCGTGCCATCAAGACCATCGACGATTCGCAATGGTACAATGGCCTGATTGGACAGGTCCCGTGGCTTGACCATGTCTTCAGACGCAATCCGCTTTGGCAGTTCATTCCTTTCCTAGCTACCAAGAACGCTCTGGTCACGCGCGTCGCTATGGGTCAGCTTGAGAAGCGCACCAATCCTCAGGGCGAAAAGGTCGAATACAAGGATCTTCTGAACAGTTTGATCGAAGCACAGAAACAGCATCCTGAAGCCCTCGGCAAGGGTGATGTATTCGCCATTGCGCATGGTGCAATCTTCGCAGGAAGTGACAGCACGGCAAGTACGATGCAGAGTTTCATGTGGCAAGTGGTATCGAACAAGCGTGTGTACGATAAGTTGGTGCAGGAGATTCTGGCAGCAGATCTTTCGGACATGGTAGCATACAACGAGGCTCAAAACCTGCCGTATTTCCAGGCTTGCTTGAAGGAGGCCATGAGAATCAACCCTGCTGTCGGCTTGAACATCACGCGAAAGGTGCCACCTGGTGGCGCTGAGCTTGGGTGCCATAAGCTACCAGGCGGTACGGAAGTCGCAGTCAATGGCTGGGTTCTGCACAGAGATGCCGGCATTTTCGGGAAAGATGCCGAAGTATTCAGGCCAGAGAGATGGATTGAAGGCGACAAGGAGAATATCAAGAGGATGGAGAGGTGTATGTTCCAGGTAAGATTTCTCTCATCGCGGAGGAGTCGTTCAGAAGCTAATTGCTGTGTAGTTTGGCGGCGGATCCCACGTCTGCATCGGTCGTCATCTTGCGCTTCTGGAAATGAACAAGATCTTGCCTCAGCTACTAAGACGATACGAGATCAAGCTGGTCAACCCCAACAAGGGCCTCGAGCACCATTCCAGTTTCTTCGTTGTACAGTGGGGTCTTTTGACATACCTTACACTGAGGGAAAAGGCATAGATGCGTGGGGGTGATCCAGTGTGAGCAGACGGACGCAGTTGTGCCATGCTGAAAGAGTCACCTTGCCCTAAAGTCCCGACTCCCTGGTCCATGTCCACAGTACAAAGCTCAACCCGCAGCATGAATAATCAAATCTCCCGGGACCGGTGTCCCATGAGTTGTTCCTATTAATGGGCTGATAGGCAAGCTTTGTCTTGCAGAGATTATGCAAGACCGATGTCAGGTCGTCCGGCTATCGTATAGTTATGTATGTTAACATGATTGAGACGACGACAACATGATCGGGTCAAATATCCATGTGGTATTGGCAATCGCATAAAGTGAATTCTAACTCATGAAGTGTTTCCATATTTCGCAGATGAAGTACAAGAGGGCAACTTTGAAAGGACCCTGCTTTGGGATGCGGGTGACGCCGCCCTATCCAACCTAGCGAAGGGGCAAGTACGGAGTACTGGACTATCCTTTACGCTTAATGAAGCTTCTTGCTGCGCTGAGTATCTCTACACGAATTCACACTCTCAACTTACTGATTTTTGTTCGTCGCTCCTCATGAGATGAATGGTTTAGATTACAGTCTGAGTTGAATGGTCTAGCTTCTAGTACAATGTTTTTTGGGGGCAGCGTCTTCCGTCTTCCACCACCCGCTATCCCTACTTCAAAATCGTTCGCAAGATGGCCTCCCCGTGGTCGCTTGTGTCGACTGTAAAGCGCGTCTTGCCCTTGAACTCGATCAAGTTCCCCCCCTTCAATCGTTCCTGCATATACTTGCCCATAACCAGGGGCGTATTCTTGCCATCCGTGCCGTGGAAGAGCTTTATTCCCTCGGTCTCGATGGCCTCGAGGTCGAACCCCCAGTTCTCGCCCAGCATTCTCATTTCCTCCCACGAACCTTTCTCCACCTTGCCTATATGTCTCCCGGTAACAGTCCCGGACCGCGTCCATGTAGAATGGGTCCTTGCATAAGTCTCTCTCCTCGTCCGACATGTATTTCGAGGTCTTTAGTATGAATTTCTCGGTGACTCTCGGGTCGGGATCTTGGGCCGGAGGTATAATAAAACAACAGTCAAACCATTTCATTAGACTGGGAAAGTACTTCCATGCCAACAACGCCAGCCGCCCTAGTAGGTTCACTGCAGATGGCGACAAGTTAATCAAGAGGCACCGCACTCAAAGACGCTGATGATTTGGGTGCAACCGCGTGAGTGGGGTGCATAGAGGGGGGCAATGGGAGGAAGACAATACTCGACACCAGTCCACCATGGCATAGCCAGCAGAGGCGTGTTTCCAAATAAAACAGCCGGTTAAACAACATATGGACATGGGGGAGACTTACTGCCTTGTAGGCGCATCTCTGGTGCGGCCGCCCATACATTTGCACTTATGATCTGCGAGGATGGCAGTTCTTTCGCGCAGACCAGGGCAAATGGTCCGCCACCGGAGCCACCGAGTACGTGATAGCGGTCCAGCTTGAGATGCCGCATCAGCTCCTCCACGTCTTTGGGCCAATCCAACAACTTGCGCTCTCGATAGTGCGTGGAGACCCAGGCCTGGTCGGTCCGGGGCAATGAGTCGAGCCTTCAATTTCTTTGCGGCAGGCTCCCAGTACCGGTGTTCCAGATGACAAGAAGTGGTTCCATGATTGCAAAGAATGGGTGTGCCTTGGAGATCACCGAATCCCGCAAATCCTATCCTTCGGCCGTCGCTGGGGATGAAGGTCTGCGATTCTTGATCGTCGCGCCGAGTCATGGCGGGAATGCTAGCTACATGGACGCGATTATGGAGCCGTGACAGGAAGTTGCTTGCAGGTCCTGGAGTTCGAGTGCACAGCATTAATGAGATAGAATCTGCCTAAATTGAAATGAGGCATTTTGATAGATATACCAGTATGCCCTGGTTTTTAGGGACACGCAAAGTGTCAATGGGGGTTAGATTTAAGGACGTAGTCACGGCCACTAGCTTGCCCAGTAGATCATGAGCCTTCTTGTAATGAAAAGGATAGAACACATCGCCCTGAACGGACTCATGATCTAGGGATTGTTGCAGCGTTCTTCGCCATCCATTGACGAGGGTCAAGGCTTTACCACCGAAATGTACATGTCTTGCGAGCCAGGCAACAGACTAAAAGCGGCGCGCGGTGGGCTCGACGTCGGTTTGGTGTCGCCAAGAATCTGGGGTACAGCCAGTCCAGCCGGTTCGGCCTGCTGCTTTCAAAAGCCTAGAAAGATTGCCTACCTACTGTAGAGTTAACCCCCATGCTTTGGCACTGACTAACCCCCAATACACCTACGGAAGGACAGGTCCTACATAGGCTTCTCCGAGCCTCTATTTTCTTTTTCGTCGTATCTCTCTCATCCCTCGTAATCATGGCGACTGCAACGCAGAATGCGCCCAGCTCGACGTACGCCCGCGTCTTCCTGGCTTCAACCCCCACTGTCCCAAAGTCCTATACTGACCATGTATCCCAGAGTCTACGTAAAGAACCTCGAAGAACGGATAAAGGTCGACCAGCTCAAAGAAGCCCTTACCGAAATCTTCTCGGAATACGGCAACATAATCGACCTCGTGGCCAAAAAGAACTTGAAAGCCAAGGGCCAAGCGTTTATTGTTTTCGACAGTGCAGACGATGCGGCCAAGGCGATTGAAGAAATCAACGGGTTCGAGCTATTCGACAAGCCCATGCAACTCGACTTTGCGCGCACGCGGTCCGACGCAACGGTGCTGCAGCAGGAAGGCGAGCCGGGATTAGAGAAATGGAAGAGGACACGGTTGGCGGAGAAAGAGAGGAAACAGGCACTCGAGGCGACGCAGCAGAAACTCAAAAGGCCAGCACCGGTGGCTGGCGTGCAGGAGGCTGCCGGGGGACTTATGGCCCGACCGGCGAAGACGGCCAAGGGTGCTGGTCTCAAGTCTTCCGGCACGAATGCTGCGGCTATTGTGCCAGATGAATACCTGCCTCCGAATAAGATCTTGTTCATTCGAGATCTACCGGACAGCTACGACGCGGATGGTCTGTCACGGATATTCAGTAGATTTGAAGGGTTCAAGGAGGTCAGAATGGTGCCCGGTCGCAAGGGGATTGCGTTTGTGGAGTACGAGGCTGAAGCGGGCGCTATAAGTGCCAAAGAGGCGACGGCGGGGATGCAGCTTGGTGACGAAGGAAAGGGAATCAGGGTCACGTATCAACGAGCATAAGCCACGAAGGGGGCATGGCGTTGGTTGCTTGGTATTTTCTCATTACGAACAGGCTGGGTGAATAAAAAGAGAGCAAGGAGTGTCGACCCATGGACTTGATACCCCCAATACATTGACATCGGGTTGGGTACTTGTACAGGACTTAGTACATTGCAGCGGCGTTGGTGGATGAAGTGGCCAGCAGAACCGGCGCATGGAATCGCTTTAAAAGATAACATCATCGTCCTCGTGTTCTCCCAGAACGTCCTGTGTTGCGGAGTCGGCCTCTGGTTCCTGTTTGCTTCGACCCTTTGCAGCCTCTGCCTCTCTCTGTTTTCTGATCTCGGCGTCTGCAGCGGCTTGGTCTCTCTGCTTCTTGCCTGATACCTTCTTCAATCTGTAGAATTCCTCTCGATCGAGTTCGTCCAACTCAGAATTGATGTCTGTATATTGAGGTCAGCGGGACAAGGGAGATCAGAACCTGGATATGTACTCACACTTGATAGTGTTCTCTGTTCTTGGAATGATGACATGCTCAATGGCATTGACTCTTCGGTTCACAACCTTGATGACCTCGTCCAAAATCATGAATGCAGTCTGCAAGCTGGCCAGCTCGACAAGGGTCTCAACAGCCCTGGTATAGGTCTCTCGACATCTTTGCACTTGTTGTCCTCCTTTTCCAAGACCCGTCAACCCAAAGTCGTTGATCTCGTCCTTAGTGTATCCTTCAAATTGTGGTAGGAAAACACCAGACACGTTTTCCTGTTTTGTCTTGATCCGAAACCGGGCCGTCTTGACAGACTCTTGGATTTGATAACCTATATCTCCGCCCACTGCATACGATACTTCGGCGAGAGAGAAGGCGGCAATCTGCATGACTCGACCCATTTTCCGCTTAGCTTCATCAATTCGTTTGAGGATCTCTATAGAGCATTGTTAGAAAGTGACAATCTAATCCCAATCCGCACGCACCTCGAAATCGCCTGTAAGGATTGTTAGTATTGCATTCGAGAAAACGGTGCAAATTCATACTTTGTCAAGGCTTCACTTTTTCTCTTGAGCAGGCTGTGTCCTGTCTGAGCTCCCTTCAACTTATTATTCATCTGACCTAGGGCCTGCCGTGTTGGAAAGACGGCCTCTCGCTATACCTTATGTTAGTGCTTGCGTTGCGTCAATGGGCATTTCACATACGCCTGCTCCTTGTGACATCTTGAAGAAGAAGCAATTATGTCCTGTGTCAAGGTCGAACGAGTCTGGTACAATGAAGGGAAGGAGAATGCGAAGCTCTATTCAAGCTCGCTTATCGACGCACATGCGAGGCTGAACTTGACGACATACAAAGTTCCCTCCGCAGCCGCTAAAATGATGATCCGGCCGTGCTCGCTAAACTTTCCCTTTGCGCGCCAGGCCTCATCTTCGCGAGCCGCATTTTTCGAAAAGTACAGAAACCAGGTGTAGGACAAATCAACTGCGATGCCTGGGATTGCACGCAAATCGCACCCCGGGTCAGAGGTCGCCATGGCCGTCTCACAGGTCGGAAAGCCCGACTTCTACCTGATATCGAGCGAAGACACGGCCTACGAGCAAGATATCCTCCGCAATCCTGGGAGCGTACGACCGTGGCTGATTTACATCGACTTCAAAATGCGCAATGGCACGATCCACGAGCAAGCGTTTGTACAAGAAAGGGCATGCATCCAGTTGCCGCGGTCATATAAATTGTGGAAATTGTACTTGGACTTTCGGATGAAACATCTCAAGAAGAAGAACCCAGTCAAGTATAAGACAGAATTCAGCAAAGTGACTGCCCTGTTTGAGCGAGCGCTCGTACTCTTGAACAAGATGCCGGTGATCTGGGAGATGTACCTGACGTTCTTACTCCGGCAGCCGTGTGTGACCAAGACGAGAAGGACTTTTGATCGAGCTCTCCGGGCATTGCCAGTGACCCAGCACAACCGGGTATGGAAACTCTACAAATCGTTCGCAAATTCTGCAGGAGGAGAGACAGCAGTCAAGATATGGGCACGCTATGTTCAGATCCACCCCGAAGATGTGGAAGACTATATTGACCTATTGATCGAGACCGGACACTACCTTGAAGCCGTCAAACGATACATTCAGATCCTTGACAATCCCAAATTCCGCTCAAAGCACATCAAGAGCGAGTTCCAGCTATGGAGCGAGATGGTCGAATTGATGGTCAACAAAGCCAGAGAAATAGGTGACAATATAGTTTCGGGGTTTGACCCTGATACAATCATCCGTAGCGGCATTGAACGCTTTGCCGATCAACGAGGCAAGCTTTGGGCTGGGCTAGCAACATACTGGATAACCCGGGGCGACTTTGAGAGAGCACGCGACGTGTTTGAAGAGGGTATCACCACGGTCATGACCGTCCGAGATTTCACCATGATCTTCGATGCATACGTCGAATTTGAAGAGTCCATCTTACAAACTCTTATGGACGCCGCATCCTCGAGGGCAGCTAAAGGTGTCGCTGATGCTGATGAGGACTTCGACCTTGACATGCGCATGATGCGCTTTGAGCACCTGATGGACCGTCGACCTTTCCTGGTCAACGATGTCTTATTACGCCAGAATCCCAACAATGTCATCGAGTGGGAGAAGCGTGCAGCACTTTGGAATAATAATCACGAACAAATTGTGCAAACATACACCGACGCCATTGCAGCAATTCATCCGAAGAAAGCAATTGGCAAATTTCATGAACTTTGGCTCAACTATGCCAAATTTTACGAGGAGAACAATGATCTTGATACGGCGCGCGTAATCCTAGACAAAGCCGTCAAGGTGCCGTACAAGTCCGTCGCAGAACTAGCGGATCTATGGGTTGGCTGGGCCGAGATGGAACTACGAAACGAGAACTTCGATGGCGCACTGAAAGTCATGGCAACGGCCACGAAAGCCCCTAAGCGCAGCACAATCGACTACTTTGACGAAACCCTCTCGCCCCAACAGCGTGTCCACAAGTCCTGGAAGGTGTGGAGCTTTTACGTCGACCTTGTCGAAAGTGTGGGCAGTCTCGACGAGACACGCGCCGTATATGACCGCATCTTCGAGCTACGCATCGCAACGCCCCAGACAGTGGTCAACTACGCTAACCTACTCGAGGAGAACGGATACTTTGAGGAATCGTTCAAAGTCTACGAGCGCGGCCTGGACGTCTTTACGTACCCTGTCGCATTCGAGCTGTGGAACATGTACCTCACCAAAGCGGTTGAGAGGAAAATTTCCATCGAACGACTTCGCGATCTGTTCGAGCAGGCCGTTGAAAATTGTCCTCCACAATTTGCAAAACCCATTTTTCTCATGTACGGCAACCTCGAGGAGGAACGCGGCCTTGCGCGGTCAGCGATGCGTGTGTACGAGCGTGCGACTCGCGCCGTGGCCGACGAAGACAAACTCGCCATGTTTGAATTCTACATCACCAAATCCGCGAGCAATTTCGGCTTGACTTCCACGCGACCCATCTACGAGCGCGCCATCGCCGCGTTGCCAGATAAAGACGCAAAGACAATGTGTTTAAAGTTCGCCGAGATGGAGAGAAGATTGGGCGAAATCGACCGCGCCCGCGCGATATACGGCCACGCAAGCCAGTTCGCTGATCCGAGAGTTGAAAAAGGATTTTGGGACACCTGGGAGAAGTTCGAAGTCGCTCATGGCAACGAGGACACGTTCAAGGAGATGTTGCGGATCAAGAGGAGTGTCGCTGCCCAGTTCAATACCGATGTTGCTTTTATCGCCAGTCAAGCTGTTAAGCGTGGACAAGCGGCCGGTGGTGGAGGTACCGCGGAAGACACGAACGGGCAGGAAAGCTCGGGTGACGCCATGGCCGCGCTTGAGAGACAGGCGAGAGCGCCCGTCGGTTTTGTTGCGGCAAGTACAGGCCCCGAGGGTGGGAACAGAGCGTCGAAGAATGGCGAGGAACCTGCAAAGGATGAGCCGCAGCAGGTCGCTGCCAACCCGGACGCTATTGATCTTGATATCGACGACGATGACGATGAATGAGTTTGGTCTTGAGGATGACTCTGGTCAAGGATTCCAGCTGTGGCTGAGTTTGGCAGGAGCGGTTTGGCATCTGATGAGGGCAGGGGGCCATGTCCCAATCTGGGTGATGTTTTATAGCTCCAAATACTAAAGCAAGGTGTTCAAAGGTGTTGTCGGAGGATCAGGAGGGGATTTATTCACGACTCATGTGTATGTATCTTGTACTCGTACCGCATACTATGTACTGTAGAACAAGTTGCAAATCAGGGGGCTCTGGTCAAGGATCCGTCAGTTTAATTTCTTTTGGCTTTTGTCTATTTCCATCTAGCTACTTAATGTTGTTGTACTGTTCCATGATGATATGCCTGAGTACCTTATCCTGTATCACCCTGATGCATCACATCCTCGATACCAATGCTTACAAAGTTATACCTGCCGCCGATACTCCAAACTCATACCTACCCATATCGTACGCACGTTGAGCTCTCATTTCGGGTAATCCTTCAAATGTACGCTCTTCAACTTGACGAATTGATCAAATCCAAACCTTGACAAAGTCACGCCCTTTCCACTATCCTTCCACCCAGTCCAGGCCAGATCGGGGCTCGGGAAATCTGCACGGTTGACGAACACAGTCCCTGCCTCAACCAGCTCTGTCAACTCTTGACCCTTCTTCACGTCCTTGGTCCAAATACTCGCGGTCAAACCGAATTGACTATCATTCATCAATGTGACGGCCTCGTCGTCACCGTTGACTTTCTGTACGGGAATGACAGGGCCAAATGTTTCATCCTTCATCACACTCATACTGTGATTTACATTCGTCAACAGCACGGGAGCCACAAAATTTCCTTCCTTCGGCGCATTCGTGAAGGTCTCGTTGTCAGGTGTCTCGTCCTTTGCACCTGCCTGAATAGCATCAGACACCTGTTTGAGGATTGCCTCCTTCGCACGAGCAGACACAACCGGGCCCACGTGGGTAGTCTTGTCCTTTGGATCTCCTAGCTTGTAGCCACTCAGGACTTTCTTGACCTCGGCAACGAAAGAATCATAGACTTTCTCATGCACGTAAATTCG
Organism: Rhinocladiella similis; assembly: GCA_024082115.1. Taxonomy (NCBI): domain Eukaryota; kingdom Fungi; phylum Ascomycota; class Eurotiomycetes; order Chaetothyriales; family Herpotrichiellaceae; genus Rhinocladiella; species Rhinocladiella similis. The sequence goes on from JAMRYE010000009.1 coordinate 993,735, forward strand.
CTCAAGAGCACAGCACGACTGCCCGGAGTTGAAGATGGAGCCATCTACAATCTCTTCCGCCGCCCAGGCCACGTCCACATCGGGTCTGATGTATGCAGGATCTTTTCCACCGAGTTCCAAGCCTACCGAACACGACACCCGCGAACTTGCAATCTGTTGTATCGCTATGCCCGCCGCCACACTACCCGTGAAGCAGATATGGTTGACGTCCGGACTGAGTATCAATGGCTTCAAATCCGTCGGGCTGCCACAGTGTAGATACTGGATCACATAGCGTGGTAGTCCTGCTTCGGTGAAGATATCGAGGATGTGCTCGACGATCGTAGGGGTTTGTGGAGAAGGCTTGAGGATCACTGTGTTGCCTGCGAGCAGGGCCGGGATCAAGGAATTGACGAGGATGAGGTAAGGATAGTTCCAGGCGAAGATGACTAGCACGACACCGACGGGCTCTTTACGGATGTATCGAGTGAACCCTGTTTCAGCTTCACCAGGTGTATCCTTGTCCAAGACTTCGGGGGCAATGCGGTTCATGTATTCTGCTCGCTTGACGGCTGTGGTTATTTCCTTCGCCGTGTAGGAGATGGGCCGACCCATTTGCTCAGTGAGCTCGGCGGCAAGAGCATCTTGTCGTTGCGAGAGAATAGCGAGTGCTTTTGTTACGATTTTCTGGCGAGATTCGAGGGTGGGGTGGGACTTCTTGTAGGATTTGAACGCCTTTTGAGCGGCTGTGCCCAGGTGGAGGATCTCGTCTGGAGCGAGACCATGGCGGGTGAGAATTGGTTTGTTGGTTGTTGGAGAGATGGTGGTTATGATCTCGGCGACCATTGTGCTTTCTGAAAGAAGTGTACGAGTCAAGTATAGTACGAGAGAATGGGAACTGGAGAGAGAGACGACACTTCAAGAAAATGTATCAGATGGCGAGGAGAAATATGAAGTGCAATGGACAAATGTTCCGCAGTCGCAATCGGAGAATGACGCATGTGGGCCGGCGAAAGGCGACGCAAGGCTGAGCTAAAAAACTGACAGCCTCGATGGGAAAGGGGGAAAGCAGTGGGGGACGATGTGAAGATTGGATTCGTTGAAGTATGAAAGCCTTGAGATCGATGGTTCAATTGAAGCGACGCTGTGACTGTGCACGCACATATGGTCTGGGTTGAATTTCGTAACTAGAAGTACAGAAGTCTTGCTCCCGACTTTCACTCTATTCTTTTCTACACCTTGCATTTTTGCCCATGCACTGCATTGATCTCGTAACATCAGCAATCCACCTCGGATGAATTTCCGAGCTCCTGAACAAGACAGAGACTAGTAGACCACGCATCTCCTAACTCGAGGATACGTGGACGACAGCTCTGTGACTTCATCTTGTCCAACAGTGTACAAGATCCGCTTCGCTCAAGGAGAGATGGAAGTAGTACATCAACTCCGGGCTCAATCTTTGAGGGCTCGTCAGAAGGCCACCCCTACTGCAGCAGAGTTACGAGCGGAGTTCGTCCTTCATGATTCGAGGGAGGGTCCTGTCTGGTGACATCAAGGTTGTCTGTAGAAAGTTGATTACCATCTTTAATGGCCATGTCCATCGTCTTGAGGCTGCTCAGGTGGATCTAGCTTGATCAATGTGTCGATTCGCATGATGGCAATACAGGCTTCGACAGCACTCTTGAGCTGCTTTACCTTGCTCATGCTGGGTTCCAGGACACCCATCTTGACAACATCCACGACTCTGCCTTTCATCAGATCTAATCCATAGTTTTTGTATTGCCTCTTCTTGGCAATGTCCCTCTCTTTCTCATTGGCGTCTCCTTCCTGGACTCTTTGACTAAGTGCGTGTCGTACTCGTAGTTGAGCGACCAGTTCAGATGCATCCTTTGCTGCATTGACACACAAGGTCTTTGGCACGACTAGTAGAGACTGTGAAAATTCGCCAATCGCTAGTTGTTCTCGGGACGACACTGTCATGGCAAATTCTTCGAGATAGATGGACAGGGCAGTTTCCACTGCGCCACCTCCAGGTACGATACTGCCCGACTCGAGAGTTCGCTTGACGGCAGATAAGGAATCGTGAACAGAACGTTCCATCTCGTCGAGTTGATAGTCGTTTGATCCTCTGAGGATGATTGAGGCTGATGAGAAAGCCTTGGTGCCCTTTACAAGAATACATTCATCGTCTGAGATGCGCTCCTGGACCACTTCTTCGGCGTGTCCGAGAAACTCTTTTTCGAACCTCTCATCGCCATTCAAGTCGGACAAGGTACTGACCAGAGTGGCGCCGGTGGCTTTTGCTATGCGCCTTAGGTCTTCCTTTTTGCATCTTCGGACACCCATACATCCACGCTCGACGAAGGCCTTCAAGACAAGGTCGTCGATGCCCTTGGTTGTCAAAACCACGTTGGCCCCGGACTTGAGAATCATGTCAACTCTGTCTAAGACTATTCCGGCTTCTCGTTCTCGTATTTTTTCCAGCTGTGACGGATCCTCAACCGTGATCTGTACACCAAGCTTCATTCGTTCCTTTTGCAGGTTCATGTCAAGACAGGCAATTTTGGCGTCTGTTATCCGCGTTTTCATTGCTTGTGATGCAACAGTGCAGTTCAAAGCATATCCCTTGACTAGAATTGATTCCGTAGCACTTTTTCCGTGTGCTTTCAAGATGTTGACGGCTTTAACAGGATATTTGACTTCGTTTCTCTGTGTGTTGACTGACTTGACAGACTGCATTGCATCGACCACCATGTTGGCAAAGAAATCTGCATCTGCACCGATGATCTTGCTCGACATCGATGTCTTAGCAATGTTGACCAGGCTGTCTCTCCCAAGTGTCTCCACCTTTGTGCTGATGTTCTCTTGCATGTACTTGACCGCCTCTCGCAAGGCTAATCGATAGCCTGTAATGATGACAGTAGGGTGTATCCGGTTTTTCATCAGCTCGTTCGCTCTTCTTAGCAGTTCTGCCGCAATGAGTACGACAGACGTTGTCCCATCACCAACTTCTTTATCTTGTTGTTGTGCCAGATCGACAAGGATCTTTCCTGCCATATGTTCGACATCGAGTAGACTCAGGATTGTGGCGCCATCATTGGTGACTGTGACATCTCCAATATCATCCACCATCATTTTGTCCAATCCAGAGGGCCCAAAGGAGGATTTTACGACATTTGCGATTGCTTGTGTTGCGAGCACGTTCTGATCTCGAATGTCTGCGCCGCTGATCTTCTGGCCACCAAGGAACAGAGTGCCCGCATTGCGCGGAGCCTCAAATATGCCGGCCATTGAATTTACTGATGAAGAGGCGAGATGGTGAGGCGGTCTATGAGGGTTGAAAAGGGACGGAACGTTTGAAGTCGCAGGCCACAGGAAAATGCCTATGCACGTATTGCGGCTACAGGGCTTCAGCGGACAAATAATTTCCGCCAAGCTTTGGGAAAACTGTCTCCCCGCGGCTCCCTATTTTGGGAAATTGGGTGATGCTGCCCTAAGACTTCCTTCAAGCTATCAGACATCGTTTCTCACTTCGCCAGCATTCTGACCTTTTGAGAAAAGGAGAACGGAAGCTATACTCAAGAATAGTAGAAAACTTCCAAACTACCGCCTTGTTAGGCTCATATGCCGGTCCTTACCGCAAAACAACACATTGGACCTCGCTCATTAAGCGTCATTGACTATGCTCCTCCTCAACCCCTTGAGACCATACCCGTGTCTCTTCCACAGAGGAAAACTTGAGTGACTTGTGCAAGACATCGAAATCACACATCATATAGGTTTGCAGTACGAAAATCTCATTCCTTCAGCTGTCAAGGCAGTCGATCCTCAGATGAACCAAACGAGGACACTATGGTATCACCGAGGTCAACTTACGCTGGAAATGGTCTCCAAATGATCCTGCTCCTCAAGACTGACACTAGTAATGATGATCCTGCACAAGCAAGAGGATGGGCCACCCTACGGGAATCGTTTCCCGTCAACAAAGTCCATTGAGCTCACAAGCTCCTGGTTATCCTGGTTATATGCTTACTTGAATGGACCAGAGAAATGGTGGGGAGGCAGCCGACGTTTCCATCACCTCGTTTCAGAGCAATAGAAACATTTTGGAAGGCTGCACTGCCATCGCGTTCTCCGATAAGACCCTCAGTGCTTCTGGGTATTGTGACGGGGGAACCTGTCCTCTTCCCCCGGCATAACGAATCCGTGGGACATGATCCGGAAATGATCCAGAAATGAGTTTGCCAGCTTGGGGGTAATTCCAGAAAACCGCACGAAGTGACACTGTGTTCGAGTCTATACCACTGGAGAAATTAACTATTCACGTCAAGCACTCTTGCCAGCGACCAATCTGCCCGGGATCGACCCGGTTTTCGTCCGAGCACTCCCCATGGGGCATGGAGTGTAGAAAACCGAGGCGCTTAAAGGATGCTCCTTTATGGGGTATGGGTGAAGTTGGAGTATTACCTCGACGATCGTCTTGGTTTAAAGCGTGCATTGCTCGACTGATCAAGTTGTGGCCCGTTGAAGGTCCTCCCAAAGAAGGCAAAAAATAAAACATTCCAACATGCTGAGCTCATTACGCGGACCGGCCTTGATATGGGCCATTACCTTATCGTCAGGGTCTTGCTACCTGCTTTTCGGCTATGACCAGGTATGAACTCAGGCAAAACAAGGACAAGTCTATCAATCATTCAAGACCGCTGATTGAAGTTATCAGGGCGTCCTGGGCGGTCTGGTATCCCAACCCAGTTTTCTCGATGCCATTGGCAATCCAAATGCCTCATATCTGGGCACAATCGTGGCGCTGTACAACATTGGCTGTCTGGTAGGCTGCATGGCAGCGGCGATCTGGGGCAACAAATTCGGCAGGCGTAATACCATCCTCGTGGGAAATGCGATACTGGTTGTTGGCGCTGTCATCCAGGCAGCAACCTACGGTTCTGGGCAGTTGATTGCTGGTCGATTGATTTCTGGCCTCGGAAATGGTGGATGTGACCCCCAATTGAGAGAAGCCCGAAGCTGACCAGAGGGGCCTTTGTTAGGCTTGAACACCTCGACCATCCCAATGTATGTCTCTGAGACCGCACCAAGTCACAGGCGAGGTCGTATGGTCGCTATCCAGCTTTCCATTGTCATATTCGGCATTGTTTTTGCTTATTGGCTTGACTACGGGACAATCAACAATCTACGAGGGGAGGTGAGTTCATACGAATGGTTTCTTTTCGTCGTTGGCAATTAAATTTTCTCAGGTGGCCTGGCGTTTCCCTATTGCTTTCCAGATCGTCTTTGCCCTTGTTACAATGGCCACCATGCCGTTCCTCCCCGAAACCCCACGATGGCTCTACTCCCATGGCCGCAAAGAAGAAGCTGTGAGCGTCCTCGCAAGACTCATGAACATGGCCGAAGATGACGATCAAGTACGCTTTATCAAGAGCGAGATGGAGGAATCTCTAGAACTCGAGCGACAACAAGGCTCCATCACTTTGAAGGGCATTCTCAACGACAAGACAGACCTGAAGCCTATTAGACGACTGCTTCTGTGTTTCTTCATTCAATTCTTTCAGCAGTTCAGCGGCGTAAATGCTGTCGTCTTCTTCGTTACTATTATCCTGGAGCAGAACGTGGGCCTGTCTAGATCTACCGCTAGTTTAGCATCTGGGTTCGTTCAGATGAGTCTTTGGATTGGAACACTACCACCGATCCTGTAGGTCGGCCACCTCTCCAGACTCGCTCGCAGCAGTGATACTGATGACAGCTAGGTACATTGACAACTTTGGCAGAAGGCCGACTCTTCTTATCGGGTCGGGGGTCCAGCTAATCTCACTGGTTTTGTTCACAGTAGGCATTGCCAGTGATGGAAGTGGGTATTCCAACCTTGCCCTGGCCATGTTGGTTCTCTTCCAGCTCACTGTTGGAATGACTTGGTGTACTGTACCGTGGATCTATGCACCCGAGATCACGCCTCTTCGACTCCGCCACGTCGGTGCCGCCATAGGTCCATTCTCCGAGTGGCTTTGCACTTTTATCATCGTCCAGATCACACCCACTGCCGTTGAGCATACGGGTTGGAAGATATTCCTACTCTTTATTCTCTTGCAATCGTTGAGTATTCCATGGGTCTACTTCTTCGTGCCCGAGGTAAGATATTGGAAGGTGCCGTGGTTTCATAACGCCAGCTGACCGGTTATTTTAGACCGCCAGGAAAACACTTGAAGAGATCGACTATATTTTCGTCAAAGGCGAGGCTCGGAATCGCCTACACGAGCGTATGCATGAGCAAGTTCAAGTCCAAGAAGTCAATCATCATGGCATATCAGAGACGAAGCTTGGAGAAAACCAGACCTTGGAGATGGCTTCTGTACCTCGGAACAGTGGCATCTCTCCCCCTTCAAAGGTGTAGATATTGACCCACGGGTTGCTGATGTTGCTCCGAGACAGTGCGTCATCTGGAACAAAACCCGGGTCTGTTTGACCAGTCTCTTGGCTGTCCTGATCACTAGGAGTTTGGCCTACTCGGCAAAATATATAGGCCATTGTCGAGAGCCTTTGGGCAATAGTTGCGGGAAGAACGGAGAATATCCCTTGATTTCCCAGTTTCATATCAGCTGCATCGGTACTATATACAACATTGGCAGTAGACTTGGCCACTGGGTGCACACTACATGGTAGATGCCCTTACGGCTATACTCTTATAGTTTCTTACGCAAGTCATAGTTGCCATGACACCCTTCCCTCCCGGCCAAAACTCTGGCCAAGAGTGCAGAACACGAAACTTACTATACGTTCGCTCCACATCCGGGATCGATACAGTCTCCCCGGGCATCCAAAGACCTTAAGGTAGGTCGTTAATAGCGCTTCCGCGACATCGGAAGAGGTCACAAGTCAGGAAACAACTTAGGTAAGCACCAGCAGCAGCATCAGCATTTCCCCCTTTCCAGCCCCGCTTCGCCAGCCTCGCCTCCACTAAATTCTACACAAGGTCATGCCAATGCCACAGACCAAGACGGAGTAACCACCACAGACTCACGAATTAGACCGAAGTGACACCCCTCTCCATTATCATTGCCGCTCACTAACATTGCCATCGTTGTCGTCAACCGTCACGTCAGCGATACGTACTATGATGATCTAGATATTCTCAAGCCTGTCAAATCTGCAGCGTACGGAATAGTCTTCTCCAGGTCTTCCAACGTCCACTCGATATAAGGCCGCCACTACACCCATACTCATACTCACAACGTCAATCTCATACCCGCGAATCGTAACACCCACACACGCGGCACAATGTCAACCACCTCCAACAGTAACGATTTACTCATACAGCGCCTCGCCGACGAATCCAGCATTCGCGACCTCGTCGCCCGTTTCGCCAACGCATGCAGCCCACCAGACTCATTGGCATTTGCTAAACTCTGGATCCCCGACACCGAGACCAAAAAGGCCGCATGGACACTCAGCGAACCCTTCGCCATGTCCGAGACGGGGGTGTCTTCTATCGTCGCCATGCTAGAAAAGTTATTGGAGCCATGGGATTTCTTTGTGCAGCTCGTTCACTCCGGCGTGGTCGAGATAGATGAAAGCACCGGCGGCACCAGTGCGACGGGCCGCTTCATCCTGCGCGAGGTGGCCAAGGGAGGCAGCGCCTCCACCGAGGGTGCGTATTACAATAATTTCGCAATCTACGAGGACCAGTACGCCAAGGTGGATGGGAAGTGGTACTTTGCCCGTCGCGACTACAAGTACATGTTTCTTGACTCGGGACCGTTTGGGGGAAATGTGTGTCTGCCTATCCAGGGGTGGTACGGTGGGAAATGAGCAGCGCTGTAGCACTGTACTCGTGCGACTGAGCCTCAAGTCACGGTCAAACTTGGTCTTGTGAGTAGCGAGCGGATCAAAAGGATGAGCAATTTGAAGACACATTCTGAGGATGTTTTTTCCTTTCTATCAAACAACGAGGCCATCCATGAACCTAGATACTTAATATCCCGTCGAAGTTGAATGAACATTCTTCCCTCCCTCAATGACCTTGATGTTCCTTCCTACGCTGAAAACGATATTGTTGACATCAATAAACTTCAACTCGTCCGGGCGAATATGTTCCACGTAAAAGGGGTCTTTGTAGAACTCTTCCATGTCTTCGTATCTTCAGATTGTAGCAACAAGATTACAGCTCAGGTCAGTCACAATCCGGTGCCTCGAGACTTTCGACAAAGTCTTCTTCCGGATGACAGTGACAACAGGAAGGTCAAAAAAAAAACGTACCGATCGAACGTGAATTGCGCAATACCATCGTACTGAGGCGGAATGCCGATTGCCTCGTCCTTGTGCGGTATTCGATGAAACTGTATATCCAGCGGTTGCCGTCAGCATCATGAATATGATACATACGTACATACTACACGCCACAAATAGGCGTTTACCCGGGGACGTTCACCATGCCAACGTACTCGAGGGGTGCGAGAAAGGGTTACATCACCATACATACCTGCGTGTAGTCCGTCACACCGTATCTGATCAGTCTGCTCTTCACGTTAGCCGACCCTTGCGTCGCTGCGTTGTACAGCAGGGACTCCCGGCACTGGATACTGACAGGTCGGTCACGAGCGGACCGTGTATATTGGCCCAATGGCTGTGGAAGTCGGCTTCACTCATCCCCTTCTTGCGGGGAACTAACAAGCACATTCGTACCTTGCTCGTTGTCGACATCGTTTTCTGGTCTGTTCTGGTCCTCTCGAAGATGATAGGGTAGGGTCTTGGGGTAGATAATATTCGAAGAGCTGCCGCACCCGCATCACCCTGTTGCGTTGATATTTGTTATATAAGTATGGTGTACACGTGTATCGGCAGCAACATTCCTCTTTACGTCTTGGATAGCATTGTTTTTGATCAGGATCCCACGGCATTTGTTCTGCTTATGAAAGAGAAGAAGGAGCAACACCCCGGAATTCGCCCAGAGATAGCCCGCCAACATGGGCATTGTGGAGGATCATGCAAATCCAGTGGGCTTCAAAACCAATCCCAAAGTCCAATTCCCATGAATGAGACAGATACTAGATTTATTATTTGTCGTTGTCTCCATGATCAGAATACGAGGTGACGGCAGATTACAAATTGAGCACCTTGATCACGACGACCCGGTAAACCACGAAAGAATTATAAAACTGTGAAACTCGGATCTCATCTCACAATCACCTCATATCCGGAGAGTAGAGAGAGAGAAGTGTTGGCTTCAGAATTATGACTGAGAAGAAACAGATTGTCTTCTACACGGCGTTTTCGCCCAATGGACACAAGATCGCCATCACTCTGGAGGAGCTTGGCCTCGACTACGATATGGTCCATGTGAATCTGCCGGCTATCGAGCACAAAGAGCCTTGGTTCCTGGACATCAATCCCAACGGGCGTATCCCGGCCTTGACCGATACACTGGAAGACGGTACGCCGATCAAGCTCTTCGAGTCAGGCAGCATCCAGCAGTACCTAGTGGACCGGTACGACAAGGACCACAAGATTTCCTATCCGCGAGGGACTAAGGAGTTCTACCAGACCAATAACTGGGTATGTCTCGCTTGTAGTCCTGGCATTTGGTCCGCAAACTAACCTCCGAGCCTCAGCTCTTCTTCCAGAACGCGGGGATTGGTCCTATGCAGGGCCAGGCCAACCACTTTCTGCGATATAATCTGTCGGATCTGCCTGAGCAGTATTCCAAGGACCGATACATTAATGAAACTCGCCGGTTGTACCGCACCATCGACAAGCATTTTCAAGACTCGAAGGCCCAATTCTTGGTCGGGGACAAGCCCACAATCGCCGACATCGCCATCTCCTCTTGGGCCAATATTCTTGGTGGGTTCTTGCGTTTTCCAGCCTTAATCTCACCAGCAATCCTAATCAATGGTGAATACAGGATTCGCTGGCGTGGAGATCGACGAGTTTCACCACGTCAAGGAGTGGCAGCAGCGTATGGCCCAGCGGCCGGCCGTGCAGAAGGGGTACAACACGCCCAAGAAGGTCGACTTGGACTCGTTGTCCAAGGATAAGCAAGCCTTCAATACCTATCTGAAAACGAACGAGGCCTGGATTAGACATGGTATGGAGGCCGATGCGAAGAAGGCACACGCGGCGAGTGGCGATATGTAGGCGCATAAATAGGAATTCAGCCGTCATCTTCTGTGGATCGTTCGGCCACATGATCCCGTCTTCCGCGTTCGTTTCTATGGCAAGTACGAGCCTGAGAACATCTCGTCTAGATAACTGGAAAAATCCAGGTTCACGTCCCGGTCCACGGCAAACGGTAAGCCGTCCATGAAGATGGGAGACAACGCAGCAGCCTGGCCGTAGGTGCTTGGAAACGCAGGTGGTCTTTCCGTCCCTGTGACCACATCCGCATCGGACGAGGTCATATCGATGCAGAAATTCTGCTCATGATGCGTAGGCTGTCCCAATAACGGCGGTGACGTATCGTACTGGTGCTGTGAGGTCGATCTCACTGGATCGTGTTGCTGATGCTGGTTTTGTGGCTGCGACACTTGAGAGAACGCCACACCACCATAAACGCTAGCAGAGGTTTCAGTCATGCCATCTCCCATCTCTGCGTTATTTGTGGTGCACCTCGAAATTTCATTGACGTTGTCATGGTCGCTGGCTGTGTTTGAGGCCCCTGCGGTATATAAATTTCTTTTCGACTCTGAAAGTCGGCCTCTGTTGCCAGCTGTGAAGATGCACGGTGTCTCATAATGGAATTTGTCTCCTCCGTGCGGATTGCTTTTGACACTCTCGAGCCCCTTCTCCAGGGTTTCCCAATTACGCAGTGGCACCGGTGACATGTTCCAGAAGCTGACTGTTTTCTGATATATCAAACTCACCAACTCAAAGTTCGATGTCATCAGCTCTCGAACTGGGTCGCCTTCCGCCAGGTCGCTACGATGCAGCAACTGGACAGCCCCAGCCAACCACGTAGTGCTGGCGAGGAACGGGTTGACGTGCTTGTAGTGATCCCCGGCAGAGCTTCGGATTATGCTGACTACATTATCTGCTGCCTCGAAGTACTGCGAAAGGTATGGTGGTTCTGTTGCTGTGGAGGGAGAAGGGGATCCTGACGGATCATCGCACTCAGCGGCACGGGTATCTATAGTTTTGTGGTTCCGATGAAGAGTCCATTTCATCCCTGAGCGGAATACATGGTATTTCAGGATCATGAGCTTTGTGAGTTGGGTCATGAGATAGATGCTGTAGATGAAGCTGTGTGTAAGCCGCTTGGCTATGGCGCCCGGTCGCTGCAGATCCATGCCGCCAAAATTAAGTTGTTGACCCTGGTACTGGAATTCTTCAGGAAGGACGATGACGGTACAATACAGAGCATTGGAGATAGTGCTGAGACGTTTCGTTGCTGCGCCTTTCTTCTGAAGTAGTAGTCTCTGGTGTTCGTCAATAATGCCTCCGCTGGCCTCCAGCGATCGTTCAGGAAATGACAGGAGAGGTTTGTCAATGCTGGTTGGACTCGAAATTGTTTGGGCGTCCTTCATGAGCGAATTGAGGAGAATGAACCAGGCGCTTGGTGATCGGTTCTTGGTGGCTGCCAGTGATTTCCACCGGGTTGTCACGTTGACGTCCAAAAAGCAACTCTGCTGCGGTTGGCCGCCATACCATCTCGCATCTTCGGCGGGCAGAAAAGTCTCGTTCTGGGCCCAGTCAATCCCCGATGGGCATCGACGAATGACACTGGCGAACACATCCATCTCCCAGATCGCCCACCAGGCCCGGCGCCATTCTTCCTCGACGCACCATTTCTCCACATTTGTGATAGGTTCGTGGCTCTGCTTGCCTGCATCGATGAGATGAAGATTCAATTCGTATGCAGTTCTGATACAAGTGCCAAGGTACCTCCACGCCTTTCCTCTCACGCGCTGGACGAGCAGACAATGTGTATTCAGAATCAGTGCCTGCAAGAGAGGAAGGGACAAAGGTTCGTCATCGAGTTCTTCCATGGCTTGCTCCATGTACTTGATCCCGATTGCACGGAAATGGATACTGGGTGCATCTGTTACATCCAAAAGAACGGGTTCCTGTAAAATATTGTGCAGGTCCTCTTTATCAAGTCCTTTGAGCCCAAATGCGAGCATCGCTGCCAGAAGTGCCGTTCTTTGTGTCGCGGTAGGGATCTGCCATAGTTTTGTTTGGAGTTCTGACAACCGGAAGAGTTGAAATGACGTGAATGTTTCAAAGTATCGTGGGAGCCTATGCTTTTGTTACTTTTAACTGCCCTCAAAGTCGTTGACGGGGAGTAAGCTGGCTCTGGTCGAAGCCTCGGAGGCTACTTACAAAGTGTTCAACTGTAGTAAAGTCAAGCCCAGGGATTTACAGCTTTTCATCAGGGCCTCGGTGTAATGACTATCTGTATCAGCGAAATTTGGTGTGGTATCAGTGTGGTTTGGCGAGCAATTCTCAAACATGGGATGGAGAATGAATGATAGGCTCAGTACATTGTTCGGTTGGGGAAGACTTTGGGACGACTGCGATGGTGCTGAAGATGGGGACGAGTCGTCAACTATGGTCGTTTGTGTCGTCTTTGGCAGTTCGGGTCTCATATTTCGTCGCCCTTGAGGAGTTTCCTCTTGACTTTCTCTCTCCACTAGAGCCCTGGTGTCAATACCTGTCAACCCTGGCGGCCTCGGAGACAAAGACCAACTTACGCCGACGCTTTTGAGAGGAAGCTTGGGTACTGCCTATCTTTGGGCCCGGCCTCATCGGTTTGACTGGGTAGATACATTCTTGAGAGGTCTCTTTGCATATCGTGCAGTGCGGCAGTTCTCTCCCACATTTGATCTTACGCTTGCGGCACATGTAACAAGCCAAGGTGGCATGAGGGCGACGTCCGTGTCCTCGCTCTGCAAGCGTGGACATTGTATCCGAAGCTTTCTTCACATACAAGCGATCGAGGGGCGAAGTATTTCGGAAGATGTAATTGTTGTCTTCTACCTTCGCCTTTGGGATCACAGCTAGATGCTAGCGACCCCGTTGTTGTACTCCTAGGTAATAAAACACGACTAGCTGACACAAAATTTTCTGGAGCACTGGATTCCGGATCTCGAGACTCGACTTTTGTGCAGTGTGGCCTTCTGTGCGAAACGACCGGCTGAATGCCTGAGTCTCTATGATCAAGAAGGTCCTGTGGTAGACTGTCTCCGTGGCTGCACCTTCGGTCGTAGATTATTTCCGTCCGCTCTTACCACGCTTTCGGCGATCAACAGCAGTCTGCTTGGTGTTAGGGATGCTTACCTACACGCTCTTAGAATTGACTTGGGTTATTTCATACAGTGTCTTCTCACGAGACTGAAGTGAGATTGGAAATCATCGTCACAGGGAAGTGACCCGGGTCGACTCCGGGTCAATTTTGATTGGCTGATGAAGGGTATATTGCCGGAGCGGGAAGAAGGGGTCAAACCTCTTGGATTTATGGGGGACAGTCTCCTAGCTGAAGGTCGCTTAACGGATATCGGGGCAGGATAAAGCAAAAGGCCAACCACTGGAGATGGGGTAAAACCGATATCAATAGCATTGGTGTGTCGAGGCAGTCTGCCACATTGCAGCGAGGTTAGGACTACCACCAACTAGTAGTGGAATGTTGTACGGGAAATTCTATGGCTCCAACGTGGACCCGTGCGACCAGGAGCTCAGATTTGTTCTCTTACCCCAGGCTCAGCCGCTCCAGGCGCGAGACTTCTCTCATCCTCCACTCGTAACCTGTCAGTCGTACTCTAGATTAGTATTCGTCCAAAGTCTGCCCGGAATGCGTCCAGTCCCCAGGCTGCCTACGCGGGGTTCAGGGTTTCGCCGACACCTTGCATTCCCCTGGGTTGGGGGAGCGGATATCATCACCATGGATATAAGGGTATGATAGCGACATTTATCTTGTGCGGAAGTGGTACAAGCCTCATTGTCTCAGACCGACGTCCTATAACTGCAGTGAAAATGAGCTCCATGGAGGGAAAGGTTATTGCGCTCACCGGTGCTGCCTCTGGAATCGCACTTGCGACGGCCAAGCTGCTGGCGAGCCGGGGTGCAAAACTCTCGCTGGCCGACATCAATGCCAAACAGCTGGAAGCGGCGGCCAAAACACTCGAAGCAGCTGGAGCCAAAGTCATCTACACAGTGGTCGATGTCACGGATCGTTCGCAGGTACGGGCCTTCATAGAGAGAACGGTTAGGGAATTCGGCAAGGTCGACGGGGCCGCGAATCTGGCCGGGGTCATTGGTCACCATGCAGTGACCTTAGAGCTCCGAGACGAGACCGACGATGAATTTGACTTCATCATGAACATCAATGTCAAAGGCGTCTTCAACTGCTTGCGCGAGGAGCTCAGGGTCATGAAGTCGGGCGGATCGATCGTGAACGCAGCCAGTGTGCTCGCCGTACTCGGGCAGGTAAAGAACAGCATTTACACCGCTAGCAAGCATGCTGTTGCTGGTTTTACTCGAGCTGCCGCCAAGGAAGAAGGCAAGAACCAGATCCGAATCAACGGAGTAGCCCCTGGCTTCATCGACACGCCTATGGTGACAGCGGTGGAAGAAGCACAAAAGGTCCAAAAGGCAGACATGAGTGCACAAGCCTTTCAAAGAAAGGGTAAACCAGAAGAGATAGCAGGGATCGTCGCGTTTCTCCTGAGCGACGAGAGTACTTTTGTCACAGGAGCAATCTGGAGTGCTGATGGAGGATGGAATTGTTGAGGAATTGGGCCAGCTTTCCAGTACAGAGCATGTATGTCTGTGTATGACACATTCTTTCCAGGAGTCTCTCTAAAGCAGATTGAAGGCTTGTGCTCTATCACTCAGTATTCAAGATAGTGCAATCCACGTTGGTTCATGAAACATGCGCCTTGTAGCCGTTGGTCAGCGCGGTTGGCGTGTGTTGACATCGGCGTTATCGATGCTATTATAATCCAGCGCACTCACTTAGGAGAAACTGTTGAGTATTGGAAAGTCGTTGACTGGTGGTAAGCTATGTTCAGTCGAAGGATTGGAAGAATGGGAAGGGTGGGTGGTAAGGGAGTTGAGAGCAAGTGTCTTTAAAAGCGGCGCCTCGTATCTGAGGCTGTCGAGGCACATTGCAGTTTACCACAAAGAGCGGCCATGGCAAATATTTTGTATGCGGGGTTCGACAAGTAATGCGGCGCTGAAGGCCCAAAGCACACACGACTCATAAATCTAACCAACCACTAGACCTCTTTACATTGCAGACATTCTACTCGTCTAGATCATAAAATTCAGGAGGGGCTTACCTTGGTCTGACTCACCGTCCTTCTTCTGTAGCAACGTCCCCTTAGTACAATGTCGCATTCTCGAGAACCTTCAATGACCGAGCTTCCTACCCGTGAGAAAGAACCCAAAGTCGCGGCGCAAAAGAAGATGGAAAAGAAGCCGGCGCCAGAGAAGGCCATTGGCAAGAATGAAGCCAAAGCACCGCAGTCAAAAGGTGGAAAGAAGAAGAAAGAAGGAGCCCTACTGATCGGTATCGACGTATCGAAGGAAGTGGACTTCCCAGAGTGGTACCAACAAGTCTTACTCAAGGGTGACATGCTTGATTACTACGACATTTCTGGCTGCTACATCCTCAAACCAGCGTCGCAATTTGTCTGGGACGAAGTGCGCGCCTGGTTCGACTCGAGAATTAAGAAGATGGGGGTGAAGAATTGTTCCTTCCCTCTGTTCGTCTCCGAAGATGTGCTCTCTCGCGAGAAGGACCATATTGAAGGTTTCGCGGCCGAAGTTGCGTGGGTGACGCACGGAGGCAGCACCAAACTCGAGAAGAAGATTGCCATTCGTCCCACCTCCGAGACGGTCATGTACCCATACTATGCCAAATGGATCCAGAGTTACCGTGACTTGCCATTGAAGTTGAACCAATGGAACTCGGTGGTTCGATGGGAGTTCAAGCATCCTCAGCCATTTCTGCGAACAAGAGAATTCCACTGGCAAGAAGGACATACTGCTCATCTGACGGAGCAAGAGGCCGGCAAGGAGGTTCTCGAGATTCTAGATCTCTACGCCGATGTCTACGAAAAACTCCTCGCAGTTCCAGTGATCAAGGGCAGAAAGACGGACAAGGAGAGGTTCGCGGGAGGTCTATACACGACCACTGTTGAAGGCTACATTCCAGCAACGGGGCGGGGTATCCAAGGTGGTACTTCTCATTGTTTGGGTCAAAACTTCAGTAAGATGTTCGGCATCACAGTTCAGGATCCCAATGCCAAGACAGAGGAAGAGAAGAAGAACCAGTTGTATGTCTGGCAAAACTCCTGGGGTCTGTCGACTCGAGTTATTGGCGTCATGGTCATGATTCACGGTGACGACCGGGGTCTTGTTATGCCTCCCCGTGTCGTCGAAACACAGGTCGTCATTGTTCCAGTCGGTGTTACTGCGAAAACCACGGATGAGGAACGGGAAGCGCTCTACAGCGAGATCAATGGCCTGGTCGAAGTCCTCAAGGCGGCCGATGTCCGGGCTCTGGCGGATCTTCGCGACGGCTACTCTCCAGGGTTCAAATTTAATGACTGGGAGTTGAAGGGTGTTCCACTTCGACTCGAATTCGGCCCCGGTGAGAGCAAGGGTCATTATGTGACAACGTCCCGACGAGACTTGCCCAAGGCAGAGAGCAAGGGTCAGATTGCCATCAGCGAGCTCAATACTGCCGTTCCTGAACTGCTCGAGACGATCCAAAAGGACTTGTATGACCGAGCCAACGCCAAGTACAAGTCTCACATCAAACAAGTCACCAATTGGGATGATTTCGTGCCGACGCTGAACGAGAAGAACGTTATCCTGATGCCCTTCTGCCTGGCCGAGTCATGCGAGGATCAGATCAAGGATATGAGTGCACGTAAGGCCGAGGAACAGAGTGGCGTCCCGCAAGATGAGCGTGCTCCTAGCATGGGAGCCAAGAGCTTGTGTATTCCATTCGATCAGCCAGAGGGCATTGAAAAGGGAGTCACCAAGTGCGGGAACCCCAAATGCTCAAGTTTTGCAGAGGCATGGTGTATGTTCGGGCGGTCATACTAGACACTGGGAGCACAAATAGGAATAGGCGTTTCGACGATAGAGAGAGCGAGACTTGCAGATTACGAGTGAGATGACGATGATATCCCCCTCCACTGCTGAGGGCCCTAAGAACCGATGCGAGACGTATGCGAGAGATGACGAATTTCAGTCTGCTACCCGTAAAGTCGACTGCAAGTGCCCTTTCGATTTCTGAAGTGATCACGAGATCCCTGTCGAGCATCTTTTGAGTAGCTGGAGGGCGTTTGACGAGTAAAACGAGGCTTCGTTAGCTTTATCAAGGCGCAGTTTCGAGGCTGCGTTGGTACTGATAGGAGCATGTATCTGGCCAGGAACAGGCTAAGATCAACCCACACGGTGCCTCTGGCATGTATCGGTGTGATGCTTCAGTCCAATCGTATGGACGATGTTGAGGTCAGTCGCTATCAGGAGGTGCTTGGCGGGGGTGTAGATGATACGATTGCTGCCGAAGAGCACGCCATACGGAGTACAGCATGAGGAAGATGGCTTCGTAGGGGTTTGATTGCAAGATAAGAAGGGACAAAGTGACCAAAACGACTCGTATGGGCTTGTTCTTTGCGTCCTCTGTGGAAAACGTCCAGACTACTCTGGGTCGAGGGTTGTGGTGTTGCAGGGAAAACGATGCCGGCACGATTGCGAGGAACTTCTTAGCCTCGCCAGCCCTGAAGTCATAAGCCATAAGTGCCCTCGACCTGCCCTCGCTCCCACATCCCGGCGTCATCGTCCACCAGCGCCTCAGCCAGCCCTGTGCTTTCCCTTCTGCTATTGAGCTTGTCCAGTCTTCTGCCCGCAATTGTCAACGTGCCCTACTAAAACCCACCCCCTCCGCCCCTCTTCAGGGTCTATTTCTCAGTACTTTTTCCTCTTCACGGCTTCCAGGCTCAATAGACTGGCTCTTTCTATTCCTTTTGGCCTTCTATTCTGGGGCTAACGTTACTTTTCATGTCCATCTAATTTATTTTTTCCTTCTCCGCTGGTCGGCCATGCCAATTGGGGCTGGACGACCAGCAGTTTTCAGATCATGGGCCGGCACCATCATCTGAGACTTCCTGAACATCTCTACCTTTCTCCTCCGACTCCTCCTCAACCTTCAGCGAACTACTTGGCTTCTGCTTCTTCATTCTTTGCGGTGAATAGGGGTGTATATTATTCTTATTCAGCTGCTTTATTTCAAGAGACGGGCCGCTCGGGCGGTTTTGCGGTTGGGGATCGTATACCAGGCTTCAAAACTTCTGCCGGTGAGCACGCGACCTCATACGGGAGGAGAGTGAAAAAGAAAGCGTTCTGACAAGTGCCTCGGACAGCATTCTTCAACACCTTACGAGCCAATCTTGTCCTCGATCCCGATTCCACTCCGCCGTCTCTCCCAACTACCCCGGACGTCCTACGACCGACCACTATGGCTTCTTCCGGCGCTCTTCCTCCTCCCTCCCCTTCTCCTCTGGGGACCAGCGAAGTCTATACTGAAGACGCGGTGGTCGAATCCAAGAACCCGCTAGATTCAATCCCCGACTTGACCACCCGGCCTGCCGTCAGCGAGGATGACAAGGTTGAAGCACTCCACTTGTTAGCCGATTCGGTCGCTCAGCAGCGTCAAGTCGCGTCCAGCGCTATAATGTACCACCCGTTGACTCTCAGTACGTTCGTTCTCTGCTTTGGGCTGGTATACCAGTACTTGTACAAGGGCGAGCGGTCGGACTGGATGCTGATCGGGACTACAACTGCTGGAATCCTCATGGCCATCCTTGTCAGTATCCGTTGGCTCACGGGCGGATATATTGAAGAAGCCGAGAACATAGGCACATGGAAATGGCTGAGCAAAGGCCGTGAGACCCATGATAGTCTGGCTGTCGGAGACGCAGACGAGATCCTTCTCACCCGATTCGGCGACGAGGTCATCGGCACGGTCATCATACGGGGCGAACGAGAAGCGCCTGCAGGGGGCAGTCCGCGGAAACCACGCAGGAATACTCCCACAACGGGGGTGATACGTGGCTGGACCGTCAAGCGTCGGTACCGCCGCAAAGGGGTTGGTCAAGGTCTGCTCGAGGAGGCGGTCAAACTCTGCCAGATCAACGGCTGGAATGGACCCGAGTTTGCGGCCGACCACGCCCACAGCGCACGGCCGTTACCCGCCACGTTTTCTGGCACCTTCAACAAGAGAGAACGCCAAGCGCGAGAGTTGCTGGAGAAGGTCAAGGAAGATATGACGCCGAACACGAGCAAGAGAGGGAAAAGATGAAAAATGAAACGTTCCTCGATCATCTGATCGTCTGGATGCAACTTGCAGCCTTTGATTTCTCTGTAATGTGTTTTTGTCTTGTGTTTTTTCCCCAGATGTGTGTATGTGTGGCGAGAGACCCGGTGAGATATGTGCAAATGAACCGGCAGGATAATCGGTACAAGGAGGCGGCAACTTGATTGCTTACTTACCTGATCGACTCGACATAGGAGCTTTTTGTTGTTTTTAATACTGGAAACAGATCCCATAGATACCCCGACATTGTTTCAGTCGATAGTATATAGACATGACATGAAATGGCATGAACCTAGAATATCAATCAGTACTCAACTCCATCTCTGATTCTGTTCATGTCTCAGGTCCACTTACGAAGCTACTGTTGTCGTCGAGAGTGGGTTCGATCACGAGTAGGAAGTACAGAGCACAGAGTATGTAAGGATTAAGATCTGTAACTACTCCATTATCCCCTGCCCTATCCTACCCACAGTACCCTAGGATATGTACTTCTTCGCAGGGAAGGACAGAATGGATTTATTAGTCTTTGCCATTTTCAATCATCATGGCTTGCTTCCCACCCAACAGACGCGGTATCAGCAACAGCATCAGCATGAACCTGGATACACCTGATACACATCCGTACTCCATTATCGTTACCGCTATCGCGCTTTCTATGTACGGAGTCCCAGGAATTTATTCCAGTAGGTACTCTGTGAATTCCCTCCCGTCGGTCGCGTTTTGCTCTGAAACTCCAGATCCCCCACGGGGCTGGATACAAAAAATTGAATGCATCACGACCACGCTGCGCTGGCTTTCATAAATCCCAGGTGTGTGGGGTTGTGTTGTGTTTTATTCATCTTCTCTCTTTCTCCCCTTCATTGACAGTACAACAATACACACAAGTGAGAGTAGGTGTGTGTGTGTGAGAGAGAGAAAAAGAGAGTCAAGAATATTGAAAACAGCTCGCCTCGCAAAGCTTCCCAGGATTCTCTCTGGAAAAGGAAACTAAAAGGATTATACGCTCACGCTCCGTTTCCTGCCACGAATAAAGCCAAGAACGCAGGAAAAGAGTGAGGCGTACCGTACGCACGATGATCCGAAGGTACCTAGTCAGGTAATGTTGTTACAAGAAATACTCGCCAACTGGTTTCTTGGCTGGCATGCCCCTCGTGCCTTGCGGCGCCGCCTCAAACACTCTATACCGTCGTCCTGGCGTGGCCAGGTTCCAAAGAACACCTGAGCCACCGCCGTTTCCGTCTCCTCCGACAGGTTCCTTGCGCCCTTGGTCGCCGTTCGCTCTGGTGATGCAGCCACCGTTACTTCCGTCCTCGCCGAGTTCGAGAATAGCGGCGACATTGCCACATCTGTAGCAGTAATTCGGGGCGGACCAGACCGTGACTATTGTCTTGTCAAACATTTCCTTGTATCCTTCCATGACGAGTTGGTGGGCTCGGGCGATCAGGGATAGATCGTTCGTGTGATTGAAGTGGCGGACAATATCTGCACCGAACAAGAAACCTGCGCCGCGGGGGGACAGGCCCCAGCCTTCAATCTCATCCGGGTCGGACCACAGGAGGTCACACATGGCGCCTTCGTGCGGTACTTCTTGTTTGCGGTCTATAAGTCGGATTTTATCCACTGTGTCAATTAGAGGTGATAGCCCGCCGTGGACGCACAGGACTGCGCCCGTTGTGGATGTAGGTGGGTTGAATAGAGATGCTCCAGGTGAGCCTTGCGAAGGGAGAGAAGAGGACGGTTCAAGGGGTGATGGGATATCGATGTCTGGAGCGGGTGATATGCGAGAGGTATTTACGGAGGATTGGGAGTTGAGGCTTAAGCCACCAAATTGCCGTCGGAGAGTCTTGCTTATGAGATCGCCGTTAGCGTTCAACACTTCGGACTCGATATCGTCGTCGTCTGGTGGGAGGGTGGACTGGGTATTGTCACTGTAGGACTGAGATGTCGAGGGCGGTACATCGGTGGTTGCACCGAGGATGAGTGCGCCGAGCGCAAGGTAGTCGAAGACTTCGCAACAGTACCGCCACACGTTCGCGCTGCCGTATTTGCGTATGCATTCGTCGTAGAAGCCATACACTGTGGTTATCTGGCGGGACTCGTGGTTTCCGCGAATGAGTGTAATTCGATCGGGATAACGAACTTTCAAACACAATAGAAGAAGGAAGGACTCAAGAGAGTAGAAGCCCCGATCGACAAAGTCGCCCATGAACAGGTAGTTGGTGTCTGGAACATCACCTCCAACACGAAAGAGTTCCATGAGATCATGGAATTGTCCATGAATGTCGCCGCATATTGTGACCGGAGCATCAACTGTGACAACGTTGCCTTCTTCTATGAGCAGTTCGCGGGCCTTGTAACACAGTTCGCGCACTTGAGGTTCGGGAATAGGTCGGCATGCGCGCAATTGCGCGATGGCCCTGGGAGAGTCAGAGTCGCCCAAGAAGCAAGGAAAGCCGCTGAACCTACTTGTCGAGGTCGCTCATCGCAGAGCCAATACGTGCTACCTTGAAGTCTTCTGCATGAGTGTGGGGGGCTCGGTCTTGTTCGAGTTTCGTGAGAACGATGAGGGCGGGCGAATTTGCACGAGACCTGGATGATCGAAATCGAAATGATGGTCGCAAGTGGATGTAATGTAGTATGAACCTTGCGGTAAGATCTCTAGTGGTGTATGGATACTCTCGCCAGTCGTCGAAGCGGTGTATGTCTGTTTGTCGAATCTGAGAGAATAGATGTTGCAATGATGTGATGGTGTTGCGTTGCGATACCAGAGTCGGGGAGATGAAAAAGCGCAGCCAGATGAGATAAGATTAGATCCTGCCAAATCACCGAACCAGCAGCCATCAACCAATACCAGTGCGATGAATTCTGGACTCGTGAAGCTCCCCGAGATCAACAGCCTCAGAATCTAGCCAGGCTTAAAGCTTTGGCTTCTTCACTTTCACCCCATCCCAAACCCTCTGCACCTTCAAAGAGGCTATTCTTCTTGCACGGCCTTGCGTCTACTACTGATTCTCTTGTACAGATCAGACCCTACCACTACAGCCCCAATGTTCTGGTCCTGACACAAAATTCCTCTCACACCACTGGCTCCGTCGAGACCCGGCTATACAGCTCCTGCTCAAGATGCCTCCACACTTACACCCTCGCTCGACAGCTACGTCTACACTCTTTGCCGGTACTCTACTCGCTTCCTTTGTTGTTGTTGGTATCCCACATCTCTTTCCCTGCCCTCGGCCGCGAAGAGGGTACGCAGACACAGAAGTACAGTTTGATGAAGACGGAAAACCAGTTCGGAGGGTAGGACGGCAGCGAGTAGAGAGGCAATCTGGTTCATCAGCAGAACATTTCTCAGATCTAAAGAACAAGACTATCCCGCCTCAACCCAGAGCAGCACGGAAAGGTCTGGCCGACCAGAAGAACCTAGACGAGGAAGCTGCACTGTTTAGAGAACTACAAAGAGAAGCAGAACTGCTGGAGAAAGCGGATAGAGAAGCACGAGAATGCCCCGTCCCCAAGCCCACTGGCATGTTGGGACGATTACTAGGGTTCGAAGATAAAGTAGCCACCGTTATGGACGAGAAGAGCTGAAGCAGATGCACCACGCTCAACACAGTATGAGAACACAACAATTTGCGCTCTGATCACATGAGGTGCAACACTTGACCAAAGGTACACTCATCAGAGGCCTGTGGAGAGGCTCGTTGAAGCCGAAATGCCGTGCCCTTGGACCACGCCGAAAGTATGGCTATCGCAAGGCATTCAATCGAGCATAGCCGCCTCAGCAAGGGTATGACAGAGCACCTCCATTTGTTCCAGACCGCACAAAAACAAACCAAAGGCCATGAGGCTCATTCAGTCAAAGAATGCATTGCGGCAGGTCAGCACTACATCATCGACCGGCACTTCGCACAAGAGATACCTCAGGAGCAAACAATATTACCACCTGTGTAAGACTAAGGAGAGTATTGATGTGTAGACTGGATAGTCTAACGACACTCTTCGTTATGGAGAGGCTGCAAGTTCCTTCTCAGCGAGGACCACGATGCATACGGCGGTCATCGCGCTCTCAACAGTATTACAAAACGATGGAAGTACGAGGAAGGCGTCATTCCCAAATCAGAGACGAGAAGATAATCGGAAAGAGAAAATTCCAGGCTGCACAATCATCTTGTTCATGTCCTGATTATCATTCAAGAGGACTCCATGCCTATATACTCAACCACGCGAGTCACTCAACTTGCTTCACTCACTACCCGCCTCCAGCTCCTTTACTCTTTCAACTTTCTCCCTGTCTTCCAATCCACCTCTTGAGCAATTTTTGTCATTCTTTCAAAGACTTTGCTGCCCACATACCTCCAGAAGCCACCAGCCCTGATGCAGACTCCTCTTTGCTCGTGCTCGAAAGTCTTGAGATCCTCTTTGATCTCCTTTTTCAGATTGGAAATGACTGTCAACACAGATGCACTTGCATCTCTGGCACCCTTGTTTCCTTTCTCTTTCTTCGAGCCATAGCCGGTGTCACCATGCCTGATATGAGCGCGGTCGATACCAAGATTGGTCAGAACAGCAGTGACGATGTCGTCCATCTCGGCCTCTTTCTCCTCAGACTCCTCTGAGTCTCTCCTTTTCCCCCTGACGCCGTTGCCGCTCGACTTCTGCCTTTCTCGCCCAGTCTTGCGCTTTCGAGCTATACTTGACAAGAGCAGTTTCTTGTGTGCCTCAATGCTCGCCACAAAGCTTCTGTTCCTGTTGATCACATCCTCAACCGTCTTGTCTGTTGCAAGAGGATGAGTAGCGGCAGCTTCTGCAGCATGTTCACCATGCAGGACACGCGCGACCGCTTCGATGTCCTCGCTGCGGACTGGGACTGACTGTCTCCTTTGATTTCTGGCAGCTTTTGCCCGGGACCTTTCAGCTTTGACAGCCTTTTTTGCAGCACGCACCTCCGCCTTGCTCTGCTTCCTTTGTGAATTGCTGTCATTGTCACCAGTGGTGCTGGTGCTTGCGACAGTCTCTGAGGGATTGTCTGGCTCCGGGTCGCCCCCACTGAGCCTCCCTTCCTCAGCTCCTTCATTGCTGCTGGCGTCGTCCTCTTGAGCGGCATCTCTTCTATCATCTTCCCTGGCGAACTCGTCAAACTGTTGAAAGTGGGCCTGTTCGGGAGCGTTTTCGAGTCTCAGGCGTTCGATCGCAGCCGCAAGTCCTGTAGGATCTTCTCCACTGGCCTGTCGGTAGGCAGCCACCAGCTCTGTGATCTGGTATCCAATAGTCAGTTTGATCTGCAGCGACACAAAGGCATCTCAAAAGTGGGAAGTTACGCACTGTCCTGTGCCTTTTGTGGTGGTATTCATCTGTCGAAACACATGTTGCACACTTGTGGCTAGTCCCTATTGCATGCATTGTTTGGTGGTAGCGGTAGCACGGGATCGAATGAACGCCATAGCATGTCTGACGTGCATTTGGGTTGCTCATTTTCATCGAGCAGCTCCAACAACTGTGCTCTGTTTGGATTTCCAGGTCAGTTACTCTCGTCATATTATGCTTGTGCCATCGGCATCTCAGGGGCCAACTCACCAAGACCGGACGCGGCCTCCCATCGGAAAGGGCTGTTTGGAATCGAAGGATCCATTTTCCTGTCATGTGGTGATGGCTTCTGTGTTGTTCAAAACGATTTTCCAAGCGAAGCAAGCACAGCCTGGGACAGCTAGCGTGGATTTTGGTGGTTACGACGATCCAAATTGCCTTGGAGCGATCCTTTATTGTCTGCTAGATGCGACTGTTGTGATGCTTGGTGAAAGCTTGCTCTTTGGTGAATACCGCTGCTCCGCCAACCCAGTCTCTGCGGTGAGAAGGGCCTAGGGACAGTGAACTTCTACACGACGCGTGGTCGCGTTCGAAGCGCTTTGGACACGGTATTTCTGCCACTCTGTTAAAGACTTTGTGCTGGCCACTACTGCCACTGAGAGCTATACATGTGTTGATGGGAAGAATGCGAAGACTTTCGGAGATTACATGCGTGTCATCATTGATATAGATCGACAGAGCATCCTTGCTGGACAATGAGTTGGCTGCCCTGACACAGTGCAAGGGTGGATGAATGAAGCAATGTTTGCCAAAGACATTCGACAAAGGAGTTGGAGACATCCCGATTACTCTCACGATGGGTCGAGATACCGCTAAGGGGGAAAGTTCGTCACAGTCGATAAGGTCCGGACAGGTAGACAAAGGATGGCTTCCGGATACTATATGTTCGACCTGATCAAAACGCCTCTCGCAAAGGTGTAGTGGTGGCTTTGCTCATACCCTTTTCTGCAGCCTGCCGCAAGCGAACCAGTCCGACGCAGAATCCCGTCGTCGTTGGATAAACGTTATGAGACTGGTTGATGTCTGAGCAGCTAGGTTTCAGCCAGGATAATAACGACTGACGGGTGAACAACGACCATCAAAGACAGGCTATCATGAGATAGTGAACATGTCGAATTAACATGTTTGATGATGAACCTTCCTACCTATTGCTCGTCCTTTACCCGTAGTACGTAACTGGCTTATGTGAAAGGTGGCCCATATCCGAATGTCGGTCAGGATTGAGATGTCTATACGGAATACGAGTACAGATTATCCAGTGGGTCGCGATTTGCCGGGGCAAATTGATATGCATCGAGGAATAGCAAACAATTTTCCTCAAATCCTTGAGTTTATCGTACGAGAAGTTGAACAAGTCCCCAGTCATGTCAGAGCAATCAATCATAAATTTCGTTACTGTATACTGCTATAGCTTTAGCTACCTATGTATGTTTCCAAAGGAGTGTGTGGGTGCTTCATATGTTCCAACTTGGCCATATTACAACTTCCAACACAGGGTGACCAAAAGACGCGGTCAAAATCAACACCTATGTAGAGAGTGGAGAGTTTCATGGATCCATTGGTCTTCAATTAACAAATTGCCCTCCAGTTCAATTGCATGTCTCTGTCTCCTTGCCGTTTCTGGCTCTTGCGTCATTCTCGCGAGACAAACCCTTCTTCACAGTTGTGAACTTCACTAGCTAAGCGGTAGGCACGTCCCTGACAAGCCTGGCTGTGCACCACACGTAGGGATAGTTCCTCTGATACCAGTTCACAAAGGTCTTTTTCAGTGCGATGCGTGGGACTGTGGCCCAACTTCCACCGAGACAGACGTTGTGCTTGTCGTCGAAGAAGTCCGCCGTGTAGCCCGGGTACAGCTTCATGGCGGAGAAGCCTTCGTGAGGCGCGAGGGTCGTGCTGGTCCATTCCCAGAGGCCGCCGACGTCAGATTGGCCGCGAAGCTTGTCGTGGTCGGTGATAGAGGTTGGGTGGAAGTGGCGGAACGCGACGTTTTGAGTGGTCAATGGGATGAAGAGGTCATTTGGATCGAGCTCGGATTGTGTGTTTGGTGCGCTGCCATTTGAGGCAGCGCTGGTGGGAAACGAAGGATTGTGTGGTGGTGTTTCTTCGACGCCTTCGTTCGAGAGATGTCTAGGGTTCCCACGTTAGCACAGAGTTCG
Organism: Rhinocladiella similis; assembly: GCA_024082115.1. Taxonomy (NCBI): domain Eukaryota; kingdom Fungi; phylum Ascomycota; class Eurotiomycetes; order Chaetothyriales; family Herpotrichiellaceae; genus Rhinocladiella; species Rhinocladiella similis. The sequence goes on from JAMRYE010000009.1 coordinate 1,020,570, forward strand.
CTTTGAAGAAAAACAGAAGTCATGAGGAAAAGAAGGGGATGACAAGTAGTTCCTTACCCGTTCACTGCTGAGATCAGTTTACTTGGAACCTTCTCCATGGTGCTGTCCTGTTGGTCGTGCGCATATTGGTACAGGCTTCGCGCCTCTTCGACAGTCGGGATTCGTCCGTTGAACCACTCCGCGTATGCTGCAAGTTCATTGTAGGATGCCATGATGGGCCAGTCAAGGGCGTATTGCAGTGGGATGAGACCGTACACGGTACGGACTGATTTTCCTTGCAGCCAAGATGGGCTAGCAGTATCGATGGCGATTTCGTTGCCGTTCATCGCGTCGTTTGTGCCGTTCGCGTGGAATGATGGGGAGAAAGCCCAAGACGCGGGAAGTGTGTCTTGCTTCGTGACTTCGAGGAAGCGGGCATATTCACCATTACTAATCGGTCTGGCTTGTGCTTGGAATTCGTGGACTTGTACGGTACGCGAGGGGCGCTCGTTATCCCAGCCAAAGTACCTATCCGGGCCGTCGTCATTCTCGGCATCATCGAGACCGATCTTGACCTTGGTAGCAGGAATTTTGTGCCATTTGTTCGGAACACGGTTTGTATGAGCTTCTGCTGCAAGAGTCTTGAAATCAGGAAAACCCTCGCCTGGAGGCGGTAGAACACGCTCAGACTGTAGAAGCATGTAGAGGAATGTTTCCAGGTGCATCGCTTCATGCTCGTAGGCTAGCCATAGTGCTCGCCCGAGCTTGCGGTCCGTAAAAGCTTCACCAGTAGTTATCTTCGCTGTGATGCGAGACCGTACGCGGTTCTGGTAGTTGAGGATGTCCTCAAGTGGTGGCCACGAATCGGGGACTTCACTGTGGTCGTGGCATACTTCAGGGTTATCAACGTCTAAGGCAAGGATCAGAACATCAATCGTGTATGAGTGAGAGCAAAAGGGCCTACCAGGATCGATTCCTCGCTCGAATATTGACCAATAAAATGTAGGATCGGTCGGCTTCCCACCTGTAGCCTTGGTGACATGAATGTCTATGATGAAGTCTCAGCATTTAACAGGAAAGAGTCGCACGCATTACACTCACCTGCAAAGGTGGGAATGTGACCCAAATAGAAAATCAAGTCATTTCGTAATTTTATTGGTTTGTTCAATAGCTCTTTCCTTGGGACCATGGATTTGGTGACTATGTCCCATGCAACCCAGAGCTGTTGCCAATCATTCAAGTTTGGCACAGGGCTTGCGGCATATTCTGCGGGCTCTGTAGGAAAATTGATTGTGGAAGGGGTGAGAAGGTGAATGACTGTACGACATTAGCAGGAATTTGTGCTTTCCCCTCATCATGCCTTACAATAGTCACTGGTGCTGTTGCTGTACGCCATCTGCGGGATGAGTCCAGCCCAATGGAACAGTTCATCACTTTCTGCCTCGGAATATTTGAATGCGTCTTCCAAATGTATCTTTTCGCCTTTTCTGAAAGAGAAATTCCCGGTGTTGATATCTGTCAGAGCAACATATGAGGCCTGATGCTTGTTGAGCTTTTCATCGTAAAGCCCTTCGATCTGCCATTCATCTTGCTTGAATGCATCATAGCCGAGAATAGCATTGGCATGTGATAGGCCATTGCGGTAAAATTTCTCAGTAACGCGCGGAGTGTCGTTATAGGCTCGGTAAACGCGGACTGGCTGCTGACAACCATCGACTCCTACAAGGATAAAGTCCGAGGAAGTAAGCGCATCTTTGAAGTTGGCGAGAAATCGAGCCGCGCTCTCACGTGTGAAGTTGCCAATCGATGAACCCATGGTCATGATACAGGTGCTTCGGTCATCCTTCCGAACCTTTCTCAGCCAGTCCAGAGCATCGTCGTACGTGCCATGCAAGGCATTGAAGGTGACATATTGGTACGTGGTGATATCGAGTTCGGAAAATGTCCGCTTGAGCTCTGACAGAGAAAGGTCTAGCGCATAGTATTCTACGGGCTTTTGAGCCTTTTCGAATGCTCTGAGTAAGATATCGATCTTGCGCAGGTTTCTGTCCACTGATCAGTATAAGTGCGAAAGTGTGACTTGGTGACGGCAGTCATACCCGCTTCCAAGTTCCAATAAACGAGAATTGGCTGGGATTCGTGAGGCGATGGCGCTGGCATGTCTGGTCAGGGCCTCGATTTCAGCGTTTGTAAGGTAGTATTCATCCAGATAGGTGATCTCCTCAAACAGCTTCAATCCTTGTTCTGCGATTGTTTAGTGTTTGTCTCACACAGCCAGAACCTCTATACCATCATATAACAACAACGTCGGAAATGTGCGGGGCTGTCCATCAACAGGATTCAGAGAGCGACTGAGGGTCTCCAAGAGGGACTGATCCGACTTGTCTGAGCGAATATCGAAAATCGGCACCCCGGCAGGATCAAAGGATCCCATAGTGGCAAGTGTGGTTTGGGGTTGTTTCATTCACGAAAGAGAAAGTAATGCAGATGGAACGGGGCAAATCTTGGTTGTGATATATGTGTTGATGATGGAAGTGGTCATGCAAAGGTTTTAGACGAGGGACGAGCAGGCTTCCGACTCCACTTTACCTTTGACCAGGCAAGGCAATTGTTGTGTGCTAATCAACTTGGGATATTTCAATTGCTCCGCCGGGAAAGTGGCTGAGGTAATAAACTATCAGACAGTTCATAAAAGGGTGTTGAGCACAAAGGTTTACCGAGCATTGGCTCATCGGGCCTGTAGAACACTCTGTCATCGATTCGGTCTGAGCGTAGTGGTTGTGGAGCATCCCACGCATCCGTGCTCGGGAGGACCCAGATATTGACGTGTGAAGGGGTATTGTATAGACGCATGATCTGTCAACATTCTGCACATCAGAGATTTTCAAAATTAGATCCTGGCATCGACAAACAAGATCAGGATCGTTGCCATCGAATGGTAAGCCAGTGGAAAGCCACGGCAGTTTTCTTGACAGGGGATAGTCAGGCCATCGAAAGGAAAGTGTGGGGAGAAATGGAGAATGTAGTGCTGACAATGACGACTACGAGAAGAGTCGACGAGTGACATTGAGAGCCAATCCATCCACTCTGAAGTTCAGCTGTCGAACGGGTCACAAACACGAGGCACAGTTGACCCGTGGCGAGTGAGGAGGAGGCTTTTTTCAGCTATAATTCCGCTCTCGACAAGGGGCCGGCAAAAGGGCATGTGAAGCTAGACCGAGACGGTCTTCTTGCTGGTTCCGCGGATGCTCGGGGGTTCCGAGCTGACATACCAAACGCCACAATATCGTAGTATTGTGAACGCTGCTTTGACCTCGTATGCCACAAAATAGTTCTGAGTTGGACGAGATGTTCTAGTGCGCAAACTCCGTAGGCGAACGAGCGATGAGTGGTTCATGCGTATCATACTAGCCTCGGAATTCAGGCACCAGGAGTAAGCCCAATGGAAATAGTTGATAAGCATCGGAAGGTAAACACGCAGCGAGGGTCCGCCATGTGGGATGGCGCCCTCTTGGATGTGTCTCGACAGGTCTTTGTTCCCCATCAAGTCAACCAAAGTGACCACACCAGCAGAGAGGCTTCACCCGCAACTCCGAGGATCAGTAATTGTGGGTGTCAAAAAGTCGCCGAACGGAAGGAAATTCGCCCAGGAGAATAGCAGTAGAAGGGACAGGAGTTATCTCAACTCTCACACCACGAAAGAAATGAGCCTAGAGTGGGCATTGTGCAATTGAACACAGACAGTGTGAGAGAGTTGAAGTATTGAGGTACTCGTAACTCGTCCATGTAGCGAGCAGAATGAATGTCCTCTGCTTTCTTGTTTTGGCTCGATGTCGGATCAAAGTAGCTCCGTTGTCCGCCGCCGGACTAGGAAAATCATCAACACAGAAAACACATGTACTCGTACTCTGTACCAATACCACGCTCAAAAACACACACAACCACACCACATTGCATCGTAGCATATTATACAACGCGTCTTTTCGCGCAACCCGTAGCGGGTATGGTTATACTGCAGGCTTTCGTCTCCATTATTACCTGCGCACTTTGGCGATGACTGTCTGTGCACCTTCTCCTGCTTCACCTTGATCCAATCGCGAATTTCATCAGCCATGTCCAAGTCGGGCAATCTGGCCGCTCTATCGGCCATCTTGAACCCCTCAGACATACCGACCGTCTACTACGCAGAAGATCCTCCCTACCTCCCTCGCATTCTTGTCTTCTACTGGCCTGTACAGGCTGTGGGTTCGTTGGCCTCGACCTCGCGAATACGCACGACGATTCTCTCCGCAGCTGGCTTCAAGAGCTATGGTGCTTTCTCTGTTGCCCCGAATAGTAGCTACTACTCCGCAGTACACAAACTACCAGAAGAGAAACAGAGAGATGATGTGTTTCGCGGTATTGCGTTCGCTCTGTGTCGATACTTTTCCGAAGTTCCAACCGAGGTCAAGAACGCCATTGCCGATGAAAACTTGCACCATGGAATAGCATTGAAATGGGGGCAAACGCACGCGGCCCAAGTTACTGGCAGAATGAGCAGGGTCATCAATGCGGACGAAGTCATTGAAGCACTCAGACCATTTTCCAAAGAGCGGCCATCAACACCACCAACTCCAGTCAAACCTGGCTTGTCTATCAGAAAGACGAGGCCATCATTCTTGCCCTCGGAGGCGAACAACAATGGCACCAGTAGGGTTGGCAACATGTTCACTCCATCAAGAAGGTTGCCAAGCGGCCTGGCCAAGCGGTCTCCATCAGCTACTACGCCAGGAGTCCGGAAAGGCAGTGTTTCACAAGCACCAAAGCATTCGCTGGACCAGCTGGAGTCTCTACGGTTCAAGATGTGCGAATTCGTCGACACAGAAGACAGATACATCACTAGACTGCAGGATTTGATAGATCTCGTCACCAATCAAGGCCGAACTCAAAAGTCACTGAGCTCAAAATTGCAAGGCTCCCGAAACCAGAAAGCCGTGAATGCCATGATCCAATTCCCTTCATTACTGGATCAGATAAAGGATTTGAATCTAGCTTTCCTGGATGATATTGAAACGGTTCTCTCCAGCTCAGAGGATGCTGCCTTAACGTTCCTTGATCGAGCGCCTCAGAACCCTCAACTCCTCCAGACCGCGAAAGATCCCATGGGAATTTACAGTTTTGCCAAAGTTCTCCTCAACCACTTTCCTAAATTCCCAATGCCGTATAGAGAGTATCTTGACCTTCATTCTCAAGTGGCCTCTAACCTGGACCAATTTTTGAAGGAAGGCACGACCTCTATCCAACAAGCACCATCGCTGCTTATGGAGCCAGCACAACGTATATCCAGGTACGGCTTGTACATTGACACAATGCTTCCTCATGTACCTCCAAATTTCACAGTAGCGATCAAGACTCTCGAGAAAGCTCGTAAGATCATTGCCGAAATATGTGAAATGGAACCAGCTGCCTCAACGATCCTAGACTCTCTTCGCATTGAGCACGAGTCACGCAGGAAGGGGCTTTCCCCAACAAAACTACTGTCAGGCTTGACGCGGTCGAACGGTACAATTAAAGAGGCACCTGCTCTAACAGGCAGTATTAAAGGGCGGGATGTTCCTCGTCTCTTTCCCAGCTTGGGAAGAAGCTTGAGCCGTCGACAGAAGACTTCACGACCGGGTCTAGCCGGAATACTATCTGAACAGAACCCGGAGCAAGTCAGCAACTTGGCCAGGGCCAGTTCACGCAACGACGAGAACAGACCTCTTACGTCAAGTTCGGGCTTGTCTGCAGGATCAGCCGTCAAGAGACCATTGACCGCAGGATCGGCGACAACAAGTCGATCTGCTCCTAGTCCAAGTCCAGATGCTCGCATCCTCCCCACGAGTCAGGCTGCTGGATCTGCCGTGACTCATGCGAGCTTGGAACACTACAAGGCTGAACTGATGCGTGTCGAGGAGGAAAATTACAAACTTCTCCAGGAGAACGCTGAGTTGAAGCGGCAAGTCCGTGAATGTAAATGCGGTGGTGCACTGAGGCGGTAACCCCCGGGGAAAAGTGTGTTTGGACCCATGCAGCTACCACGCTGCGTCTCAGTCCGCAAAAAGGCGACGAGGAATGTAGAGGACGGAGAAGATGTAACGATTTACGAAAAACCAGACTGTTATGAACTTAATCGTTGGGTTTCTTGCTTTGGACGCGATCTCACACAAACATGGATGGGATTTGTTTTCTATTCAAACCCGGTGTATTTTTACTACGAGCAGCATGAATAGCAGCCATGGCAGCATTGCATTTTTGTGTGGCACAAGCATTGGATTCAGGTATCTAGAAAAGGAAACGTGGCTATGAGGTCTCCCGTATTTTCCTGAGTGAACACCTACACTGCTTGGATTTCTCTTTTTCGAGCCTAATTGCTATGTGGTGCCTCTAACACAGAGGGTTAAATCGTCCTAAACTCAAATCCTGACGACTGCTTCGCGCATGCTTGCTAGAGTAAACGAACGTAATGCCCCGGACATTGGCATACGGGGAGGGGGGAAAGCCCAAGACAGTAGGAGGACCGCTGTACGGCAAACAAGACTTTGACTCGTCTGTAGCATTATGGGTACAAATACACGTGCTGCTCCTACACAGTCCTGAATATCATCGTTGAGTCCAACTAGTCATCCTCCTAAAATTCGTCATCGTCCTCATCGTATCGCGCAGGCACATCGGCCCACCCGCTCTGATACCTACGTACGTCACGCTCGCTATTGAGTCTCAGCATACGCGCCTGAGCTCCATCCTCACGCCAGCACCGCGTCGTGTAATCGTCCGCGGTGGTGACAAGGTTGCCGTTCCTCGTCCACGCCACTGCGGTGACCTCCTTTCGATGAGCGTTGACGAGAGCGGTGCCGTGATAGTAGATGGGCAAAGGGCCATCGTGGCTCCTCGTAGACGATGATGCTGTACGCAGGCGTGGCGCGAGGGTAGCGTTCTCTGGCTGTCGGCGTGCGGCTTTGTTGAGGTATCGTTCGTCCGTTGGGAAAAGGACGGCACATTCTTCGCTGCTGCCTGAGGCAAGGACTTCCGTGTGAGGTTGATCATTGGTCGTGTGACGTATGGCAAGCTTGTCGTAGAATGTCTGCAGGCGCAGGGATGGGTGGCGGAAGCCATACAAGGGTCCGAGGCCGTAGACGGGCTGACGGGGTTGGCGAGCGGGTCGCGCTGTGGAAGACGAGAGGGACATCTCGGGCGCGCTGCCGAGGACGAGGTGTGCAGTCGAGTACGCGTAGATGGTGTGGTCGCGGCAGAGGGAGTATAGTCTGGACCCGTCGGTGCTCATTGCTATTGAAGTAACGCCAAATTGACGGTGGTTCTGGTGAGATTGGGGTTCGAGGGTGGCAGAGATCGGATTTGGTCGGCCGGAGCGTTGTTTGTAAGACGTACGCATATCCCAGAGCTTGATGATGGCGTCATTTTCAGATGCGCTGACTAGGAGGTGCGGTCGGCTGGCGCTGATGAAGGCACAGGTCGTCACTGCAAAGTCGTTACGTGCGGATATGGGGATTTGCTGCCGACGGCCCTTCAATAACGAGTTGTTGCGAGCTGTGTGTGCGTCACGGATGTCGTTGATCGTATTGACTTCTCTGCTATTCTCCAGAAAGGCTGCACCTTCACGTCGGAGTTCTTGGAACATCGTAGAGCCTTTCGCTTTGGCGCACCGAAGGTCCCATAGGCAAATGCTTCCGTCTCTGGAACATGTTGCCAGTATATGGCCTCCAGAGCCTGGCTGGAATTGAACGCGCTTGATCGAACCGGTGTGGCCAACGAGTGTGTGCGTCGAGACTTGCTGCTTCATATCGATAATTCGGCATGTTTGATCTCCGGACGCCGTGGCGAGTAATGCGTCGTCTTCAGACAGTTCCAAATCCATGATTGCGTTATCGTGAGGATGCATCTGTAGAAATACTTCGTTGTATGACTGGTCCTGGCTGCATGCATCATGTACACGTACAGTGCCGTCCTCATCTCCCACGGCGACCAACGACACGGTCTTGAAGCCTGTCGCACAGAATGGAAGTGATGCAACCTGTCGATTGTAGGAGTAGAAATCATCTGCTGAACTGTAAAAATTTGCGGTTTCATGTTGCCATAGATTGCTGTCGTTTGCCTCCGCTATCCTGTTTCTCACGCCGAGCCGCCTGGACAGTGCAGCTGCCGACGTGTTGATGGTACGATATGGTATTAGGGGTGAAGGGAATTCTCTGGTCGTGCCCAACGTTTCCTCATCATCATCCTCATATTCTGTATAGAAACAATCGACATAAGTCTCGGGTGCAGGCCCTAGGCCTTGAAATTCAACATCATCTTTCGTGACATGGGCGACGGAGTCTTTGCGGATCGGGGACGAGGGAAGAGACGGCACTGAGGAAAATGAGATCCTCCTCCTTTTGTTCGAGCGGTGTGTACTGTCTCTTCGGCTGTTCAGATTGGCTGCAGAAAGTTCATGTAGAGCTTTCCTCGAGCTTCGAATCGCACGCTGGAGATTTCGAGCTCTGGGCGTGAAGAACTTATTAAAACGTCTTGGGGTTACGGAAGGATTCTTCTTGACACGGCTACTTCGGCGAGGACTTTGAACCGCATCTTCGGGAATGGCAAAGGTAACAGTTTCACCGTGCGAAGGTCTTTCTGGGGTCCGCTCCATGAGCATTGAAGTACTGACTGATACTCGGAGCAGGCCTAAGGTGTCAGTCGACTCGAGGCCCAGGAAACGTGGACTGTCCAGAGTGGGCAAGAAGAGTATTAGCTGCCACTTATTTCCCAAATGGTAATGCGAGGGTCAGTCGAAGTGTAGAGGTGCACGAGAGGTCGGCCAGAAAGTGGGAGGCGGACAAGTACTGTACGCATTCCCTAATTGATTCCTCGACACGCGACCGATGAACGACGCGTCGAGCCAGGGAAAGTTAGCCGGGGCCAACTATAATTGGTGGAGCGGGTCTTTCTCCGAGAATGGAAAAACGTCCTCAGACTCCAAAAAATTTCCAGCCCGCACGACCGGTGCAGTTATTGTCAACAACAGTGTGAGAAGGCTTGCGATGCAGCTCTAAACCAGGACGGACAGTCTTTGATACCCGTCCAACTCATCTGACGAGTCTACACTCTACTGGGTTGTTTACTCACCCAATATGGCTCCCTCAAAGAGGAAGTTGACTGGCGACGAAGTCTCGACAAGCCCAGCGACCAAGCGATCGAAATCTGAGACCAAGTCTGAGGCAAAGACGAGAAAGCAGAAGCCGGTAACCGATCAAGACACAACAACACAGAAGCCCAAGCATGTGTCTGTCCTTACCAAAGAGCAACCTGCCTTTCCTCGAGGTGGTGCGGGACTACTCACTCCGTTGGAACGAAAGCAAATTCAGGTGAAAGCAAATAGAGATGTCGCAAGAGAACAAAAGAGTCATGATCTATTTGGGGGTGCATCTACACAGATAGACACAAGTGATGAAGAACATAACTCCCTCTCCGATGAGGAGGTCAAGAAGCCAGCGAAGAAGGCCAAAAGGAGCAAACGTCGACCCGAAAGCTCGACCACCGATGCTCCTGAGGTGCAGATTGGAGGCCTGAACTACAAACGCATAACGACCGACTCCTTGATTCTTGGCCAAATCACCTCCATCAGCTTAAGAACTCTCACACTTGCTCTGCCCAACAACCTAGTAGGCTACGTCCCTATCACTGCAATCTCCCCACAATTCAGCGAGAAGATCCAGGCCTTGATCAAGGGGGATGCGGATCAAAGCGAGGAGGACGAGGACAATGACGACGAAGCGAAGGATATTGCCCTGACGAATTATTTCAGAGTCGGACAATATCTGCGAGCCGCGGTGACTTCCACAGAGCAGGAAAAAGGCGCAGGCAGACCGTCAGTTCGAAAGCGCATTGAGATATCCATCGAGCCGGCCTTGACCAATGTCGGCTTGAAACGAACAAATCTTGCGCCAGGAGCTACTGTCCAGGCCTCTGTCCGAAGTGTTGAGGACACTGGGTTGGCGGTCGACATGGCCTTTACCGACGACGGAGAGACGACTCGCGGGTTCATCCCCAAGAAGGAATTACCGGATGATGTATCGTTGTCTGATATCCGAACAGGGACTGTACTCTTGTGTACCGTTCTTGAGGGTCTCTCGAAGGGCAAGGTCTTGAAACTCTCTGCAAATCTGTCAAAGAGTCCGATTGTCAGGTCTGCACCATCCATCGACACCTTCCTTCCAGGCACTCAGGCTGAAGTATTGATCACGCACCGCCCTGACTACGGTCTCGCTGGCAAGATCATGGGTATGCTTGATGTGACGGCTGATCTAGTGCACTCGGGCTCCTACAAAGACAAAGAAGCATTTTTGGCCAGGTTTGAAGTTGGCAAGAAGATAACAGGTCGACTGGTCTGCAACTTCCCTACGTCCGATATCAAAAAGCTAGGATTTTCCGTGCTCGATGATTTGGTAGATATGAGCCCGGACGAAGGACTCTCGAACGAGGCAGATGGCAAGCTGGCTTTATCTTCCGTTGTAGACGAGGCGACAGTGGTCCGCGTAGAGCCTGGGCTAGGTGTCTATCTGCAGTTGAACGAGGATAATGTTGGTTTTGCACATATCTCACGTCTTTCCGATGAAAAGGTCGATACGTTGTCCGAAATCAGTGGTCCATTCAAGCTTGGTACTAACCACAAAGCGCGGGTCCTGGACTACAATCCTATCGACAACCTCTACGTCCTCTCACTCCAGCAAAAGGTACTCAGCCAACCATTCCTCCGCTTTGACGACGTTCCACTTGGAGCTGTGGTCAAAGGAACTGTCGAAAAGGTTATCATCGGCACAAACGGTGTTTCCGGCTTATTGGTCAATCTAGCAGAAGGCATCAGTGGTCTGGTTCCGCAAATACATATGTCTGATGTGGACCTAAAGCATCCAGAGAGGAAGTTCCGAGTAGGCCAGACGGTGACGGCAAGAGTGCTCTCAACCGATCCAGCTAGGCGCCGGCTGAAGTTGTCTCTGAAGAAATCAATCGTTAACAGTGACCAAAAGGCATGGCTCAGTTTCGACGACGTCGAGATTGGGAATTCAACAGTTGGGACCTTGACCAAGGTGGATCGATTTGGCGCAGTCGTCCGATTTTTTGGCCCAGTACGGGGTTTCCTCCCTGTCCACGAAATGAGCGAAGCATATATCAAAGACGCTACCGAGCACTTCAGGGTGGGGCAAGTCTTGACTGTCAATGCTATCAGCGTCAATGCGGACGATAGACGCCTTACGGTCTCTTGCAGAGATGTAAACGCCAATCCATCAACCGAGAGCGCACTTGCTGTACTGAAGCACGGCTCGCTCGTCAGTGGCACTGTGTTTGAAAAATCACAGAATGACATCTTATTAAGGCTAGAAGGCTCGGATGCTATTGCACGCTTGACGTTGGATCATGTATCGGATGGTTCTCCAAGTAAGCGAGCTTCTGCTTTCAACAAAATCCGGGTTGGTCAAAAGCTGGAAAATTTGGTTATTTTGCAAGTGCAAGCGAAGAGGAGACTTGTTGTGCTCACGAACAAGCAAAGTCTAGTCAAAGCAGCTCAAGATGGAACTCTCCTAAAGAGCTACGAAGAGCTTCTGCCCAACGCGCTCGTCACTGGCTACGTGTCGAACATCACCGAGGATGGTGTATTTGTGTCTTTTGCCGCAAATATTAGTGGTCTCATTACACGAAAACAGGTCCCAGTAGAGCAGGAAGATCAGCCTGACTTTGGCATGACAAAACTCCAGCCTGTTACAGCGAGGGTTCTCTCTATTGACTACAAGGGCGCTACTCCGCGATTTTGGCTCACAATGAGGGACAGCACAATCGTAGACGGCAGATCGAAACCAACGGCTGAAGATCCGGCCCTGCCACTTCCAGACGTTGTTGAACCAATCGATACGAACCTCAAGACCTTGGATGATCTGTCAGTGGGCAGGATAACCAAAGCACGAATCACTTCTGTGAAAGAGACGCAAATCAATGTTGAGCTCGCAAAAAATGTTCAGGGACGAATCGATGTGTCTGAAGTTTTTGACGGGTGGAAAGACATCAAGGATCGCAAACGACCGCTGAAGCAATTCAGTCCTAAGCAAGAACTCGCTGTCAAAATCCTCGGAGCCCACGACACCAGGAACCATAGATTTCTGCCACTGACGCATCGACAAGGAAAGAACACGGTCCTTGAGCTTTCATGCAAACCCAGTTCTGTGACTGAATCTGGTAACGCGACTCTGAAGCTGCAAGATGTGTCTGTTGGCTCTTCATGGCTGGCCTTCGTCAACAACATCACAGAAGATTGTCTCTGGGTCAACATATCACCAAGTGTACGGGGAAGAATTCGAGTGACAGATGTGTCCGATGATCTTTCTCTCGCGTCAAATGTAGAGGCAAACTTCCCCGTCGGTTCGGCGCTTCGTGTGCACGTTGTGTCTGTGGATGCAGAGAAGAACCGTCTTGATCTTACTGCAAGATCAGATGCGTCCGTCGGCTCACTCACCATCAAGGACATATCGAAAGGTCTCATCCTCCCTGGCCGGGTCACAAAAGTCACTGATCGCAATGTTCTTGTTCAGCTCAGTGAACATGTTGTGGGCGCTGTCGAACTTCTAGATATTGCTGACAACTACAACGATGCCAACACTGCAAGATTCCAGAAGAACGAGGTCCTTAGAGTCTGTGTACTCGACGTAGACGTTCCCAACAAGAAGGTCACGTTATCTACACGTCGGTCCAAAGTCCTGAGCTCATCATCTCCCGTCAGTGACCCTGAAATTACGTCCGTGGACCAACTTGCCGTCAATGATGTGGTTCGGGGGTTCATCTGCAACATCACTGATAAAGGAGTTTTTGTGACCCTTGGACACGGCTTAACGGCCTTTGTTAGGGTAAGCCACTTGTCAGACCAATATCTGAAAGATTGGAAGGATCATTTCCAGCGAGACCAACTGGTCCAGGGCAGGATTACACTAGTCGACACGGCATCCGGTCATATTCAGATGAGCCTGAAGCAGTCTGCCTTGGATCCGAATTATAAGGCGCCTCGTACGTTCGGCGACTTGCATGTAGGGGATATTGTTACTGCAAAAGTCGTCAAGGTCGAATCATTCGGCGTTTTCATCGTTGTCGATAACTCTGAAAACGTCCGTGGCCTTTGCCATCGTAGCGAAATCGCTGAGCAGAGGATTGAAGATGCCACAAAGCTATTCAGTGAAGGAGACGCTGTCAAGGCTAAGGTGCTTAAGCTTGAACCTGCCAACCGCAGGGTAAATTTCGGCATGAAAGCTTCTTATTTTGCGGATGTTGATGATCTTGATGCGGCGTCCGACGACGATGACGACGACGACGACGACGACGACGACGACGAGGATGGTGTGAACCTTGACGAGATCTTGGACAACGATGATGAAGATCTTGAAGCAAGCGAAGACGACGAGGAGGGAAGCGACAACGATGACAGGGAAGCTGATGATTCTGAGCTTGAGGACAGCGACGACGAAACGAAACCCGCGAGTAGCAAACCACAAGGCCTCAGTGTTGGCGGCTTCGACTGGACAGGAACATCCGGACTGGTCGATACCAAAGCCACAAAGCGTGCCGCTGAAGACTCCGACTCAGACAACGAACAAGCCAGCAAGTCACACAAGAAAAAGAAGAAGCGAGCAGCACCGGTCGTCGATCACACAGCAGACCTCGATACCAATGGGCCTCAATCCTCTGACGACTTTGAGCGCCTCCTCCTCGCCGAGCCCGACTCGGGGGATCTCTGGCTCCAGTACATGGCGTTCCATCTTGGCCTAGAGGAAGTCGATCGGGCCCGTGAAATCGGCGAACGCGCATTGCGATCCATTGGGCTCGGGCCTGGGTCCGAGGAGGAGAAACTGAAAGTCTGGACGGCCCTTCTTAACCTCGAAGACGCCCGCGGCGACGACGAGAGCCTCGATGCAATCTTCAAACGCGCGTTGGAGTACAATGACCAGCACCAAATCTATTCGCGGGTCACGAGTATCCTTATCCAGTCCGGCAAATACGACAAGGCGAGCGTGAAGTTCAACGAGATGCTGAAGAAGTTCAAGGCCGATCCGGACGTTTGGGTCAACTATGCCACGTTCCTGTTCGACGTGGTCAACAAGCCCGACCAAGCTCGAGACCTGCTCCCCCGTGCGTCCAAGACGCTGCCGTCCACCACCAAGGACAAGAAGGAAGAGAACAGGACGCGGTTCGAGTTGACCAAGTCCTTTGCCCTGTTGGAGTTCAAGTCCAAGAACGGCTTACCTGAGCGTGGACGCACGCTGTTTGAGGGTCTGCTGGCCGAGTACCCGAAACGTTTGGATTTGTTCAACGTCATCCTCGACCAGGAGGAGAAGCTGGGCGACCAAGAGAAGGTGCGAGAGACGTATGAGCGCGTCTTGAGGGTGAAGCTCAAGAAGGAGCAGGCGAGGCATTTCTTCAACCGATGGCTCAAGTTCGAGGAAAGGCACGGAGACCAGCGCAAGGTGGAAGAAGTCCAGGCCCTCACGGCCGAGTGGGTGCGTGATTATGCGGCCAGACAGCAGCAGGCCAGTGAATAGATGCGTTCAGAGGCAACGCAGCTGAATGGGGCTTCTGTTTCGTCCATATGGGGTCCTGTGTGCTCGTTGACCGTACCAGGAGTAATGGAAAGAGATATAGAGTAGGAAGGGGAGAAAAGTTTCTCGATGTAGCTGCAGATCTGTATATTGGTCAGACAGCCTATAGAGAGACAGCTATTACAGTAGCCGCGAAGTACTACAAGTATAAACACTACGAGAACTCTATTCATTATCCATTGTTGTTTTCTCAAGTAATGAGAGACCGGTGCTCGAGGGGCTTTTCTTTGCAAAAGGCAAGAAGAGTCCTTTGGTCGCTTGAGAAAGGACAAATTGCACACGCCGATGTCGGTGGGATTCTTACCTCAGGTATTCCGTAGAGTCCATTGAGCAAATTAACCTATTCTCCCCACTTAACGACTGTTGTTGCTGCGATTTTGCCTGGACTTCCATCGTTCTGACCAACCTAGTCAGTACTAGGTGCAGCAAACTACAGGCATTGAGAGTGAGGGCTATCGCCAAGTGGTACAATGGGTAGGTTGGTTGACGGTGAGGTGCTTCGGAGGCTCCCTTGGTATAATACACCACATACCCACTGTATATTGCACAGATACGGTAGTTCTTGGACGCATGTAGGGCAGGGCGTCATTCAACCAGCTCGGGTCCAACATAAACCCGGGCAAATACCTGGGCAGGGTATACGCTAAGCAACAACAGTCCTCGTATCGCTTTCATTCCGGAGTGAGGTGAACCCTGATTTCCTTTGATTGACGCCGAACGATTCCCTAGCTTCCCAGACCGTCGGAGCGCGTACGAGGCAGTGGGTATATGAGATCCCGTGCATGGGTTGATACTGTAGCCTTGTCCACTCTTGCCATTCCGCGCGGGCGAAGGAAAGATTAATAGGTAGATTGTGGCCCAGAAAAGAGCTTTTTTGACGTTCTATCTCTCCCGAGAGTGTTCGGGAAGTCGCGAAAGTCAAAGCATCGGGTCTGGATGAAGATGTTGGTACGAAGTGTGGGCTGTATGCTCGGAGTAGATTGCCGTGCTTTGCTCTCCAAGAGAAATGTACCTGGAGAGTGAGCCGCTAGGGCTTTGGAAAGCTTGGACACCAATTCAAACGCCGCTCAGAGTAAAGTAGTCTGGTTCGTTAGTTGTATACTTTGAAAATGTATCTGTGAGAATAGCAGTGCAGTAGTCTACTCGTTATGCTCGGCAAGGACTTCATTTCGGAACCCTCATTCCTATTAGTGCTTCGGACTGCTTCCCACGCTTTTATTGTACCCGTCTGTACTGTATTCGGGCGACTACTAGACAATCGTCGCTACTCGGTGTGGATTCTTCAGATTGAGAGCGGCCGTCTCCGAAGGGACATGTCCATTCTAGAATTTCGATTGTGGGCTCGAGGGTACTTCGCAAATACGCTAGGTAAGCAGGGTCGCAGAGGTACCCATTTTCACGTCGAGTCCGCCGAGAATGAAGTCGGAGAAAAAAGGACATGGCAGGATTTTGGTGGTGTTGTAGCCGCCGACGGCTCTTTTCCCTGTATCTAGTTAGTAAGTCAGTGCCGTAGCCGGCACATTCGATCCGACATTTCTGTTATTCTTTCGATTTGCAAGGGCATCAATCATGGCCCGGCCCCCCACGAACCACGAAGCTGGAAGTACTCCGTAAGAGCAGTCGTATTGTACCTTGCATCTCTTCATCAATGGCAACACGTGTCAATCTCTGGTGTTGCTTCTGGTAACTGGGTTGCATTTTGCCTCCTGTGGAATGGATTTTCGTTCTTGTTCTCGTATAATAACGTCAATGTGAAACAGTCGTTTGACGAACGTCACGTTGCTGCCTGTGAGTGTCGGAGGGCCACCAGGTTACTCGTATAGGATCATATTGTTGTACAGTACTTCGTACAGGGCATCCTTCCGCAAGGACCCGTGGTTGTGGAAAATATTACTCCAGAATAACTGTCCTTTACCAATCGCTTGGACCCGAGAGGAGGGACTGGTCTCGTCAAACTAATAGTGTTGTCGGCTTGGTGTAAGATGAGTTGAAGGATTTCGGTACGATTGTTTCGTAGGGTGCTACTGAGCACTAAGAAGGACACAGATGCAACAGTCGTGTGATGTGGGCGTCAGGAGGATGTCTTTAAGTAACACAATTACATAGTGTAATGTAGTTACCAGGGTACCTCGCAGTAAGTGAGTGATCTGCCATTGAGAGGATGAGTTGTCTGTCGATTACTCGATGGCGGCAGGTTTGGGCGACGACGAGAATCGTACGAGAGTCGAAGGCTACGGAGAAGAGAGACTCAAGGTGGGTTGCAGCAGCCGAAGCCTAGCGATCCCCATTTGCAAAACAAATCCAGACCCCGTGTGTAGTGGCCCCAATCCCGGGTGAGTTCCCTGCTGGTACGGGCGATACAATAGGCGTGGAGGCCATGCGAGCATCAGTGGTGGGAGGCTCCCTTGGGCCCCTGCAGGCTCCCTAAGTCAGGTCTAAGGGGTCTCTGGCGGTGCCTAGCATCGCCTAAGCTTCGTCATCCGGGCGTCATCCCACAGCACGTCCAGCTGTCATCGCCGACTCCCCGAACCAATCGCTGCCCGTCGATTGCCTTATCTCTCGCTCACACGACTGAGACCCCCAAGTTCCCAAAGGTGGCCCCAGCTGCCGAGCAGTCGGCGACGCTCAGGCCCAGTGCCCCTACTGTACATCGCGACTCTCAGCTGTGCTAGCATTGATTGCCCTCGTCCATCATTATCGTATCTCTCCCACTGCATCCGTCCTCACAAGTCTCTCATCTCTTCACATCTGAGCGTCGACAATATTTGTTACGAGGTTGTTGTCCACCAACCCATCCGCCGTCGACCATCTCCGATAACGTTACCAGAGTGTAGGCCTCCCAACAGCCAACGATGTCACGATAGGACCTCTGCAGCATCGACTGCAGCCCGGGCATGGTGCCTATTGAACTAGGTTGCTATTGTATAGGTTTAGATCTCGAACCGCTATGATGATGGTCCCTCGGGCTTTCGTCCCGGCGTCAATGGGCCAGAGCCAAACAATCAATTTTGACGAGAAAGACGTTCTATCGAGAAGGAGATCTCCTATCAGAAATTCAGGCTCACCGACGCGGTCTGCCCTCTCCCAAAGCCTGTTGCAGCAGACTTCAGATTCATACACTCCATTTTCAGATCCGGTGAGGATCCCACCGCGTGTCCAAAAACACCTCTCCCCTCCGCCGAGGCGACCTGCGCCGTCTTCCCTCCAACCCTTACGAGATGAAAGTAGCCATTCCACACCGGAGATATCAAGGAGAAGAAAAGACTCAGTGCAAGATGTTTTATCATCCACAACCATACCCATTCGACGGAAACCGAAGCAAAGAACAGCGCAAAGAATACCCAATTGCGACTATGTCGCCGATTTCAGCAAACTACTCAGAGATGATGTTCCTTCTAGCGGAGAGACGAGTTTGGCAGGAAGTTGGGCAAACCCACAATTTGAAGGCCTCTTCGGAGCCATTGACGGTTTGCTTGAAGCGCAAATGATAGTGGGAAGTGAAGGTCTTGATGCCGGTATCCTGTCCACGAGGTCCCTGTCCACCGAATCCATGCCATCTCTCGAATCTCAAGACGGTTCAAGTACTACTGATCTGGCTAGCTTCTCACCGGCCACACTTCGATCGCCGTCGTCGGACCACAGACTGCGGCAGATGGTCAATTCAGAGGATGCTAGCAACGAACATCCTCTTCTTGCCATCGAAGACGACGAAGACTTTGGCGGCATCACGACTTCGGACCTGGCCATGTCTCCTTCACCAAAACATTCGCGAAGGGCGATGCCAGAAAAACGCTCCAAGACGTTCAAATCGAGTCTCACAGCATCCTTGAAGGCTCTAAAATCAGCAGCACAAACCGTCTCCAATATAGCCAGTACTCCTCCGCTCGTACAGCCTGACGAGTTCTTATCAAAGTCCATATTTGACTTTCAGCCTTCGTTGACCGACGATCGCCGTCCGCCTCCATCCGATGAACCCCCATCCGCCGCTCTTCGGCGGTACCTCAATCCCCACGCTTTCGTTGCGGCAGACTCTCCCGCGCAGCTCCATTTCTGGCTGGACGAAAAGCCCGACCCGTCTACATGGCAGGCGGAAACAAGGCCTAAACTCAAAATCAAAAGGAAGTACCGCAACCACCACGCCACTTCCACCGCTGCCCGCGAGAAGGGTGGCGTTTCGGGTCCAAGAAATACGACATCCCAGCTCCCACCCGTAGTACCCTTGGCCACATGTATCCCTTCCAGTGTTCGCACTGCTCACGCATCAAGTCCACCGACCTGGCTGGAGCCAGACGGCACACCTAGCAACAAGCATAGGGCGGCGCAGTCTCTTTTCGACGAGGTCGACGGGAGAGTAGGTGAAGGTCAGCCTCGACCACGCGAGCCTCGTGAGAACAGGGACTTTTTACGCATCTTTGTATGCGAAATGAATATGCGCAAGAGTGGAAAGTTGAGCGACGATGCCACAGGACATGCAAAGTTGTGGCTACCACCTGTCGATGAGGTCGAGAAGGATCCCGAGCGACAGTCAAGACGCTCCAGCAAGGAGAAGGCCAATTATGTCAGCTCGGAAAGATGGACGAGTTGGAACAGTGATGATTTGTGATTGACGACGGCTTGTCACTTTTAATGTTTTGTTTGAAATGATTATGAATGTCTCTGCATGTGTTGAAGGGTATCTTCTTGTGGGAACTTTGTGACACAATTCGTTCAGCAAGCGTTGTTTTGAAAGCGAGGGCGATGACATGATGAAATTCTTCAAGCCTTTTCTTTCCGTTTTGTTTTTACGGCGCTCTTGAAGAGTACAATTCAACCACGTTGGGTCTTTCCGGGCCTATGTTTCTGACCATGTTTCAGTCTTGTTCGTTGAGGTCCCTAGGTTGACTTGGATGAGCTTTTGGCAAAGCTGAGAGCTGAGATGGATATGTACATTATAGTACTCATATAGGGATGCGAACTACTCCGTACAGTACAATCGAATGATATGGAGATGACATGAGAAATGACTGGGGGCGATTTCTTTACCTATACAAGAGTACCTTTCGTCGACATGCCATGCCGAAAATCATTTACAGTTATGTATCTTGGGTAGTACATACTCCGTCCGGATGAGTCTGTACATTGTTACCTGTCTGTAAACAGTCCAAACTGTCCGAATCCGAGTCCGAGGGCATTCGCTGTAGATGCTTCGTACAGTAGAGTAGAGTACTCTGTGTGTGTGAGAGAGAGGGGGTGAATGTGGTGGTGAATTTGGCTGGACCGACGTCGGTGGCTTGGTGCTTGGGGGCTCTTCTCGAACAGCATGCCTTGCGAGGAAAGGTGGGAGGAGAGATCTTTTACCGTCACCTATTGTACAGTACTACTTTCCAAGTGTACTCCGTAGTATCTGTATGGCACTGTACGATAAACCCGGGGGCCTAAAAAGGCACGTTACGTACCTCTAGAGCCCTCTGTGTAGGCATTTTCTTCACCACGGCTTTCTTTGGCTGTTTGTTTTTGACTGCGCCCTCCTTGACTTGTCTCCAGCCCCCAGCATGATCTACTGTACAGCCGTGTATGGTGTCCATCGAGAGTACATACAATGAGAATGAGAATGGGAATTGGCGTCTGCCTGTACCAGCGAGGACCGAGCATCTCTCTCTCTCACACACACACATAGAGGCACAGAGGCACCCCCCCCCCCCCCCCCCTGTACTCGAACTCATACTATATGTACACGACGAGTAATATTCCGAAAATAGGTAACCGTAGACCGAGTGAATTTGTCCCATGCTCATGTGCAACACCTTTACTGTACAGTCGTCCATTGGTGTGTGAGAAACTTTGAGGTGGTTGGTATCTTTCTCGGACTCGGTGTTACGAAAAGGGAAACCATCTCGAAGTGCGACGTCGGTGTTAATAGTACTCGTGTTCAAGGTAGGCTGTACTCTTTTTTCAACGAGGTGGAAATGAGTGGCTTGTGTTGTAGAGGTGACGTGGACTCCCATATGTACTGCGTTTCGCGTACTCTGTAAAACGTATAAGATGAAGGTCAATCCTGTTCCTCTCTACATACCTAGATACCATACTCGTACTCCCGACTATATTATACACCCCTTACCATCCAACACCAACACCAACGTCTCCAAGAACTACAAAGCCCAACCAACACCAGCACAAAAGGTCCACAGTCCAGACAAGTCAAAGACTTGAACACGAGCAACCCCATCACCAAATAAAAAGAAAAAGAATACAAACAATGGGTCTTATCAAAACAGCCATCATCTCCGGCGTAGCCATATACGGCGTCAACAAGATTGCAAAGAGTGCCGAGAACAAACGACGCGACCAACAATCAGACCGCACCGACTACTACCACCGCGACTCTCAAACACAAGCGCGATACAGGGACATGGGCATGATGGACGAAGGATACTATCACGCTCCCCCAAGCCAGGGTGGCCAAACGTACCAAGAAAAGGGACAACCTCGAGACATGATGAACTTTGTTGATCGTCGCTCGTACCCATCCGATTATGACCTCGACCACAACAAAAAAAACACGAGCCGGCACCAACACCAACAACAGCCTCTTTACATCCAAAACGACCCATACGCCCCATTACCCGCGTCTCGTAATGGGAAAGAGTACACCATGTACGGCGGATATGATGATGGAACCAACGCACCACCACCACCACCTCCTCCGCCGCAGTACGAGTACCAACCTCAACCCCCATCCCAGTACCAGTATCGACCTAGCCAACGATATCAGCGCTCGGGGTTCGTCGAGCCAGACGAGCTTTCCCAGTCGGATTTGCAAAGTCGGAACGGACACGGAAACGGAACCACCACCGCCGAAGAGACCCGGGGTAGTGGCTCGTCCATGTTGAACGGTCTGGCGGACTTTTTGAACGGTGATGGTAAGAAAGGGGATAGGTCCAAAGACTTGAAGAGGATGTCTGCCAAGTAACATAAATACCCTTTTCCTTTCCTGCTGGGCTACCCAGGCATTTACACCGGCTTTTGAGGCTGGTGCGGCGAACATACTTTTTTGTTATCGAGCGATATAGCATGGCAGTCTGACGAATCGAGGCGTCATGGGCATTGATGTCATCAGAGAAGTGTGCTTGGGATGTTTTTTTAGCCGGGCGGGTGATTATCCTTTTTGCCCATTTTCAAATCAATACAGGTCATCAACATCTCATCCATACAACTCTTGGTTTCAACCAACACCCCATATACCTAGAGGATCCTGAACACCTGCGTCTCCATTCCGATGTCTTTCTTTCTGAAGCCGTTTCACTCTCTTCGCTAGGAGCCCGAGAGCGATCGGCCCGACTATCGTGCACAACAATATCGCCCACGTCACGACGAGGTAGATTTCAGAAGTCGATTGGACGTTGTTTCCGTCGGCGGCGAAAATGCCATTACTTGCCGCAAGGGCAGAGATCAAGAACCCGATCTCACCTCTGGCGACCATGGCACTGCCTAGTAGCCACGCGGGATAGAGAGATTTTGGCCGCGGGACGGCCTTGTCGCGTCTCTTTTCCATTTCCCTCTTTGCCGTCTTCTTGTCGTCAGAGGTCTCGGTCTTGGAGGCAGGGTGGTCGGTCGTGAAGCGGACGAGCCAGAGTCCACAGCACAACTTGCCAAGGGCCATCAAGATCGCATACACGATTCCACGCCAGACGATGGTCCCCCGGAACATTTTGGTGATGGGTATCGAGAAGCCAATGGATCCCTGTAAAAGCCCCGGATTAGTATCATGTTGGAGAGATGGGATGTTTGGGTAATCAATCACATACGAAGAAAAGAGGTTTCAGGATCCGCTCTACCACTTGACTATAGTATTGGTTGTACATGCGCATACTTGGCCCTTGGGGTGTGGATGTCTGCTCCGGACGTTCTGCAGACTGCGCGGTCTCACTCGTAGCGTGATGGTCTTTTTCTGGCGGCGGTGTCGGCAGCCGTGAGCTGGGACAGGGTTGAATGTCCAGATTGTCAGGACTGTCTTTTGACAAGGTAGGTGAAGAGGCCGGTCTCGGAGCCTCTGTATTGGAATGAGACTGCAAGGACCCTGTGGCAGCACTGGACGGTTCGCTCGACCCTTCTGATGCTGACGTTGACAGATGTTGACCACTGCTGGCCGACCGAGTCGTTTGCACCTCGACAATCTGCTCATCGAACCAGGAAAGACCAGCACCAGCAAGATACGCTGCAAACAGTGCCGAAGTGCCTGCGTAGCTGGCGGCGGAAACGAGCGCCACCAGTACTCCAGTTGAAAATAGGAATGAAATAGACCTTCGATTGCTTACACTGTCCCACAACCACCTTGGAAACGCAACTTTGCTCTTATTCCACTTTTTGAGTACAGGGCCGACCACGAATGTGCAGAAGATGGGCAACAAGACGGCGAAACCCAGAGACGCAAAAATTGGTCGCAAGAGAGTTGAGGCTGTGAAGCTTCCAGATTGACTGCCCAGATTGGCTATGACTTGTACCATGATCAGACCGATCACATCATCAAGCATTGCAGCACTCGTAAGAACGATACCCAAACGGCTCGTGGTGAGACCTGTCGTCTTCAGCAGACTGAAGGTTGTCCCGAGACTGGTAGAACATAGAGCTGCTCCTGCAGCAAAGGCTTGGAGATTGCTGGCACCGGCGATGGCAAGCAGAGAGAAAGAGAATGCAATGGGGAGTAAAATTCCGGTGGCAGCAACACACATGGAGAGAACCAAGTTTTTCCGCACAGACTTGACTGAGGTTGCCAGGCCACCTTCGAACACTATGGCTATTAGGCCCAGGTAGCCAAGCTGGGTGGCCGTCTGCTCGAAGGTATGAGACAACATTCTCGAGCCTGGCGTTCCCCATGCCATACCGATGAAGATCTGTCCCACGAGACCACAGTAGAAGACATGGTCAAGAAAGGTGTTTACGACATTGGAGAGCAAAAGAAAAGAAGACTGGATCAGGATGGTGCCGATGCTCGGTTCTTCGTATGGAATCGCCGCATCCGCCATCCTTCCCATAGAGGAGGACTCGGTGGATGGGCCACAAGCCAACCCTGAATACTATGTCGTTTCGTTTGCAGTGTCTTCCATTTATTTCTCTAAGCAAATGAAATCACAGGTCTGATTAAGTAGGGGATCGAGGTAGCTAGATGGGAAAGTTGGCCGAGTAAATGATTACCTAAGCAGATGCTTGCCCTTACAACCACAACGCTAGGCCATTCACTTTTCTCGGACACTCATCTCATGGTCCAGTGTCACCGTCACTCATGCATCTAAATCATAATCTATTGCTCTTTCACCGTGTTTCCTTGTGTCTGTGACTCATCGCAGTCGCCGGTCTGCACCCGCTTCCGCTTTGGCACCTTCGTAAGCCAAAACAAAAAGACAGCCGCCGCAATATTGAATGCGATGTAGCTCCAGAAGATGCCAAAATTTCGCCATCGGTCGTTGTAATTGGCACTCACGCGTTGCAGAAAGACGTTTGTATCATTCCCACTGCAAAAGACACATTCGGTGGTGGACCCTATGCTGCCCGGTGTGAGGTAGCCACCCGATGCTTCGATGTAGGGCGTCATGTAGGTAGAGCAGTTCAACGGCGGCGGCGGGGCAAACCGCAGCAACTCTTCCGTGGCGCAAGTGATTTGCGAGTTACCGAGCCCCACGGACAATACACCTGAGAAAAAGTAGGTAAAGGGGGAAACACGATACATGAAGATCCAGAAACCAGGCAAAGCTTTCGGAGTTGCTAGAACGCTAAGCAACTATCAGTAAAGACCGGGGGGGAATGCCAAACTCGAGGACGGGGAATGGAAAGGAACATACCCGCAAAATATCATGGAAAGCGAATGTAACAAGTTGGTGATGTTGCCACCGGCCTCGGCGGAGTCAACGGCCGCCATCACCATGTTTGTAAAAGTGCCCGCGAAGAGCATGAAGGCAAGAATGAAGAGGAACATCAGCCCTTCCCGCTCTGGACCTTGGCCCGCCTCGACTGCGTTGTGATGCAGTCCAATGGGATAGTACCAGGAAACGAAAATGAGAAAAGCGGACGCTATGTTCCACGGCATTTCCACGATCGTCATGGACAGGACGAATACCTTCCAGGAATAGGTCTTGGATGGGCTCTCTCGGGCTTCGTAGAGCGTGCGCTGGTAGACATAGTGAGGCATGATTTGTGAGCAGACGTTGGCGAATATCACCAGTAACATGAAGATGGCAAACATCTGGTTCTGAACCCCTTGAAGCGAGTTGGGCATTTGCCAAAAGGAGAACCCGATAAACAAGCTCTGCGAAACGTTAGATTAACCCTCTAGTCTTTGAATATTCCCTTCGTTTCCATCGAACTTACGCTGAACAGACAAAGAGCAAGCTTGCTGAACAAGTAGGATGGCGTACGCCAATATTGCTGAAATACGCGCTTCAGAACGATCCAAAGCTGCGTTCCAAAAGGCGCAGCGAAAGGGCGCAATGCGTCAGGGTCGCTGGTGTCATTGAATGAGACCGGTCGCTGAGTAAAGTTTTGCTTCATTCGAGCCAGTTTGGCTCTGATGGCTCTGCGATTTTCGGAGTTGTCCCATATGGCCGGCCAATCCTGCGTGCACTCTGATCCAGTCGTCGCACCTGTCACGGCGAACATCCACTCTGCTGGATTCTCCCTGCTGCTGCAGGATCTGGCCCCGTGACGCTCAAAGTAGCCGGTGACTACCTTGGACGATGGGCCAATCTCGCCGAAATACAACGTTTTGCCCTCCCGAGAGAGGAGAAGTAGCTCGTCGAATGCTTGGAATAACTGCGCCGAGGGCTGGTGGATGGTACAGAGGATGGCTTGGCCATTGTCTGCGAGCTTTCGAAGGAGTGCACATATTGACCACGCAGTCTGGCTGTCCAGCCCTGGTATGAAAACATCCTGGTCAGCCTGGTCTCCAATGGGGGTCTCAAAAAAATCTAACCGGACGTTGGTTCATCAAGGAATAACAACAATGCTGGTTTGGCAGCCAGCTCAACCCCAATCGTCAGGTGCTTTCTTTGCTCAACGTTTAAGCCTGCACAGACGTCAGAAGTCTCAGATCGAAGTGTTCCCGAGATTGTGTCGAAGGAGTTCATAATCGGTCGATACTCACCTTCTCCAGGGACTCCAACTATGGCGTCCGCATACGGCTCCATATCGAGCAACTTGATGACCTCTTCCACATATGCAACCTTTTCGGCGTCTGGTGTAGTTCTCGGCTGACGCAGAAGGGCGCTGAAAGTCAAAGCTTCTCTAACCGTTGCAGTTGCGAGGTGCAGGTCCTGCTGCTGGACATAGCCCGTCTTTCGTTGAAAGCCCGTGTCCCGCGGCTGCCCATTGACCAGGAATTCACCCCTCACTACACCAAGAGTCGCTCGACTGGCTAATACGTCGAGTAAAGTGGTCTTGCCGGCTCCAGTGACACCCTAGAAAGGGTATTAGCTGTGTTTTTATCCAGTGAAGTCCCGCACCTGGACGCGAAAAGTGAACTACTTACCATTAATGCGGTGAGACGGCCTGGTTTGACCCATCCATCGATTTGATGTAAGAGCCTTCGTGTGTTCTTCCTGACTCCGATATCATAAGTGACATCGCTCCACTGAAAGACTGCAGTCTGCTCCTGGAGACGCTTCGGAGATTGAAACACTGGTCCTTCTGGTCTGAAAATATCGGAAGTGATTCTATCTTCCATATTGGCTTCTTCATCCGTATTCGATGGGATGTAAGGCACACGGCCTCGCCTAAACAGCAGGATTTCGCCTTTGGACTTCTTTCCCGAGATATACTCAATTGCAGCTAAGTGGACGACACAACCGGCGATCATTAATGCTATCATGATGCCAAAGTTCCTAGGGCCCGATGTCATTACACGTGGCTTTTCTATGGCTTGATCTGCCAGAGTTGGGCAAGTCTGATTGAATTCACATACCTCCACAGCTGGCTCGCATGGTAGTTGAAGTTGACGGCCAGATAAGTATCTCCATCTACAACATCAGCCCCAGCAGCCGCACCGGTGGTTGCACAGATCCTCTCTTGGTGAGAGACTCCACCGTAACCTGGACCCTCTGGAATGAACTTGGAGCATTCGATAGTTCGATCGTGAAACTGAAAACGTCAGGCATCATTCTCGAGACCAACTATCAGAGGAGGCATCATGTCCTTACTTCATTGATCATCGTTCCCTCGAACGCATAAGCAACAGGATTCAGATAATTTATCCATCGGAACCAGGGCGTCATGTCTTTGATAGGAATGGTGAATCCTGTGTAAATGGCGAGGGCGAGACTGAACAAGGACGCTGGCACCAGAGCCTGAACAGTAGTATTTAGCATGGAAGCAGACCCTAGTGTAGGAACCTAGGAGAGGAGGGGAAGGACGCGGTACCTCTGACAGCGAGCGAGACAACGTGGCAATACAGCGAAAGTACATTGACATGGTCAGCGTACACGTGAAGTTGAACAGCAAGAACACGAAAAAGTGACCAGGTGTGCGACGTAGATTCG
Source organism: Rhinocladiella similis (assembly GCA_024082115.1). Classification (NCBI taxonomy): domain Eukaryota; kingdom Fungi; phylum Ascomycota; class Eurotiomycetes; order Chaetothyriales; family Herpotrichiellaceae; genus Rhinocladiella; species Rhinocladiella similis. The sequence goes on from JAMRYE010000009.1 coordinate 1,047,700, forward strand.
TCATGAAGTAAAGGGTAAGATTGAATCCAAGGGCAGTCAAAATCTTGTTGGGCAGGTCGCAGATCATGGAAGCTTTAATGCATCAGCCAGAGACAAAGACGACAACCGCAACCTTTACGCTTACCAATGGCCTCCGCAAAAGGATGATAAAATGCATACCTGGATTGCTTTTCCACAATCGGCCGTTGTGCATACAGAGTCATGATCTGGCCACCATTAGCCTACTACCTCAACTGCTGAACCTGAACTCACCTCGAGAGCACTGGCAAATGAAGCCAGCAGTACTGTGAAGAAAAGAAGAGCCCCACGACTGTAGAGCGAATCTGTGTTGTTGGGGAGGTTGTAAAAGATGCTGCCGATCACCAGTGCCATAACTACATTGAAGAAGGCCCCGGCAATGACGATGCTCATATCCCCTCGTAGTCTCTGAAATCCTCGTCGAACGCATAATGCCACTTGTTGTGATACTGAAAGCGTGTACGGGGATTTGATGCGCCTGAATGTGTGAAGGAAGATTCCTAAATCAGTATCGTTCCGGGAAGTGGGAGTAGAGAAGCAGGGGCTGGACTGAAGCATACTGTGATTGTGCTTGCACAGCTCGACGAGATTTCTTGAAATCATCCAAAGATGACCCTTCGAGAGGATATTGCTGGTCGAACTTGTCGATTTCAAGTAAAAGGCGAGCGCGATCTTCGCTCTGTTGCCACACGGCCGCGAACTCATCAGCTGTCGTCGGAGTCTTCCCTTCGAAGCCTGGCCGCACTCGTCTTTCTACCGGGTTGGTGAGAGATGTTAGGAAATCGGCAGTCACTTGCCGTGGGAGACACTCAAAGCCTAGATTGACAAAGAAGCGCTTCGCTGCATGGACATTTCCAAAGTAGATCTGGCGGCCTTCGTAGAGCAAGGCAACTTTGTCGAAGACCTCTGCATGTCAGTGGAGAAGGAAACCTCTGCGACCAGTCACACTTACATCATAGATGGACTGGGAGGCTTGATAGACAGTCGTAAGTGCGGTCGCTCCCGACAGCGAGGTTGAGGTTCGAAGCGTTCGCACGAATTCAAGAGCCGTGGAACTGTCCAAACCACGGGTACTGTTATCCCAGCATTGTAATGTACTTCCACCAGCCGCACTACAAAATCATGTCAATACAGAAGGTATCGTCGAAACTAATCACTACTTGGGATTCAGAAGAGGCTCAAAAGAATTGGCCCGGAGACCTCAAAGTCTACTACGTGTGGCGTTCGTGAAGTCCGGGCTTCTTTAACGATTTGGACCTTTACGGAATGTGTCTCAGGGGAATGACTTACACTTCGGCAATACTGACCCGCTTACGTTCACCACCTGAGACTCCTCTCACGAGGTCGCTGCCAACCTAAGGTGCGTGTTAGTGAGATGTACGAGAAGGAAGCATGGGTCTACATACAATCGTGTTCGCAGTGTGGGTGAGACCAAATGTTGCCATGACCACGTCACGTAGGTGCGTTGCGTATTTCTGGGGCATAAGATCAGTATTTGACATCTACAGCTCTTGACTGAGCAGGAGGGGGCCTAGGAACTCCTTACCGTGTGGCTGACTGTGGACATGAGATTCCGGGGAGCCTGAGGGCTAGTCAGTCGATCAAGCATTGATGTGTAGGGTCTCCACATCGCACATACTCTTGCACGAGCAGCAAAGTCTAGCGTCTGGCTCACGGTCAGCTGAGGGAAATGTGCATCGACTTCTGCCTGATAGATGCACTCTCCTCGGAAGTCACGGTGCATTATTTCCTTGGGAATTCCCTGGTAGTTTAAGTATGAGCTCTCCCCAATGGAGAACCCGCTGGTTTCTCCAGCGATGGCCTTGAGAAATGTTGAGCAACCACTGCCTTTGTTAGCATTGTCAAGTCTTAGACAAGTAGCCTTCTCAAAGTGACTCGCCTTCCGGGCCTCCCCAGCACGACGAGCATTTCTCCACTCTTGACCAGACCGTCAAAATCTCTCAGTATTTGTATTCTGGTCTTCGCATCCTTGCCGATGAGACTTTTGAGCCACTTGAGCAACTCCAAAGGGTAGTTACCGAACGTCTTCTGGTAATCCATTGGGCTCCCTAATCCGTGAGCTGACAGATTCCTGTAAGCAACCCCAGCGACTCCTTTGGGATAACGATCCGGATTCTGCGACGCAATGTCCATGACGGCTTGAAGCCACTCTTTCAGGCTGAATTCTGCCGAGCACGGGTCAAGCTGGGGTTTCATGGTTCCAAGAAAAGGGTTGGCTACCGAACACTTCTCATCGTTGTACTCATTCAGTGATGCGGTTTTTGCGAGCACTGTGATCTTGTCTACCTCCGCCTCGGCCAAAAGTGAAGACGTGGAGATGATGGGGTTGGCTTTCTTCCTTGTGGCCACAGGTTCCTGGTTTTGAGACAGCTCGCGTAGTTGACCTGCTGGGTCTTGCTGGACAGTCTCGTCACCAGAGGTCTCCTTGAAATAGCTGGGCCGACCATCCTCATAAACAAGCTTCATCCTTGGATTGTTCTGGAAATCACCCATTGGACCGCTCGTCCATTCGCCGTCGGCCGTCAATGCGACACTACAATGCCATGGAGTCGTGAAACCAGTCTTTGTGTTAAGCAAACTCATGGAAACTTTATGCTCGCCGGTTGATGAATGTATGGAAAGACGCAAGTAGTTCGGAAAAGCGTGCTCAACAGACCTGGCAAAAGCCTGGTGGATCCATCATTAGCACCTGTAAAAGACCAGTAACCAAGATAGGAACGATCCCACTCACATATCCTCGGATCAGCATCTGCTTGGCCAGATACTTTACATTCCTTTTGTATTCATGATTTGATCGACCATTGCCAAGCGGGAAGATATGCTTCAGGTCTGACTCCAGAAATCTCCGATAGCCAAGGTAGGTCATTTTAGTATCTAAATTCGTGGTGATCTCGTGGTCGATATCCAGATCGTCCTTGCCAAACTTATTCATGATGAAACGTCGAAAGTTGGTGGCATTAGCCACATAGGTAATTTCGTCCATCTTCTCAGGCAAAGGGAAGTCGACAAAATCTCCAACCCTGGAGAACTTGATGTGATCAAACCCCTTCTGGGATGCCATTGCTCGAATAGCTTGTCCGTAGGCCCATGTGTCCCGGTCCGATATGCTTAACAAGTCTGGCGAGAGAAGTCAGTCGCCAAGTTCCGAAGCCCAAGTCATTGATGTTACAAGCGGCTAACCATTGTAAACGAGTCCATCTGAGATGATTGTGCATCTTGCACCAGGGGTGTAGATTGTCCCAATTCGCAGACACATGTCGTTCAATCGTTGTAGAGCAATCTCCTCTGCCTTGTCAGGCAAGATTCCGAGAACTTTGTAGACCTTGTTTGCCGATCTGAATGATTCTCGCGTCAATCCTCGAGGCCCATGTTTTGGTAGGGCGCTCGCATACACTTTCACCGCAAATATCGCGCCTTTCGACGAAGCTTGACTAAAGTGTAGTTGAGATAGAGGGATCAAAGGCTTACTTGAAAGGAAATGCAGGCAAACATGTCTCCACCTGAGCTCCAGCAGACACGAAGCTCTCGATGACGGACAGGAATTTTGGTCTGCCAGCTTCAAGCCGTTGTCTTGTATCGCTAAACTTGTTGAGTGCATAATCGAAGATGATTTCCAGAATCTTTGTCGAGGTCACCGAAGCATTACATTCAACGTCGGGAGAATCCCGTAATGACCTCTCAACGATGGACGACTCTGAGCTAGAGAACCTGGCCACGGTCGTCTCGGTGGCCTCCTGTACCGAGTTCATGTTGTGCAAGGGACAAAACACTACTTACGGAAGTGCGCAACTATGCAGAAACAACCAGGTCGAGTTGCGTGTTGTCCGAATTGGCATTCAATGGCAATCAAAGTTAGGAAACTTCAGAAGGCTAAACTTGGCCATCGTCGTTATATCCTTTTGAAGAGAAATGCTCGAAGCTGGATTCGAACACAGTACCGTATCATCCTGTCACAAAGACAATACAACGTGGGCATGGGGACGCTCGCTGTACCCAGGGGGCCCGACACCAAGAATTCGACGTGCTAGGTTGAGAAAACCGTCCTGCGAAAAGCCCCGCCCGAGCAACTTTCACAAGGTCAAGTTGATAATCTGCTCACTCTTCAGGCTTGCACGGCGGTGCTGCACAGTGAGGACGTCGACGAGCGGACCCGGCATTTTGAAACAACCGACAACGTTGGCGAACTGGGACAAACAGACTTGATTCGTTCCTAGATACATGTTCCAAACTTACAGGGCGACAGTATTGGGGTGGTAACTCTAAGGAATTTGGCTGGAAAAACTCAGGAGTTTCTCCTAGTGGCAAGGCCGATAATGTGCTCATTGTGCTGATTCTGCAGAGTCGCATACCAGCCGGATGTGGAGCTGGAAGACCACCTCTCTCGATGGTCCCAACATTGAAATGCGCGACCGAGGTTGGTCATGAATTGACCCATGTGGCATGAGTATTGAACGCATGTAGCTGGTGTTGCTCTTTTCACCGTCACTGGCGCTAATGGACGGCTGCATCTCTCTTCAATTTGCTGTGTAGAGTGGATGTGTTGGCTTGACTCATCGACAATGATGGATCGTTGCTTGAAACTTGCTCACCTTGACCGCCCAATCCGCCATCGAATACTGCACCTATGAATGGTTGGACTGCTGGAATCAAATGGAGTGAGCAGCCCGCTGCACTCGTGTTTCTTTGCACGTTTGATAAGAGGTTTAAGGCCCAGTGCTTGGCGGATCCTGTGAGCAAGATCTGCGCGGAGCGGGATTTGGCATGGTGTCTTCTTTCCCAACGGCGCCAGTCTGTAGTAAGAACCTTGTAACGCGTCGTTAGCGAAAATTACCAACACGCCTTGGGGGGTTAGCAAGACCGAGCTTCTCAGTTCTGTCGCCATGCTGTGTGCGGTCTGGTGGCAGGGACTTCAGGACCTGTGTGAGGCCACCATCGAGAACAGTATGGTACGGTGTACCCACGGGCTGTTTCCTCGGCCGAAGTGCATGCGCATATTCTTGCCTTGGTACAGCATCAGCCAGTATACCGGTACATTGTGTTCGGTGGAACCGCCAGAAGACCCTCGGTGATCCCTTCAAAATCTGGCCTGGATGTTCCTCCGTTCCTATGTCGAGCAGCATTCCTTGAAACATCCCATCCGTCCTGTATCTCCCTCTCTAAGGTCATCATGGCGATTGATAGTTCGTTGAAGTATGGCAAGAGGCTCATCCCGCAGATTCTAGATCGACTGGCTACTGAGGATCCACATCGCATTGTATACTCAATTGCCACACTTTCGGACGGTTCGCTCCATTTCCGTCACATTTCCGCTTGTGCCTTTGCAAAAGCCGTCGACAAGACAGCCTGGTGGCTTCAGGCACAGATCGAAAAGAAAGAGGATGGCTCGCAGAACAGCCACATTCAACAGCCTCAGAAGATCCAACCTTTAGGGTACATTGGCCCTCGTGAGTCTTAACATTCAGACAATTGCAAGCAAGAGATTAATCGCTCCATATGTAGATGACTTGCGCTACGTTTTGTTGACGTACGGTGCCGTCAAGGCTGGTTGTGTGGTCAGTATGCAACCATTACGCAGCATGTGCAAGTGAAAGTGCTGAAGCTTTCTCACAGGCCTTATTTCTTTCTCCAAAGAACAACGTCGCTGGTGCACTGGCAGTTCTCAACGCTGCAGAATGTGATGTATGGGTTAAACCGCATGAGCAACCGATGCCTCAGCTTGTCGAGGATGCCCTGCTACAAAAGTTCATGAGGGTTCTGGAGCTTCCAAGTGTTGATGAGCTTCTCGATGCCGAGTCAGTCGAGCCTTTTATCTACGAAAAGGTGTTCGGCAGCGCAGCAAACGAGCCTTTGTGCATCTTGCATACATCTGGAACCACTGGCGTCCCGAAACCGATTTCGTGGACCCATGGTCTCATCGCCACTATGGATGCTGTGCGGCTGCTTCCTCCAACTCCAGGAGATGGGGGACTTGCTCCGTGGACTGACAATTGGAATGATGGTGATACACTATACTCAGCGTTTCCGATGAGCCATGTAAGTCGTTCATCATTGATGTTTATTCCGCTCCACTCCAGGACGTGCGAGGCTGACCTTGGGACGGTTTATAGGGGGCCGGGATTATCATGGATATTCTCATGCCGTCACTCTTCAACCTGCATTGCGTCCTGGGACCCTCTGGTGTTCTAGCGAACCTCGGACTCATCGAAGCTCTAGCAGACTGTTGGTACCTTCCAATTGACATCTGGAGCATGGTTCCATCGCTGGTAGATGAGTTGGGAGAGAACCCCGATGTGCTCGCCAAGTTCCAGCGTTCCAAATTCATCTGTGCTTCTGGTGGTAGGTTCTGTGCTCCTGAACTGATATGATTGTTGATCTGACCATTTTACTTGGTAGGGCCTGTCAGTCCAACAATTGTATCCAAGGTCAATGATGTGGTCAGGGTCCTCAATCTGACGGGTACCACCGAAGGCCTCTTTATTGGCAACCTTTGGGTTGAGAGGGATGACTGGCATTGGTTTGCATTTCATCCCTATTCCGGGTTCGAGTTCCGGGAGGTACAACCTGGGGTCTTTGAGCATTGGGTTCACCGGAATGAGCACTGGGAATTGTTCCAGGGCATTTTCTACACATTTCCTGACCAAAATTCCATCAACCTCAAGGACTTGTACATCCGCCACCCCTCCAAGCCCAACCTGTGGGCTTTCAGTGGACGAAGTGATGACGTGGTGGTTCTTTCTAATGGTTACAAGATCTCTCCCCTGGAGATAGAGGCCTTTGTCACAACGAACCCTGCGATCGACGGCTGCATTGTCATCGGAACTGGGAAGCCTCAAGCAGGTTTGCTCATTGAGCTGAAGGACCCATCCGCCCGAAACAACGAGCTGTTCGACAGCGTTTGGGCCACAGTGGAGAAAGCCAACAGCCTGGGGTTTCAGAAAAGCCGCCTGCAAAGACAATATATTGCTTTTGCGGAGTCGGACAAGCCTTTCGTTCGGACGGATAAGAGAACCATCAAAAGGCGCGCTACGCTTGATCTTTATGCCGATTTTATTGACCGTTTCTACAACACACGAGACGAAGATGCAGATGACGAAGATTCAGGTGCCTTCATGGTTGACACGAGCTCGATCGCGACTATCACACAGTCTATTTGCCTCATCATAGGCTCTATATTGCCCGATGTTGGAAATTTACCACCAGATGAGGACGTTTTTCAGTTGGGCTTAGATTCACTTCTTGTGCATCGGGTTATCAAGATCATTCGATCTGCGACAGGTCTCCAGGAACAGCTTGCTCCGCGACATTTATACGCACACCCTACTATCGCTGAGTTCGCTGCTCAAGTGGTAGCAATCTTGGAACAGGTCAAATCGGCCGACAAAACGCCCAATGAAGTGTCCCAAAAACCACTGCCGGGTGACACCACTGACTTGTCATCTGCGAGGGACCCATCGACCAACATACAATACCGTATAGAGGAACGCAAGCGACGATTCGGATTCAAGATGAATCCTCTCGATGCGGTGAACCCTAACCACTATATGGGGTTGAATTTCTATTTCGCCCTTAGAAAAGGTGCCACTTTCCAGGACACTTTCGCCAAATTGCAGCAAGGCCTTGTTCGTGCTTTTGAGGTCATCCCCGAATTAGATGGAAAGATGATGCAGGCATCAGAACACGAATTCGAATACAAGAAAGGTGAATACCGTATCACTATTCCTCCTCGTCGGTTGCCAGCAGCTTCGAAGCCGAGACAGCTGATCTATAAGGATCTTTCCCAAGTCCTTCCAACATTTGACCAGATGCGCGACGCCAACTTCGCACCTTCATTGTTTAGTGACAACCTCGTCCTCGACTGCTATCCTTTCCCGGAACTGCCCGCCGACATCATAGTAGCTCAGGCTAACTTTGTCGACGGAGGATGCATACTGGCGACCAACTTCATTCACACGTGTCTTGATGGTGTCGGGGTCATGGTCGCCCTTCGTGTTTGGGCCGAATGCTGCAGATACCTTGATGGGGATACGACAGCAACCTGCGAGTGGTTTGACCCCGAGAGTTTTAATCACAGCTTGCCCGAGATCCTCCACGATGAAGAAGGTTTTTCGAAGCCGGATCATGAGGTCGATCCGGGGGTATGGGGATTTCTACCGTTCTTTCGCCCGGACGAGGGTAGATGCGGTACCATACAGGACCAAGAAAACCCATCATTTGAGTCCAAGGAAGTCAATCACACCACTGCAATTTCTCATGTTCCCAGTTTTCGCTCACCGAAGCGGGCGTTGGCTCCGCCTCCAGTGTTCCCCCGTCAACCTGTTTGGCCAGCATCTCCGTCTGAGCGTTGTTTGAGCACCAGTGTCTTTTTGATTCCTCGCGAGGGATTACAGATGCTTAAAGAAGAGGTGCTTGCCGATCCTGAGGCCAAAGGGCTCGTCATTTCAATCAGTGATATTGTCCAGGCATTCTTTTGGCGTGTTTCCGTCCGATCACGATATCGCGTTGCCAAAGAGATCCGGGACACCACTTTTGGACCCGATAAAATGTCTATTCTGGAGCTCCCTATCGATGGTCGGCCATACTTCTCGACGTTGCTGCCATCTTCTTATATGGGGAGTATGCTTATCCTAAATAGACTTGCCATGCCGATTGAGACGCTGTGTTCCCCTGAGACCAGCATTGGCCGAATTGCCTACCTGGTCCGAGAAGCAGCAGGGCGGATCAATCCGTCACTTGTTCACGACGCATTCACACTACTGAGATCCATGTCCGACTACAGCAAACCCGCAACCGCAAACATGGGCATCGAGCACATGAATGCGATGATCTCCAATATGATGCTCTTCCAAACCAGCGAGATTTCCTTTGGCGATGCACTCTTCGCCGGAGGATGCCCGAAGGCCATGCGTCCCCAAATTGAGCGAGGCCACAGACGGTTCCGATTTTTGGTCATCTCTCCACTGAGAAAAGATGGCAGTGTAGAGCTAGTGCTCGGCACACTGCCTGAGGAACTGAAGATGCTGAAAACAGACGAGGAGTTCACCAAGTATGCAAAACTTGTGGATAGCCAGTAAAGGGGAGTTGTAGCATTGAGCACTCTCGTAGCAGCAGGTGATCAGTGATTGCAAAGATTCCTCCTTCATTAGATCAATTACTATGGCATTTGGCTGCGTACGTCCGTACAATAACATCACCGATGGAGCCCAGAGGCATCCAGCCGAATCAACGGCTACAGTCGCTGTGGCGCTAACCTATTTTAGTCAGTTTCCGCTCTTGGATGCCCGTGTTACTATGTCAAACAACTTGAACCGTGAAAAGTGACCAGAAGAAATCTACCTTCGACAATCAAAGAGAGAGTGGAATTTTTCCAATTGGCACACTGCTCTTCTTCGTAGCCCAGAAGTCGTGGACACAAGGTATCTTCCATACCGAGAGAGAGAGAGAGAGCATCTCACCAGATATTTCGTGTGGGGATCTTTCCCCAAGGTGCGATCGGACGTTCCCATAACTGAAATCGCAGTGTATGAGACACATTGTTCGCCATGTTCGGATTAACTGTCATTTATTCTAATTCTCAGTCGCTGCTCAAAACCTTGAGCAGGGTGGGACCGTAAGTAGCAGGCATTGAACGGCATTGCAGGTTGTTGCATGCTCCTAGTCTACCAATACTTGCTCAAACAAAGAGTCCAGCTTCTCGTAGGTCAGACTCACCTAGATACTGCCCATCAACACATACACACGCTTCAAGTCCCATGCAGGGTGATTGTCGGCTCGCGAGTTCTTGCTCAATGGATTTGCTAATTTTCAGAAACCCTGCAGGCCGGCGGCACACTAGCGCATCTATAACTTGCTCAACATGAGCACAGCCAGGCCGACTGACCCATAGTGTATCTATAACGTGCTCATGTGGGCTGATTCCAGGTGACAGGCACTGGGAGGATTATAACGACTCATCTTGAGCACGTTCGCTAGAGCGGATTCCAAATAGAGCCACTGGCAGCACCACAGCTAGTGGTAATCACCAACTGAACTACAGTTGCACTCATTCAACCAATCCAGACTGCGGTCTTTTGCGGTACATTCAATCCTTGCATATGTCATGCCTTTGATGGCAAAGACATGTGAGTCCCTGGGCGTGTGCAGGCTCGGATTCCTTGGGACAGACATGATCCAATTTCGGCAGAACTACTTTAACATCCTCTTCCCATCAAGTATCCCTGAAATACTCGTGGCCGAAGAACGGAGGACGAGTTGTGAAAAAAGTCAAACCCTTTTTCTCATTTTCTTCCCTTCAGCAAGTTTAATCCCATTCAGATTTCCAATTTTCTTCACAGTGGCTCGGAGCTGCTTGCTCAACCATATACTCTCTGTTAGACTGTCTTTCTTAGTTGTATGACTTGGCCAGGCCACCTCCTCTGGGATTGCATCGTCATTTAAGCCGACGCCTAGGAAAACCGACCAGAAAAGGACATTGAGCTATGGCTGCTGCAAACGGGACCGACAACGACGGGAAAATTCCCAGAAGTCTAAGCCAAATCGTCGGCGAAGGGCCAAACAAAGACCACGATCATCCTGAAGACCTACCTTCCGGCGATGCCTCTGTGGACTCCAGCTTCCAGGCCGGTGTCCAAGATATTGAGGCTGTCACCATTACGTGGAACACCAAATCCTTGGTGATTGCCCACGTCCTGATCTGGCTGGTTTACTTCATTCAAGGCCTTGTGTCAGGAATCAGCGGGGCTCTTCTTCCTTACGTTACCTCTGCCTTCGCGGAACATTCGCTTACAGCTACCACCGGCGTTTTGAGTTCGGTCATTGGCGGCGTTACAAACATGAGCATCGCAAAGACTCTGGACGTTTTCGGTCGTCCGCAGGGCTTTCTCTTCTGCGCTGTGCTCGCGACTCTCGGTCTCATTATGGCAGCTGCCTGCGACAATGTCGAAGCATATGCGGCGTCACAAGTCTTTTACACTGTGGGAATCAACGGGGTGGGCTACAGCCTGAGCGTATTCATCGCCGACATCACCTCGCTCCGACACCGAGGTCTCGTGCAATCCTTGTGTTCATCTTCCAACATTATTACTCCCTGGTTAGGCGGTCCTATTTCCACCGCGTTTTTGAATGGAGCTGGCTGGCGCTGGGCTTTCGGGATGGAGAGCATTCTCGTCCCTGCCGTCACGATCCCGCTCTTTGGTCTCTTCATGTACCATTTCCTCCAGGCAAAGAAGCAGGGCAATGTTCCGAAGAGATCAAGTGGACGGACGTTCTGGGAGTCGTGGAACTACTACGCTCGGGAGTTTGACGTTGTGGGGCTCTTTCTGCTCTCTACCGGTGTCGCGTTCTTTCTGCTCCCTTTCAATCTGTACTCGCAACAGGCCAAAGGATGGGGCTCTGCCATGGTCATCTGCTTCCTTGTATTTGGTATCGTGCTTCTGATCGGATTTGGAATCTGGGAAAGCTTCTTTGCGAAAAAGTCTTTTATCCCATGGAGTTTCATGAAGGATCGAACAGTCGTCGGTGCCTGTCTCCTGGCCTTTGCACTGTTCTTCAGCAACATGTGCTGGGGAACGTTCTTCAGCTCGATCCTCCAAGTTGTCAACGGCTTAAGCGTCACAAACGCGAGCTATGTCGTGGCTACCTACAGCGTTGCCGGCTTCTTCTTCGCCATTATCGTCGGTGTAGTGTTGTCGTACACCGGACGCTTCAAGGCTGTCACTCTATACTTTGCGATTCCTCTCGCAATTCTCGGCACTGGGTTGCTGATTCACTTTCGCGAACCTACCGGAAATGTTGGGTACATTGTCATGTGTCAAATTTTCATCGCTTTCGGCGGCGGGGCCATCATGATCACCGACGAGATCGCCATTTTGGCTGCCATCAAGGAGCAGCAGTACTTTGCGGTCGCCATCGCCTTGGTGTCAATGTGCTCAAACATCGGCCAAGCTGTGGGACTGACCGTTTCTTCCGCCATCTGGCAGGATATCTTGCCGAAGAAGCTCGAGCTGCATCTTCCTGAAGAGGAACTCCCGAACCTTGCCATGATCTACACGAGCATCGTGACCCAATTGTCGTACCCAGTCGGCTCGCCCACTCGACTGGCAATTCAGCGGGCGTATGGTGATACACAGAAGTATCTGTTTATTGCAGGTACCAGTGTTTGGGTCATTGGGCTCGTTGGGACTCTCATGTGGCGTAACATCAACATCATTGGCATCAAACAGACCAAGGGCCGTGTCTTCTAGCCTTGAGTTGATCCATGATTAGCTCTTTCGCTGATCCGCCACCACGAGGGAATTCGACAGCCCGCTCACCCTCCTTCGGGGCGCGGGTGACGCCGCCCTGCGCTCACCCCCGGCTCGCGCGAGCCGGGTGAGACGGCACCGGTGACTCACCCTCGCGGGGGCCAAACACCCCGGCGCCTTGGCGTCGATGGCGCGACGCCCGAATCCGCTCACCCTATCAGCCCACCCTTCAGAAGGCCATGATTGGTCCACTGGGGAAGCCGTCGTGGTCCTGCATCCATCCAATGAACGGGTGAGGTTGGCCAAAAGCGGCGGCGCTGCTCTCGCACATCTAAACCTGGCTTCAGGCTCGACGCTTGGCCCCGGCAGGTAAGGCGCCGCTGGGTCACGACCTCACCGCCTCCCGCTTCTACCTAGGCGGCCAATTCTGCCGGGCTGCGGTCGCAGATATATTGACGAACCCCCATGCCGCTTTCACCAGCTCTGACTTCTCCCAATGTTTCCCAATGCTGTCGCCCTTCCATTCTCAGCTTCAGTCGACTTTTCAATAAAGCTGGCGCTCGTGCAATTACCACTCGGTGGGGAGAGTAGACCAACCCCGACGCAGCCCCACCGATCACCTTCCCACGAACGAACCCCTACACCGGCACGTCCTCTACCTACCACCTTCGCCTTCCGTTGCGTCTCGCATGCGCCCTCCAGTTTGTCTGCGCCGGCCATCATTGATGTACTGGCGGCCGTGGTCGTGACTATGATGTCAATGTCATGGAGCTTGCGTCGAGCCGCAGCCAAACACCACACTCAACTCCAAGCACAGTCACAGCATAGCGGCTCCATGGTATCACACTCCCTGATTTCCGCGAGCAGTCTGCGGTTGAGGTGACCTGGATCTGGCGGGGTGGGGCTTCCGGTTCTCGTGAAGGATGTGACGTTTCTCGCCCATGATCTAGCCCGAGTCCTCGACGGGGCATTGAACACCGAGCACAGTTTCGACAGGCTGCATGGCCGCGGCCCCCACAACACCCTGCCGTGGGTCGAGAGAAACCGCCTGATCTTCGATGCAATCCAATGGCAGAAATCCCTCGCAAAATGATCTTCATACGGATGAGACAGGGGGCTGGCCATCAGCACGACTCATCGACGGCCGCGGCCTGTCGCCTCGCATAAGCTCCGAGCAGTGACCTGGCATCCTGGCGACGTTGGCTGTGACTCACGCCGCCAAGCTCGAATTCTGCCTCGCCGGCGGTTTGTAGTGCGGCATGTGGCTTTGGGGGGTGTGCGATACGTCAGCTGAGACGAGGGTTCAGTGGTCGACGGATGTACAGCTGGTGGGGGGAGCAGGCCACATTCTGAGCAGAGTGGATTGTCTCCTTCATGAAATGAGGTGGGGATGCGGACGCAATGCCGATGAGGGGTTTGTGGGATAGTGATACGTGCGGACTCGCCGATGTGGTCTCAAGCTGCTTTCTAATGGAATTTGAAAGTGTGCACTTCCAAGTTGGCGGGGTAGATGGTCGAGAGAATACGGCTGCGGAAAGGCAGGGGAATGGACATATCAGCGCACACTCGATAGAGAAGGGAGGCTCACGTTAGAGTCGGGGGAGCGACCACAAGAGAAAGAGAGGGAGCATGTACTCATTTGCTGCTTGATCCAGGAACCCAGCGACATGCAGCGACATGCGGCGACCCGGATCATCATCGCCTAAGCTGGTTCCGGAAGGGTTGAACCATCTGACCACACGAGCAAGTCGAAACAAGGGAGAACAGAATAACAGGATTTACGGATGCCGAGTTTGGGCGGCATTGGACGCACCGCAGCCCATGGCAGAGAGAGAGAGAGAGAGAGAGAGAGAGTCGGGGGCGACATGGGCAGTGTTAGGGCGATGGTAAAGGGTATTTAAGGGTCGAGTCTCCCGGCTCCTTCTCAACCAAAACCTTCTGCTTGTCTCTCTTCCATCTCAAAGCGGTTGAACCTCGGCCTTCCTTGTTTGGACCATCGCATTGGGTTAACTTTGCGCGCACTGTGAAGTGTCAATTTCACCCACGATTCGTGCTGTCCTGAAAAACATTTTGACCCAAGAAGCATGTCGGAAACCGTGTACGCGGACGACTCAATGCCACCTACCGTCGGGTCTGGTTCCAGCTCTCTCGTGGTTGAAACTCCTGAGATTTGTGAGGCTTCCAGTGCGAGCGCCATTGACGGCGTGCTTGTAGCCCCCCTTTTGGATAACCCCGGCTCATTCCTGGATTAGACACTGAATCCAACCAGAACCACAGCGATGCCGACAGTTTGACAGACGAGGACGACCTTCCATCACTCCTTGACATCTTGGAAGGAAGGCGGAAACGAAATCCTGAAGTTATCGACCTCACAGCGGAGGACAGCATGGTAGGTGCTGCCAACCCAAAAATGCCCGGAGGTTCTGACTCTTACAGGACCCAAGCTATTCAGCCCCCCCGTCTCCAGCCTCAGAGGTAACCGTTGATCACACGCCAGCGACGCCACCTCTATCTTCTGCGATCGCTCTGCCACCACCTGCATCCCCTACACAGCCATTAAACTCTTCTACAACACGCATGGCAGGTACAACTTCTTCCGTAGCCCGCACACCTAGGAAGACGCCGTTCAAAAAAATACCATGGTGGTCAGCGTTTCAAAACGGGCCCTTGCAAACATCAGGCAGACCATCAGGTCCACAGAGCTCGGACGCTACTGGATTAGTCACCGAGGCAGAGAGTGATTTTGAAACCGACAGTAATGTTGTTGTGGCGACAATGCAGCATCCGGTAGCCCTTCTCGACGAAGACAGCGACGTAGCCAGCGAGGTCCGCAGCGTGGTCCGCAGCGTGGCACCTTCCGCAACCCGTCCAAAAACCGAGGGCATTACCGCGGGAAGATCTGCATTTGATTTGGCTTCGCAACCTTCTACATGCAATACGGGTTCTTTTGAAATTCCTGAAACGCCGTCGGCGGCCGAGGAGAGGCGGTGCCCAGTGCATCCCTCGGTTGTGAGAGTTGTGGACAAACGATTAGACGCGAAACGGCCTCAATACCTGGTGCTATGCTGGATGTATCCTCAAGAAGGTGGAGCGTCTGATTCTGAACTCGACCGTCACTTTCAAGGGTACGATAAAAAGGTCTCGCAAGATCTGGCACGACAGGAACGTCTGTCTACTCTGAGAGCACGGAAGAAGCACATGCCGACAGACGGCCACCAGAATCCTGATCAGTCTCGCAAGAAGGCAAGGATTCAGACAGCCGCATCCGCATTCACATCCCAGAATCATACCTATCACTCTCGCCAAGTGGACGAAGATCTCTTTCTTGACGTGGGTGTCCGTTCCGTGGATCTCAATCTCATTTAAGTGATGAACCTTTCATCCGACAAACCAGTTTACGGTACAACTCCTGCCAGAGGGAAATCTTTCCAGGAACCGTTGAGACCCGCAGAAAGGGGACATTGACATGTTGCAGTTTATGAATGGCCTAGATATCCTTGAAGTGCAAGACTCCAGAAAATCACAAACCAGCTTTGGGCAAGAGGCATGACTTGGGGCATTTGTACGAAGTATAAAGACAAATCCCTCATTGGCTGTGAATCTTTTTGGCAATATACATCTATCATACCGATAGATCTAGCTGATAGATCTCCCGAGATTCCCCGTTTAATACGTCCGCGTTATACGGATTATACGAGATACGAAAGCTTGCCGCATCCAAAAATAGATCCCTAAATACTTTTCATTTGTGGGATAACGTAGATGATAAGCGAGTGAAACAGACAAGCGAGTGAAACACCTTTTCCGAGTCAGCACCACATTTAGCAACCTTACTCAACCACAACACCCTCAATCAATTAAAACTACTCGGAATCCTCTTCCTCAGATGAAGACATAACTACTTGACAGGTTCTTGCATTGTGTCCCGACTTACCACAGACGCTACAGACTCGCGGCCGCGTTTCCGTCCTCGGCTTTCAACCACTACTTCGCTGCGTTTCCTACTTTATCTGCACTTCCACCTCATTCTGAGCCTGTAGATCTTATCCCTCAGCTAGTGTTATACTTCCTCCCTCGCGGAGACGTGTCCTTTTAGCGCGGCGCCGGCGGCTAAGCAGTGCATTCTCCTCTCGAAGTGTAGTGATCTCCGACTTTAAAAGGGCGATCTAGTGTATAATTCCTGTCGTACCCTTCGTAAACTGGTCAATGGCCTCAAGAATCGGTGTCGGAGAGCTTCCTTGATGGTCTGAGACTCGATTCTTAATAAATTCAGACTGTGAACTAGCCTCAACTAAATTATTGGGTGTTTTAGAGACCTAAGGTTGGGTGGTCTCAGGACCACCCATCTCAGGTGTTGGCGTTCGTAGCTTTACATCTAACTGAGCAATAACACTTTTAGGATCCTAGGGATAAAGTCCTATACCTCGAAAGCCTCCTTGAATATTGCTTTCTGTCATAGAGCCCTGGAATACCGCTAAAAACGCTAGAAAGAAGTCATCCTTGGTAATGTGGGTGGTACCGGCTCTTATCCTCTTCTTAATTTGACGACCATACGCCTATTTCAGTGGGCCAAAACACCCAACATCTAGAGGCTGAAGTATATGAGATAAATGGGGAGGTATACAGAGAGTAATAATATTATGATCCTTGCAGTAGAGCTCAAAGTCGGTCGAATGGTGACTTCCATGGCTATCGAGGATAAGAAGACGATATCGACCTAAGGTTTGAGGCTGAGTGTACTTCTTAAAGTGCTGAATCCATTCTAGGCCTCTCTCATTAGTGGTCTAGCCGTTAGGGGATGTAGCGATTACTCAGTTATAAGGAAGAGTGCTGTTTTGGTACCAAGTTGAGAGATAGTATTTACCGGAAACGATGATGTACGGAGGGACGGTCTAGCCCTATATATTGACACCTTGAATAACTATAACTCATTCCCGATTACCAGGCTGGACCAATTTCGTGTTAGAAAGTCGTTCGGCGCTTGTTACGACCATGCCTGTTGAGATAATGCCCATCATAAACCCGGTCTTATCAAAGTTGAAAATATCTGAGTCCACAATACCATACTTGGTGATTATGTTCTTTACGAGCGAAAACCAACCATGAATCACCTCTGGATCTTCGCATTGAGCTCTCTTATAGTCGTACTGATGAAAGAAACGCGTCTGGAGCTCTAGTTGTCGCTTGACAAAGTTTACAGCCCAGCGCTTCCCGACCTTCGGCGCGTCGCGCTCCGCGAGCAGTCGATTAGCCATATCTTCCACCTTATACAACCGGGGAGGGAAAGATCGCGCGTCAAGGTCGAGGATGTACTTAACAATCGTTGATTCTTCCAGGACCGTTAGGTTCCGTGAATTGGGAGCCTTATCGCGTCGAGACATGGTCCCTTGAAGCCGTCGACTGAGCGTGACGTGGCTGACCGAGTATAAGCGTGCAGCTGACCGTATACTAATTTTTGGGTCGCATTGGATAGCTTGGATTGCGAGGTTTAATTGACGATCAGTAGAAGTAGTTGTCATCCTTGGTGATGGAGAAAAACGCGGTGGAAGGTAAGAGGTGCATAATTTTAGGTGGAGTGTTTCACTCGCTTGTCTGTTTCACTCGCTTATCATCTACGTTATATCACGTTTAATTGCTCATTTCATCACCGCGTTTCGCAGTATGTTGTTATATCTGTCAAGTTTTCAGTTGTGATGCGACCTCAATCCCACACTTTTCCCTCCACTTCCACATCCGATCTTCCCTGACCCTGATATAAGGTTTCCCAAACCGACTCCACAGGTGGCAAACACGGCGAAGCCTTGATGATAGCTGCAAAAGATTGATATAACCACGACACGTAAAGAGCAGGAGTAAAGACAACATGAATGACACAAGACCAACAGACAGGATCGGAAATAATGCAGACATGGGATAAATGTTGTCAGTGGCATGGATTGGAACAGATATGTCACCACCCGCACCTTTTCATCCAAAGGTAATGCAATCTTATTTATTTGATCAGAATTCATTGCAGTCTAAGGAGTGTTATGTACCACGGTCTTAATCGGACAAGCCAACTACCACCACCAAATTATACTTGACGAGCCCATTTGGCTACTATGAAAATGCCCTGCTAGGAGGAACTTGCACAGAACCTCGCACACCTCATTAAGAGAAGGGTAGATCCAGATATCAATCATACAGAGAATCGTCGCCGGATGTACTAATCGACTCAGGAATAAAATGGTTGTTTGCTGCAAGAGCTTGAGAGATATGTGCGGACGACAGAACACTCCTTTTTGTGTTGGCTAGAGCATCGGCGATGGCCATAGTATTCTTAATCTTGAACGCACCATTCATGAGTTCAGAACCATCGTCGCACACATGGTCTACTCACCTGCCGACCGTTCAGCTTGACGTTAGCAAAGCGGTCGATAAATTCCTTGCAGACGTCAGACGGCCCTCGGCTCTCATTGGCACTCCCCACGAAGCGGGTGATGATCGACTTTCGGGCGCCTCGGTCGAGATCCTCATATTTCATCACTAGATGAATCCGATTGAGAATGGCAGCATCAAACTGATTCACCAAGTTAGTGGTCAGGAATAAGATTCCGTCAAAATACTCCAGTTTGCGGAGGAAGACCGCCACGAGGCGATTCCGATCCAGACTTAGATGGGAACGCTGTTCCAGAAATACATCGGCTTCATCCAGCAAGAGGAGTGCGTTCCATGTGCTTGCAATCTGAAAGATGCGATTAAGCTGTCCTTCCAGTTCTGCTGCATCGGAACTTAATTCCCCGGCCGAAATCTAGGAAGTTAGCATCTGCAAGACCTCGCATTCACTAATATTGCATACCGAGTACAATGGCCGGTGGAAGTGCTCAGAAATCGCCTCTGCAGTAAATGTTTTTCCAACCCCGGGGGAACCACTACCCCTAGTTAGCGCTGGGGAGGACTAAAGCAACGAAACCCTCACTGCAGAAGTATATTGATCCCACGTCCCTTTCCTTCAACAACGTCGTCAAATACCTTGGTAGGGCGGCCAGATCGACGGTCCATACTCGCTTGACCCAGGCGGTGCTGGGTGATGGCCATGATAACCTCTTTCTTCCCAATAGGAATTTCCAGAGAGGCAAAAGGCAAGGGAGACCACTCAATGGGTTGAATATCTTCCACGGCATATTCGCCTGCACAAAACATATCACATCAAGTCATATACGGGAAACGGCTTTGTGATGCACTCACCCCAGAATTTATCTCCGAGGCTAAATCCCATCACCGTTGGAGAGCAAATGAGCAGGTCACCTTCCCCCAGCTCGCCTAGATCCATACCATTACTCCTCACTCTCGCAGAATCTGACTGTTCAGTTGAAGAAGTCAACCCAAAAGCGACGTCAACAACGAGACCGTCTGACTTTTTGGTGTAGAATCTCGGATAACTGGGGATGTTCTTTCGGAATTGCTCTGCATCAATCATGATCCTGGAGCTGACAGTTACTCGGATCAGTCCTTCCTTCCGTTGGAAGAAGGCATGTCCGTCATAGTACTGGTGGTGAGATCCCATCAGATTGACAAATTTCTGTCCATACGCAGCAAGACGTGTCTTGATCTTCTTAGCAGCTGGATGGAATTTTAAGGGGAAAGCTTTCAAAGTGTTGACCTGTCTGGCTCCGCGGAATTTCTCGATGGCAAGCTTCTCAGTGACTGCACCAAACACTTTACCGTCGAAATCGAGATACTGGCCTTGTAGCTCAAAGTATTCCACACCTTGATCTGTCTTTTTCTCTTCACCAATGTCGTATTTGAGACATTTCGGCTTACCGCTTCCAGGGCAGATCGAAATGACATGATCATTTGGCTTGAATAATGCCCAGAGCAAGTCGTATGTGATTTTACCCTCTTCGAGGAGTGGGATGAGACGGTCAGTGGTCGGCCTGTAACTAGTTTTCACAGTGTGAATCAACAGGCCAAGAGCTTCGAAATCTTTGCGATCAATGACAGAGCCGTCGGCGGCATCAGCTCGATACGCTTCGAGTTCTGGAAGGCGATGATATAGCAGATTTTGCTCAACCTAGGGCGCCTATTAACTGCGAAAAGCCTAGGGGGGCATGCATAATGGGACTAACAGCAGGTTTGTCTTCGCCGAGACTGAGCCACTTGATATCCTTGAGTATGATCCTCAGAATGTCCCGCAAGCCTTCTGACTTAATGTCGACATAAGCAGTGGACTTCAGGCTTGTCCTGTCTATTTTGAATGTCAGTTCATTTTCCTGTGCAACGGCCAGAGCACCTGCCAATGCGAGTGCGAACAACAAATATGTATGCGTCCAATTCAGTCACTTCGGAGGTCGGAAGCGATTCCACAACTTTATATTGATACGCCTTGGAATCCCAGCTATGCATAGTCGGTAAGTGCAGCCGAACGTTGAGACTCAAAGGAACTCACACTTCATGCACCTCCTTGACTTCCAACTTCGATGCTCGGGCTATTGGTTCAGAGGCTTGGGACTTGGACTCCACTTGGGGTCCAACAATTGGAACGGCCTCTTTGGAGTCGGATGTCTGAATGAGTTTGATGGTGTCTATAACTTGACGGGCAAACTCAAGAGGGTTGGACAATTGAGCCGTGAGACTGTCTGGGTGCGAATAAGGGCGGCCATATCTGGATGGATCAGCTTGAACACCTTTGCTCTGCTTTATGACTTTGGGTGCCGTAGGCATTGTTGTTCTTTCCTTCAATTATAAATTTTGGATCGGGAGGAGTCGATGAAGGAACGAAACCCAGAATTATGTCGATAGCATTTGCCTCTGGATCACCTCGCCTTTTTATACCCATCAATGCCATATCTACGCAGCAGCCGTGATCACCCACTCTCTGGGCTACGTACTTCTCCCTTATCGGTACACGATCTAGTGAGTCTGTACAGTGAAACTGAACACATTGGACCTGTACTAGCAGTGGATTTCGTTGTTGACCGATCCACTTTTGATGTTCTGCAGTATGCTCACGCTGGTGTATCCTTAGCTCGCACAGTCGGGACAAGAAGATTGCCGAAAGATGATGCATCTGGACCAATGAAAGCTCGAATAGCTCGTTGCCAGGTGTGGGCAGAGATTGCAGAATGCAGCAGCGCCCAAGTTGGATCAGAGGCTGGGCCAAGGAATAAAACCAGGCGAAGAAGTCTTTAGACCCTGGGCGCCCAAGTCAGGCCAGCCATAAGTTCCAAAGCCTAAATTTGGGCGCCCGAGAAGGCATAAGAACAGGATTCAGCAAATCCAACATTTCACCCGCTATATTCTTCTCTCTCATCATGTCTGCTGGTCCCTTCATAACACAGCTCAACAGCCTTACAGAGAAGGTGGAGAAGATAGCTGACAAACTTGACAATTCGAACATCCATGAACAGGACACTCTCAAAGATTTGTGCTCGCGTCTTATTAGGGTTACTGGGGGTATCCTAGGCTCTCTTCGAAAAGCCCAAGCAGCCAAAGCTGAACGGGAACGCGAATATCTCTCAATAATTCAATCATGCAGCGAGGATCTTATCGCAAGCGGCAAGTTAAACAATCCCACAACCTTCCGACGCAACATCATCCTCTTCTTTCAAGGACCCAGTGATTCAAACTTTGACAGACGACAAACCAAAGCGAGGAAGTCAGTAACCCGCGATAGATGTGAGCGAATCCGTGGCCTAGACCCGGACGGAATTGTAACATTAGCGGCGTCATTCCCGCCTGTGACTTGGGCGGGAGGTGCCATGTCCAACGAACACTTTGACCTCCTCATCAATCATGTTGCGCCCGACGGAATTCAGGTTTGGTCGCCTGAGATCTTACGGATGTTGCGTGCGTTAGCAACTCAAGAAGGACTACGGCAGTCAAAGGAGTTTGAAGAGTTTTTGAAAGGTGAGGTTTATACAGTGTTGTCGGTCAACTGAACGCTAATGGGATGTCAGCCATTGAGAATTCATCTCGACCGAAACGCAGACGACTGGACGAACCTCTGAGGATTGATCCGCAGCCAAGTTTCGAGCGAGGCAGAGCTCTTGAAGTTAATGGTGAGGCAAAACACTTGCGCGTCCAAATGGTTAATCTAACTCAAGCCAGGACAACCTATGATCGAAACAGCGTTCCTTGTTCCTCCTGAAGTGTTTACAGTAATATGGGAGCTCCATCCTGAATGGGCAGCGCAAGAACCACATACCATTATCTTAACAATCCCAGCCGAAGACCGTGTGGCATCCCTCGCTCTTTCCATGCCACGACCTTATGCCATCGATCTTGGTCATGATTTTGGTCTGCAAACCATATATAAATCTACCTTGGGGTGATGAGTCTGATCTCTACCACCATGGCTTCAAAGGGACATTCTTCTGGTACAAGGCCCATATATATTCCACCGCAATTGTGAACATCCCAGACTTTCTTCTTCTGATCTTGCGCATCTCGTACCCGTACACAGCCTAGGATTCGGCTAGGAAGCTTAGGCCTGAAGACTACCAGCCGCTTTTTGGGGGACTTTGGCACCATCTCAGTATAATAGTACTTCCAGTCTTTATCAATATTAACTTGGGATTCGTCGAAGTTGTTTCCAAACTAGAGAAGGCCATAAGTTAGCTCCGACACATCACATCCAAATCTCGAAAATTCGCACCTGTTTTGCAGCATCCATGAGTTTGTTGTCGTCATCTATCGCATCTTCTGACAGCGTAATATAATCTTCCACGGCCATGATTGACCAGATGATCTGTAGTCCCTAGCCCGAGCCCACGTTCTTGTAATCCAAAAGGGTGAGCAGCGTGAGAGGATGATTTAGCCGTAAGGCAAGACTGTTGCGGGCTCCGAAAGAAGGTTTGTGCGTAGAATCTCGGGGAAGAGTTTATGGGTTTAAAGGTCGACAAGTGCGGCAAATATTGATGGTAGTGAATTAAGAGAGAAACAATAAGTGAGGGCTATGATGATGTATAGGCGTGTTTTTCCTAGATGTGGCGTGTGCCCCGCGGTTGCACATGACTAAATTACCTTTTTCATTTCATTGGGGATTTTACGGTTCAGGCAGCAAAATCGCAGCAATAGGGTTGTACCTAACCAAAATGGGCTGCAAATCAGTCCGCCGCAAGATTTTGATACCCCATCCTAACTTCGGCGAAAAGTGCATTTAGGATATCGCTTACGGTGCTTGTGCCGAACCGTATCATCTCACTCTATTAGGTCGAGGAATTATGTCTGCTCTCGCAAAGTTTGGTGGGCCGCCACGTGATTGAGCAACCCGAGAGTGTTTGGACCCGAAAAAGCTCCGTGCATGAACTATTCCTGCCCAAAGCTGACATCCCTGGTCGAAAAGGCTAACAGGCGCTAGAACCTCTCTGTTTATCCCTGTAAATGATTTATCCATCCCTGTCTGCCACCATCCACTCTGCGTCTAGATTTTGATCTACCAGCAGGAATGTCATTGGCGACCTTGGATTGGTGTCTTCGGGAAGTCCTGTGCGGGATTCATGATGCAGGGTGGAAACGCCTGTTGAATCGTAACTTAGCGCCCCGTAGGTAACATGTGACATCACATACGATGCTGATGGTTGTAGGACGCGTCTTCTTGGCTGCGGCAGCCTAGCGTCTCAATTCCTTCGCAGGTTTGTAAAATCAAGTTTTCACTATCAGAACATTAAAACATATCTGTATCCCTTCTGACTTAATTAAGTTGAACTTGCTCGCTAATACCAAATGCAAGCCTTAGGGAGTTTGGCTACGAACAAGGGGAATCACGACCGGGGCTGGTTCAACAGTGAGCCTAGCGATACTACTACTGTTTAGTTTGATTGACTGACTCTACTTAGACAAACGACGCAACACGTTTGACGACGATTCTGGACGTCCTCAAAAGGCTCGCTGCCTTTCCGAACAGCGGCTCGCATTTCCGTCTAGCCTTGTGGAAGAAACAGGAACATAGCTTTACTGAACGGCACCACCAGCTTCCGTCACCTTCGCTGACCAAAGCTTGCTGTGTAAGTACAGGGAAATATCACATCTGTGTAGGAAATTCTAATCGAGTTATTCAGGATCATATAGAGTCATCTCAAGTTGACTCTTTGGCGCGAAAACGAAAGACAAGGCCGCTTGACTTCCACGAATCCGATGCCCAATCAACCAAGAAAGATCGGCTACTCTCAGAACCTGCAGAGGACGTTTCGTCCATCGAGAAGTGGAGCTACCGGCCAGCGACAACTTGGACAGACTCGACATCATGAACCAGCCACCCTCGAAAAGATCTCGATCGTCCGACTCTCTGGGTCGGAGGCCATCACAATCGTGCGACGGCACCGAGCCCACAGTTTCAAGAGATAAGAAATACTCTGCATATCGAGATGTAAACTATCCTGTGGTGTTGGAGGCCAAGGGCAGTTTCATGCGGCCATCGAAGATAGGGCTCGTTGATGAAGACAAGATCCTATGCGAGAAACTTCTCCTTACAAGCCAGCCAAAACCTAGCGATTCATTGTTCGATGATGAGCGATTCGAAAAATTCCACTCACTCTTACGAGGACGATCTGAGGCCCGAGTCTATCTCGACCTACATCCTCTCATTGTACCATCGGCCGAGAACCTCTATCTTAGTGGCCGAGAAGAATTTGATGGTCTCATCGAAGGTCACAATGACCTCTGGGTCAAAGCGATCCCTTTCTATGGACCACGTCCGCAGCCGGACCACACATATGGATTCAAGTGGTCCAACTTCACAGAGATACAACGGAGGAAACTCAATATCGAACCCACCGAGAAGTCTTACTACCGCACGCGAAGAGATCTATTTTCCCTTCCTTACCAGCGAAGTCAAGTGTGGCAAACAAGGACTCGATTTGGCCGATCGACCAAACACTCACAGCATGACCATCGCGCTTCGAGGCATTGTGGACATTTATCGGAAAGCGAATCGTTCATCAGAAGTGCACAGGAGGGCCCTGGGTTTTTCAATTTCCCACGACGACAACAGTGCACGCATCTGTGCCCATTATCCTGAAATCAATGGTGACAACACGACTTACTGGTGCGATAGGATCAAGGAGCTCAATTTTGGTGATGAAAAGGGAAAAGAAAGATGGAAATGTTATCAATTTACACTCAACGTTTGTCAATATTTCGCGTTACCTCTGCTCGAACGGCTCAAGACTGTTATTGATCAGCTTCCAGACCCGGATTCGCAGAGACTTGAACCAAGTACCAGTTTTGACGACGTCAGTTTCCTGAGTTCGCAGGACGATACGAGCGCACCTGAATCTCAGGATGAAAGCTTACGAAAGCCCCGTAGAGCTGGAGGCTTGAATCCAGAGTTACGGACTATGATTCAAAGTCTGCAAAGGCAGTTGGAACAGCAGAGGCAAGATTCAATGGCACAATTGGAACAACAGAAACAAGAGTCAGAACAACAGAGGGAAATTGTTAACGGCACAATTGGAACAACAACGTAAAGACTCTGAGGATCAGCAAAAAGAGCTTGTTCAATTACTAAAACAGCAAAGCGAACAGATAAGGTGACTCACACTGAAACGGTGATATTTCACGCGCCACAAAATATGTTCGACTCCAGGACCAAAGACGGAGTCTGTTTGACCCTCAATACTGGCTATATTTCTTCTGGATCACGACAATGCCATCGTCTCTTCATGACTCCCGATGGACATTCTTGTTCACGCTTGGGCTAGATGCAGATGCATTTAGGAAGTCCGAAGGGATGGATAGGCCGGTTGATGATTCTTCTATCACACCGTTTCAGCCAGTCTCTCGATTTCATGGTGCATGGAACGCAGATTGGACACTCTCAGGGTGAGGAGGATGTCCTGACTTCTAACCGGGGGAAGTGAAAAAACACCAATGGTATGTAGCAATACTGAATTGAGTGCATTGAGAAAGATACAATATTGTGAAACGAGATTGTGCATGCGAGCAAATTCGAAATGTGATGCTACCTGTTACTACTCCAATACAATAGTATTGGTGCGGGAGTCATGGTTATCGAGAATTTAACTTCATCCACAACCCCCTTTTGGCTGAAACAATACTGATGGACTATGAATGACATCATGGATGCCTACAACGTTGTCGGGGCATGTCTGGTAGGTCCTTTAACAGAAAATAATGCAAGGGTAGCCTACTTGATCACCCACCTCCCAACATAAAGAGTATACCATTTCCAACTCCCCGTTGCTTCCAGTCGCTCTGCAGCCTACTATATGTCGGTAGGGGGACTTAAGGATAGACGTGTTTGGTCGAAATGTGATTACCGTTCGCGTCCTGATAGACGGTGGTGAAGTGATCCTTGCTGTCATTTTGGCTTGGGTGTTCCTTTTCCCTAAGCTTGTCAGTATTCGATCCGCTCGGCCGTCGATAGAAGAATATATTACTTACGCCAAGATAGCAGTGGTAGCTTTCGCAGGTACATCAGCCTTCTCCATAGCTTTGCTGAAATCGTCCTTCACGCTTTGCCCCAGCATGGGACGGGTCCATGTATCGGTTTTAGTCGCATACTTGAGAGTAATGGTCCTGCCGCCATTGGTGATGTTCTTAATCAAGGCGCTGTTGATGATTTGGTTTGACATCTTATGTGGACGATGGATTATTGTGCAAAGAAGCGGTGGGCTTTAGTTCTCTTGGGCTGGTATGTAGTCTTTTAATCGTTTGATACAGCCGATTTTCGGGCTACAAATGGCTTCAATTATAGTATATACAGCGCTTTGGGGGTGCCAGACCCCGGCGCGTCGCTGCTGGGATTGTTGTGATGACCATTCGAAGGCCGAGATTAAAACGAGCTACTGGGAAGCTGGCGCTTAGCAGATCTTCTCTGAAACAGCTTGAGATTCGTCACTAGATGATGTCTACATCTATCGCCGAAACTTCCTCCGAGAGCGTTCAGGGTTAGATGAGCTCCTGATGGGAGACATGGTGCCCTACTACCCTTCTCATAATGGCGTGGCTTAATGCAGTTAAAAGCGCCTCAACAGCTATGCGATAAATGACTGGTCCTACAGCCATCAAAAGCGACTCCACATGGGCGGCATGACTCGTACAGGAATTCCCTGTCCTTCAAACCCATTTCCACCAAGGGTCCTCAAGCATTTGATCTATCGTAGCTCTCTTCTTCGGATCGAGATTCGTCATCCTCGATATCACCCTCTTTGCCTCGGAGTCGAGATTTGGAAATGTGCTCTCCTCCCACAGCTCGAAGCGCCCACTTGGATCTTCCTCCGCTACCACCTGCGATAATGCCGTCAATAATTCGCCCCAATACTCGTCGTTGATATGGGTGATAAGGCCAGGCGGAAGTGGCCCGAACATCGACAGCAGTTTATATAAAATTACCTGTTCAGGCTCGGTTCCTTCTTTCCTAAGCTGCTCAAAGTCTGGGTGTAGTGTTTCCACACCTGTGATTGTGTAAAGGCACTAAAGCAATGCTTAGCAAGTACGTTCTTATCAGATGAAAGCTCACTCACCACGAGCCCAAAAGAAAACATCTCGGAGGGTTTACCGACTCCCTTCCCCACCTGTCCTTCGGGACTACGCCACATAACATTTCCTATTCGATGATCGAGGAGCTTTTCGCCTTTCAATTTTAAAGCGCAGTCCAGGTCACTCAAGACAACTCGCTCTATCCTAAACCGGCCGTTCTCATCTTGCTTCCAATTAAGCATAACGTTGTCAGGCTTTATATCTAAAGAATGTTTTAATTAGTTCAAGCTTATGGAGAGCAACGCCATGGGCTTCAACGCAACGTACCTAAATGTATCCAGTGCTTGGTGTGAAGATCCCTCAATCCCAGTCCAAGTTCTCGGAGAATGAATTTTCTTGCTTTGATTGGAAGGTCTGGGTTATTCTTCACAAAAGAAAGTGAATTATCCTTGAAGTACTCGTAGACGAGAACACGTTCCTCTTCATTATAGTCGATATGCGTTCGAAGGCGAAGACTGTCTCCAAACTCGTGCTCAAGCTCCTGAGAGAGCTCGAATATCGACTGTGAGACGGATTTCAAAACAAAGGGCTTGTCCTGCCAACTAATTCATTTACCACCCGGTCAGTCACAATTATGGCCAAATTTGAAGGGTCAGGGGAATGAAAGCTTAGAGCTTACCGTGCCAGATAGACGTTAAGCCCTGGGTTTTTTGGATGGGCTTGGAGAATCTTATCCCGGATATAAACACGGCCGGAATGACCCACTAGCGTCGAGGACATTCTGACGAATTTTGGCTTCGAAGCCCGGGCCAAAAGCATGGCGGCGGCGAAGGCGACGATGATAGTCTTTCGATAGGTGGTTCGCTAGCAACTAAGGGTCTCGCGGGCCAACTGTCATTCCAGGATAGGTATGTTTGCCGATATCTTCTGGCATGGGGATACGCAGAGTCTGATCCTGAGAAAGTGGGGGGAAGTATCTTATATCCGGTCGGCTAGAAATCTGCTTATTCGCTCGGCGGAACATGTCAAAGTCGAAACCTAGTTTCGATTTTAGAGATAGGATCCTTAATGTTGGGCAATATGTAAGCCTAAGTCCGAATGCACTTCAGAGCCGGACGTGCTTGAAGCACTATCCTCTGTGAGTGCACCCCTGACGGGAACTAATATCTGGACTTTAGGCTCCAATCAAATAATGTTGCAGACCAAGCCGCCGTGTTGGCACGCGCTAATTAGGCAAAACTCATCTCTGATTGGATGGAAAGGAGCTTGGGCCGACACTTGCGTAAAGTCCCCGTTTCTTACACTCTCCGCCAGTCGTTACGCCCCTGCTCGGTATATGAAAGACGCGTGCCCATTCTTGGAACCGGGTACCTTTCTGACATGCATGTGTGCGCGAAGTCTCACTACCTCGTAACCCCATCTCCCACGCGACAACTCGCCACTCTCAGCCGTCCATCATGGCTACAATCACACGGGCTGTCGATATGTCGTTGAACGCATTCTACAAGAGAAACCAGGACCACTTGGACTCGTGTATCTTGCTTCATTGATCTACTCAGCATCAAAAGCTCGACAATCTACTAACTTCTGGTCTATACAGCCGGTAGCCAGCAATACGTGTTAAAGAGTGTGTCAAAGAACGACTTTAAGTATTTTCAGGCCATGTTCAACGATCTTCGCCAGTCTCCCTACATCCGTGTGGCAGATGATACAATTCCTGACCAATCCATGTTTGCCTACGAAATACTTCAAGGACCATCTACTTTCCTTCGTCCAGAAAGACGTGCCACTACTCCTGACAAAACGAATATTGAGGGACTCTCTCAGAGGCATTGCAGCCTTGCACGAGAAAGGTATCGTGCATACAGATATAAAGGCAAATAACATCATGGTGGATTGGGACACGGCGGATGGCAATACTACTGTTCGTCAGGTCCTGATTGCCGACATCGAAGACGCTGCATATGTTCCGGACCATAGCGCCATCGTTGGAAGGCAGGTTGGGAATTGGATGTGGCGAAGTCCCGAGGCCCATGCATCTGGTCACGTTCACAAGCCATCAGATATCTTCTCGTTTGGGGTTGTTGTAAGTTTTGTGCGACCAAAATCCTTCCGTTGCTAACTTGCTGGAATATAGTGCAATCTATGCCCTGACGAAAAATGTCATATTCGCTGTTACTGACGAAGAACTCAAGGAAGGTGAGGACAAACTGGCCATCGTTCTCGAACGACAGCTTTCCCATTTCTCTGATCTGGAGAGTTTTGGCGGTCTCCTCCATCATCTAGGAGACAGCCCTTGGGCCCAAATATTCACTGTGATCGCAGAGGGCTTCAATACAAGAGCATCCCAGAGCGCCGTTCGCTCTGTGGAAAGGCATCGACCCAGAATTCAAGGACCTAGTCGGAAAGATGACGAATATTGACCCGAAGAGGCGAATCACTGCGCTCGAAGCTTTATCACATCGGTGGTTTGCAGATGTAATGTGAAAGGGTCTAGAGTACTGAGGCCGAGGCCATAACGAGCGTCCTTTTATTGGTTTAGAGGGTCGAGGAATACAGTGTAGATAGGATTTAATTGGCAGACATGCTGGTAAGCTCCTCACAATAGCTATTGACTGATCCTTCTTCCATACTGTGGAGAGAACCTTATTTTTGGTTCTAGAGACGTTCAGCACGATGGATAATAAAAATAAACGACGGGTGCTCACCTTTGGCTGGAATAATTTGCGATGGTTGTCACTGAGAATCGTAGCCATCTTTTCCTTGTCTTTCAGAGTAAGGTTCCAAGGTTCATCCATCAGCTTGATGATAAGGCCCTGATCTTCGGGCTTAGTAATGTTAAGAACGAGTTGTCTCTGCTCCGGAGAAACTGGTTTTGCGTAGAGCCATGTCCGAACTCTGTCGACATTGTGGAGAAGAAACTCCATCGTAGAAAGAAGGCGTTATTGAGATATGAACTAGTGCCAGAGGTAGCGGACATCGTTAAAGGACTAAGAAAGGGAGGATGTTGAGACCTTTATAGCAGTTTAAAGCTGGGTTTGCTTCGACTGTCAACTCTAGCAAAGGATATGTCTATTGTATTAATTTTGAAGACTGCTCAAAGGATCAAGGAATGTAGACTTGACCGAGATGGGGAATTCGAACCTCACTGGATTTCTCCAGTAGATCTCTGAGAGTTTATTGCTCATCGTGTACAATAGGTGACCGCCAAGAAAGGCACGCTGGGTTGGTGCTACACTCGCAGCGAATGGTCATTTATTTCGAATGCGATTGGTTAAGGACAAATCATGTTGCAGGCAAGCTTTGGCCCAAAGGGCGGTGCAATGAGATCGATTATTGAGGGTTCTGCCTTTTTGCAGGGCAAAGACTTCTGATCTAGTCCAGAACTAGCGATCATCAATATAAGAGAATTGACGTCTTGGAGAACAATCCAACCAAGCACTGTCAAGTCCTGGCTTGCACCAGCGCCCCCTTTTCACATTCTCTCTACTGTGCGCTACTCGAGGCTACCTCCGGCTTTCGACCATAGACGACGCGGCTAATGAGAGTTTAGCAGGAGGAGAGGAGGTATAGGAGTCAACTCACACTGGCCAGTAGGCATGAATGCGTCTATTTTCGACATCTTTCCTCACCCTCGCCAACAAAATTCGCACTTCATCCGGAGACCAGTCGAGGAAGCTCGTAAACAATCGCATGGAGAAACCTTCAAGACCCTCTGAGATGTTCACTTGGTTAAGCTGCCCAAGGCGTTTATATGACGGGTCTTTCGGCCATGTATTCTGGGGCACCTTGTACTTTCTTTCGATGATGCTAGTGAAGCCCACATCGCGCAGGATGTCTTTGTATTTCTCAGCGAGGTTGGGATCTCGACCCCCCTTCTTCAACGCCTGGCAATATAGGCCGACCCATTCAGCATATGGACTATTTTGGGGAATCGAGTCATCGTCGGATGTTGGCGGACATGCATCTTGGAGCTCCAACCAGCCTCCAGGTACTAAGTTCTGAAACGCTTGTTGGAAGACGTGAACTGGAGAAATGACGGACCCTATCAGCATCCGGCCAACGATGAGGTCAAACTTGCGCTGGAATGGCCATACATCTTCATAGTTGAATACTTCGAAAGAGCAATTGGGCGCGACTAAGCTTGGTTGAATCGGGCTCAGATCGATCCCCAGTACTTGCGCCTCCGGCTGCGAATCGGCAACATTCAGTGACCAAATTCCCGTTCCGGTTCCCAGGTCAAGGATGTTCTTCGGATCCTCGATAGGAGCGAGGTAGAATTGGCCATCCAGTAGCCAGAGGAAGAGTTGATGTTGCAAATCCAGTCTGTCCTGTTCGACATCGTCATTGGGATATAGATAGGTACCGTCAGCATATGCATGGTATCTTCGACCATGCTCGATGGGATATTGGTAGACGCTGGATGAAAGGGTTCCGGTCTCTGAGATTAAATCCTCTCCCAGGGCCGAGTCATCGTCCACATCCGGCGCAATGTTGATCTCGGTGGCCATCTTTATCATAAGAAATGTAAGGATTGAAGATTAGACCTTGTCTTTATACGTCGTCAATGGCGGTCAAGCTCGCACGGGATTTCGCCACCGTTGATAGGCCAAAGAAGAATTCAAGAAGTACGAAAATTCCATCCATTGCGTTTCAGAATCCGTTTGCCACGTTTGATGTCGTAGAGCATGCCACTGGACGAGAGCTCAGATAGCATGGGTAAAGGGTGTGGAGATGCTAGCTGATGCCCTCAATACGCCATGATCCACCAGATCGGCCATGGTGTTCAAGATCAGGTGAAAGGTATGGATTATTCACTGGAGACAAAGCGCCGGTAGGCCAACAACAGGAAGAGGACAGTCGCAGAATGTCATGTGGCCGGCATCATGTGTGACCGTGCTTAATCACCGATAGCCCAGACCTTAAGGAGCTGCTCAGGTCTTTAAGATGACGATCACTCTCACAAGGCTGAAAGAATCCCTGCCGGTTCATGCACCTTACATAAAGGAGGGTTTTCGAACCTGCAGCTTGACCGATCTGTTGGCCATCCTCACCTGGAACATTTCGCCCAGAGGGAAAATTGCCCCTCGTCCAACCACAGCCGAGGTCCCTCAGCAAGGCGGACAGCAGGCCATGCACGTGATCAGCCGAGCGGCCGATCATTATCTGGTTGGGTTGACGGCAAAGGACTGCCCCGCGACTCCACGCCACAATGCCTGCGACACGCAACATTTGAGGATGGAAGTAGTGACGCGCAGTCCCCCCGACAAACTTCGCGCCTTAGTAGAAGGGCTGAGAACAGAATTGGAAGAGGATGTCAAGAATGTATTGGCCAGGAACATCCAGACGATCGAAAAGCCAAAGGGCACTTGGGATGGAGTGTTGAAAGAGTTCTTTGAAGACTACAAAAGAAATGTGTGTCTATTCCACCTCTACCCATCGTTTACCGGGGTCGAGATTAACCAGCCTGACAGCATGCGAGCCTCCCTGTCATCCCCAGCAGACCCCACCGCGGGCCGACCTTGTTCGTGCTTCAGGCTGGGGACATCAACATCGGAACGGAACCCACCATGGTGGTGGTCTTCACTTTGTTCACCATCAACACCTTACGGACCGAGATCAAGAGAAGTGGCGATGCGGTACAAGCTTCCAATCAGTCCACCACTCTTGACTGGGGTCCGCCTGGCACGATCAATTGGATACCGGGAGCCTCACAACTGCGATCGAGTGGTCCAGGACGGTTGGCCTGTCTCTGGCTGAGTTTTTAAGCTCATAATCATCAATTGTAGCATCCAGGCTGTGTCACGTCAAACGGTCCAAAGTCCACAGATGTTGGAGAAAAGAAATCCATCATGGAGATCGGGTCCACTTGCTCTGACAGTGACTGCACTTTCCATGACACAAGTGCTTGGGAGCACTGCCGGTATTGCTGTTCATTGTGAATCTTGGGGTATTGTATCCTTAGGTGTTCGACTGTTTCGTCATGGTTGGGACCGTGCTTAGGGAGACGCTCTTCCCACCTAGTCACCAGTGTCAGATTTCATTCCAAGGATACCTATTGTGGAGGAGAACAAGATACCTTACCATTGATTACCAAACATTAGTCCTAACAAGATCGTAATGCCTTTGCCGGTCTCCTTTTCCACCAGTGCATAACGATTGCCGGCATTGAAGACCTCTTTAATCTGCTCCAGAAGTGTTGCCATATCTAAAGTGGGCAAAACGCCGGCGCCGAAAAGCTTTTTGGCAATCCCCGCCTCCGATACGTTTGGGTGAAGTGAACGATAGTCGGACAGGGCCAGAGCGCCAAGTCGCCAAAGCGCTGTGGTGTGGGCACTCTGAGCCCTGACTCCTAAGCAGAAATATACGAGCTGAGCGTCAGGACTGAGTGTGACACGGGGTACCGCGGGTGAGAGTGCGTAAAGCCAAAAACTGGAGGGGTCGTCCATCCATCTTTGGGCATTGGATTGCAGTAATCCGAGCGTCTGATCATCAGGACCTGTCCACTTATAGATCTTGGACAATTGCTCGGCCCGTCCCTCTTTGGGCGAAAGTCGAAACCGTAGCTTTTTACTCAAGTCCTTTCGCTGCTTCAGTAGTGTATGAATGCGTGTAAGGTATGCGTTGACTTCGTCGATGTTGATTTCCCCGTCTCCCTCAGCTTCGCCGCCCTCGCCAATGCCCACGCTGATCAGGTGATGATTCACCTCTTCAGCCATGCCTTGTCTGAGTGAGGTCGACAAAGTGTACCTCGCCTTCATCCGGCAAGGAAGGGACATTAATGCTCGCGGGGCGTTGATAATCAGTTCGATTTTTAATGTCGAGGAAAGAAGAACAAACCTCCCCAGTCTTCGCCGAGACGCTATCTTTGTTGCAACAAAGATAGCGCCTTGGCGTACGACCACACCGGCACGTGAACGATTGTAGTAACAAGTGTCACACAGAGGAAATTTCAGAGATCTTTGTTCTGTAGAGTGGTGAAGTTGATCTTGCAACTGATCTAGATGGATAGTTGGCAATATGGTGCCCTATAAGACGAAGAATAACTCTGCTTGGTGGTTCGCTTCAAAACAACGTCGAGGTCAAAATGTCTGCTGTGAAAGCCGAAGATCTGGGCTTGGTACTTCTCTGGCATCTACCAAAGACACCTTCAGCCTATTTGAGGAATGACTTCTGGGTCTCCGCCATCTGCAAAAGCCTTGGGAACGTTATACCGAAAAGTCATTCGACAACCATGGGAAAAGGCATCCCGGCCCATCTCATGTTAAGATACCTCCGAGCCTCCCCAACCGTTCCCCCCATCCCCGAGGATCTGATGATCATCCGTCAATTGAAAGGAGTGGTTTGGAGTTTTGTGGAGGGGATTGATCTCATGAAAGATCCTTTGTTATGGTGGGATATCTACCCAGCCCTCCATGAGGGACATATTACGACACGAATCCTTCGTACTGAACGGGGAGCCAAGGTTCATCCAGAAGGCCAGCTCATATCAGGGCGCCTCGGGACGTGGCTGGTGAACGAAGGCCAAGGATGGTTCTTCTTTGCAGGGGAGGAAGAAAGCATCGCGTTTGATGCCAACGATGCGATGAAAGATCTGGGCTTATTCGGCTTTCAAGGGCCGATGTCTTGGATGATCGAGAAGAGTCTTCAGGCCCTTCGGCGCAGACAGCAAATGGAAAGACTCACACTTGGCACGAACTTGGGCTATTGAAAATATCTCTGGGCCGAGACAAGATGTTGAGATAGTGGTGGCGTATAATCATCATTAATCTAATGCAGATCAGTACGTCTTTTTGCTTCGACATCATCTTTCTTCGTACTCACGTCACAAGGCCTTTCAAGCCTGCGGATTTCCTTCTTCATCCCCATTTTCATTTCTTGATCATTGCGTCGTTTCGTCGCTGCCCGATTGGCCTGTATCTCAGCTTTCGCAGGACGTCATCGCTTGGGTCTAAATCAACAATCCAGGTGGATTGTTATGTCCTGACCGAGCAGAGACGTAGGCTTCGCTCACAAGGGTGCTCCCATGTAATCTTCCATATTGGAGGTCTAGCTTAGATGCGCGAGTAATCAAGCCTTCGCAAGGGAGCTGAGATCGAGGAGAAGCGAACTTACCCCATGCCCTTCACCGCTAGGTTTTCTTCTCATCTGCAGAAATCCCCTGCCATAGTGACTTGATAGACAAGAGTCACACTAACTAGCTCACTGCTGAAGCCCCATCCATATTCTATAATCTTCACCACGGTCCGATTATTTGCGATGTAAGCCGCCACCTCCGGGCTGGGTTCCATCAATATATAAATTTTTGACCTCCGTACATTGCCATTATAGTATGATACCTCTCCTTCGTGCTTCGCATGCAAGACCTCGTCACGATGGCCATTAAATTGCGCGACTCCCCCAAAGAAGTACAAACCAAGCTCGGCTTGAGCCATGAGCAATTCCGGAAACTGAAAGACTGTGCTCGGCGTGCACACCATGAATACTGTTCCACTCGCCCAGACTCCAAATGGGCTACCGTTGCTACGGTTTGGACTGCTTTGCCCGAAGAGGAGATCCTTGAAGTCAGCGGAATCATGGATCGAATTTGCACAACGGAGAACTTGTTTCCAGAAACAACCAAGAAATATCTGTTGAGGAAGGAAAGAAGCAACGGTTATTTCAGATACGGCGGTTGTGGTAAGCCGCACAAAAGAAAAAACACCAGACCGGGACGGAGGGATGACATTAATTCGATCGCGTTCAATGAAAAGTGTGTTTAAAACGACATGACGACGTCCCTCCCACAGCTTGTGCTTGTCTCTTTCAAAAGGGTTGGAGTTCCAGAGCATGTATGCTGGGGCGTTGGCTTTCCTCACCTAGATAAGCGACTTGAGGTGTCACGTCGATGGAGCTATATGGGGCCCAGTTTTAGCTGTCGAAGAAATACATTCACGGCACTTACCGACGTTCAAATGGCCGTAAACGATGACATAGCGGCAGTTACCGAGGAAGGATTTACGGAGGCTGGCCGCAGGCTTGTGACTCAACTTGATCGTATCAATCCCTCCGATAGGTGGCGAGTTTGAAATCGGTCATGGAGATAATACTGCCCTAATTACTAGTGCCTAGTAGGAAGTTTTTGGGCTTGATGTCGCGATGGAGAAGTTGATCCATCGGCCTGAAATTTGTCCTGAATCTGGTGTCACAGGATCAGAGATTGGGCCCCAATTCAAGCACCATCGCCTGGAAGTCACAATGGTAACCATTTCAGTGCACTGGGCTGTCCAATCAACTCCTCATAGATCTCGATTGCTTAGCGCAGGAGTGACGGTGCGACCGAACAGTAATCTGCGTAGATCAGTTAGAAACAATGTTTCATTGTGTCTCGTATCCTACCAATGTATACTTTTCCGAACGAGCCTGACCCTATATGTCGATAAACTTGGTAACGCCCTACCCAGGCGTATTTCGGGAAAGTGGGTGAATGGGTCGTCCATGGTAGGGCGCTACGGACACCCAAGTGTATTAATGCATCTTACTCGGCTAACCTTCCTTCCCCAATGAGCCCGTTTTTCG
This sequence comes from Rhinocladiella similis, assembly GCA_024082115.1. NCBI lineage: Eukaryota > Fungi > Ascomycota > Eurotiomycetes > Chaetothyriales > Herpotrichiellaceae > Rhinocladiella > Rhinocladiella similis. The sequence continues at coordinate 1,084,959 of JAMRYE010000009.1, forward strand.
GGTCCTAGTGGCTGCCTGGGCTTCGTGCAATAGCTCCTCTTCGTATCCAATCATGCTGGCAACTACTCGACCACATGAGTGCGAAGCAGGCGCTACTGCGAGTACTCCGATGTTAGCCAATTGATTGCGACATGGAGTTGTGTTGCCAAGAAGCGCTGCTGACCAACCATCCTCTTTTCGTGTGATGTCACATGTCACCTAGCCCTGGCGCTTTCAGGTCCGACTGTATCGGCGCTTCACCTGCAACTACATGAAGCCACCCATTCCTTCCTCCCTCATCTCGAGCAACCATGGCACGACGAGACAGTGTAACCGCTCGGAAGACCACAAGGCAGTCCCTGAAGCTGCCACACCAAGGTCATTTATCTGCTTCCATCTTCAGTACTCGACTGACCAGCGAAGGGAAACGTCCTCAAAGCATCAAGAAGGGACAAAAGCAAAATCCTCTTCGAAGGAGCGCCCGTTTGGATCGCTTGATTGAGGTCGATGAGGCTCAACCAAAAACCAGCCAGCAGTCTCTACCATCTCCAGTCAGCGACTGTAAAAGTCTTAATGTAAGCCGCCAGCGCTATTCTGTGATAGAAGACTGACCCAATACAGCGTGCGCACTCACCATCTACCCTTCTACCGTCGAAGCCTCTGAAGCGGAAACGAGAAACTGAACCGCAATTACACCCGCCCACTCCAAAACGACTGCGAGCATCTTGTCCTAGACCTTCTATTCAGGACGTTGATTCTGTAACATATTGGACACAGACATACCACTGGCCGCCAGGATACTTCAACGAAAGTGGCGAAATGAGTCACTTATTGGCGAGAAAGAAATCCGCCACCTCCCTTCGCCGAAAGCGATCGGATAGCGAGTCTGGCGCACCCAGCTCAACCACACCGAGTGACCAAAAGACCAGGGAGGAGAAGAGTGCTCCTTATAAGGACGCACGTTATGAAGCTCTACTCGCGGCAAAAGGGAGTTTCATGGACGCATCAGACCTTGGTGTCGACGATAAAAGCAAGACTCTTACCCGAGGGCTCCTGGAGAAAGCGCCGCCTGTACCAAAGGACTCGCTGTTTCGTGAGGACCTGTTCAACTCAACCTTCCGTAAGATACGGAACAGAAATGAAACCCGGGTTATCCGAGACATTTCTCAGTTGATCGTGCCCTCGGCAGAAATCTTTGCAACATATGGTGCTGCTGCCCTTGATTGCTTAATTGAAAGCACCAACGAAGGCTGGAACAATTCTATTCCTGTTACTAAAACACGACCTCAACCAGACTACTCTGTGGGATTCCGACGAGAAGCATTCACCGAAACTCAACTTCAGAAACTTCAACCATTCGTAGGCGACCTCACCGACAACTCCTTCTTCATGGGTACTTGGTACATGTACTTCCCGTTCTTCTCGAGCGAAGTGAAGTGCGGTGCAGCCGCGCTCGACGTGGCAGATCGACAGAACGCGCACAGCATGACGCTCGCTGTTCGAGGAGTCGTGGAACTGTTCAGGCTCGTGAGCCGCGAGAAAGAGCTTCATCGGGAGATCCTCGCCTTTTCCATCTCACACGATCACCGATCTGTCAGGATTTATGGCCATTATCCTGTGATCGAGGGCAAAAAGACCACGTTCTACCGTCATCCCATTCATACATTCGACTTTACCGCACTTGATGGAAAAGAGAAATGGACGGCGTATAAGTTTACTAGGAGCGTCTATGACACCTGGATGCCTGCGCACTTCAAAAGGCTTTGCTCGGCAATCGATGCAATACCACCCGATATACATTTTGAAGTCTCCGAGGAATCGGATCTGCAATTCCCTTCATCATCAGGACTTTCACAAGGTCTGGAAAGCCATCACCTCTCGGAGTCAGGCGCTGCAGATGACGACGAACTGAGGCTCCTCGATCCCCAGGAAGTGACACCAGAAACTTCTTTTACCCAGACATCGGAACAAGCGACATTTAAGAAACCAAAGAAGAGATGAGACTTGGTGTTCATATGACTGGAACTGGAGAACATCCGGAGGTAGAGCGGTCTGATTAGAGTAAATTATTTCGACTATATTACTATCCTGCTCGTTGATACCTTACCTCTTAACCTTACAAGGCCTCACACGAACTTGTGCAACAACACCTCTCTGCCGGCTGCGCCAAACTTTTTCCTGGAGGGAAAGAGTGAGGGTGGTCGTGCTGACGTTGCAAAGTGGCAAGCCTGTCATGACAGAGCGGTCAGCACCAGGGTGATACACAGTCTATAGAACTAAGGATCAACAAAACCCAGTTACGCTGACAACGCCTGCAGCTACACAGCCACTTACCACCAAGGGGCTGCAACGCTAGACAGGCGGGTTGGACCCTGAATGCTGCTACAACGACATTGATTTGTCCAAGGTCCCATACTTATCGTCGTTAATGCCCAATCACAAACAGATTTTGTTCAGGGCCCTATACCTCTCTTCGATGTTGTCCTGAAAGGTCAATCCCGACCAATTTTCGCGCATGATTCGAGGTAGTTTCGAGTGCGTTGAACAAGCTCTAGGCAAAAATGTGGCCGTTCTCGACGTGGTATTGAAGACGCTTACGGTCGGTGGCACACAGCAACAATACGAAACGGCTTTGGCAATCTTGAACAGCGAAGACGTTGTGGAAATTCGTGATATCTCAGCATTACCCTCTTTACCAGAAGGAGATTGTTCCATCTGCTTCTGTGAGGCAGAAAACCCTGTTCAAACCTCATGCAGGCACACTTACTGCCTTGAGTGTTTCGAAGAAAGCTGCAAATCCGCGGCATCGACCAGCAATACCAAATTTCAAGTCAAATTCCAAGGGCTTAGGCTCGATCGCAACTTGCCATATCTACACCTCATCAATTTTTGACGCTGGATTGACGCAATTCTGTAACTAGGTTACTGCTCATAATGAGCGGATTCGCAAACATCCATGAGCTCTACGACAACCCATCGAACGTCGTATTCGAGGAGGAGAACTTCCTTGACTATCGGCCAGGCGGATATCATCCTGTTGCCCTTGGAGATACTCTGAAAGACGGCCGGTACAAAATATACCACAAACTGGGCCACGGTGGCTTCTCAACAGTCTGGGTTGCCAGAGACTATAGGCATGTCGCTCACCTGCCCACCATTCACTTCGCTTTTGCTGACGGTGCGTAGGCTCGAGCAATAGGTGTCCGTCAAAATCACTAAAGCAGAGAGGACAAAACAGTCTCGAGAGCTTCAAATTCTACGAGCATTGGCGCAATGCTCAAATAACAATCCAGGTTCTGAACATATTGTTCGGCTACTAGACGATTTCCTCCATGAAGGCACCAATGGATGTCATCAGTGTCTCGTGTTCGAACTTCTTGGCTCTACTGTCATCACAATGGTGAATGACGCGCATCACTTTGGGGAGCGTCTCGATACAGATGTTATTATCAGAATATCGACCCAAATGCTGGAAGCTGTTGTCATTATGCATGAGGCTGGTTATGCGCACGGAGGTATAGCCGCCTGTGGTCTTGTTACTTTACATTCGCAGGATATTTATATCGCTTAATCTAACTTTATTAGATCTCAGCACGAAAAACCTTGCCTTTCATAACGGCCGCTTATCTCGCCTATCCGAAGAAGAACTCTTTAAAGCACTTGGGCCTCCGAATCCAGAAAAGTTAGCTCGATTAGAATGGCAAATCCCTCGGACAAGGCATCCCTACCCAGTCGGTGGAATCAGCACTGTGGGCTGGTTGGCCATTTGGTGACGAGGAAGACGATGAAAACACTCGCATTATCGATCTAGGTGAGGCATTTGATAACAATGCCGTACCTAAAACCCTTGCACAGCCTGGAGGCCTGCAAGCGCCCGAATCGATTTTTATCGGCAAGTTTGATTACAAACAAGACTTATGACGTATAGGTTTAGTGGTAAGATTTCCGCTTCTTATACTTGAACTTTATTAATAAAAATGTGCTGCCAGATTTATTATCTTATCTTCGGAGCTTTACCCTACAGCTGGTGGGGAATCAACCCCTTGGTTGAAGCGATGATCGACGTTTTTGGGGAGCTACCGCCGGAGTGGGAGTCAAAGTGGGAGCAGATGAGGTCTGATGCTGCAGCTAGGGGGGATCCCGTGGCTGGAAAATGGAAACAATCTTCGGACTGGCGACTAGAGAGGCAGTTTGATAAACATGCCCAGGAGCCGGAGTTGAAGGCTTTTCTTCCTGTGATTCTAGAGCTGACAAACCTCTTGCCGTCGGATCGCATTTCGGTATCACAGGCCCTTCAGTTGATTAGGGACAATTCTGGCAACATTGAACACAGCGAATAGATTAATGCCTTCAACGCACAATCTAAGCCTCCTGGATGAGGACACGGCTGGGTATCGCTTTAACCTACCATCCCGACTTCTGTGTATTCCGTAAGTGCTGTTAGCCTCACAGTCGGAGAGTGTCACGGGAGACCCAAACACCCCTGGCCGGTCAGAGTTTCAAGCTGTTCTACAGTGATCATGTTGATATTTTCAACCTCGATCTCTACGCGAAGAAAAGGTTGACTTTTCCCGCCTTGACAACACGATCAACACCCGTCTGCACAGAAGCCTGCCGGCGAGGCTGACATTTTACACGGGCTATCTCGATGTGAATGCCAACTGCGACTTTGGCCCTCCACCCTCCGAAACACGCCAGCCAGAAAGCTGTTAAGGTGAGACGCTGTGATGGCGTATATCAGCTGTCATTCAGATTCCTCGGGAATGGTTACCGAAAGCTGAAGGTCTCTCGGGAAGTGGTGTTTATGATTTCCATACAGCACGGTCGTTCGGACCCTCCGACCCCTGCACCAGAACCTAGTCGTTGTTCACTTAGGTTGACTTTGTTGAATATCTGGAGCTTTGCCTCTGGATCGACAGATCAGGAGCACCGTGACTGATGCCATGAGCCTATGGGATGGTTCATCTCATACTCACTCTCCCCGGGGCGGGACAGCGTGTCTTTGTCATCTTCTTCTGCTGCTTCGCTTTCTCCTTCTCCTGATAGTACCAGATGACGGCGGACTTGAATACATCGCAGAGTCTTTCATCAATAGGTGGGATTCTGGACGCTGAAGAATCGCACATTTCCAAGGATTATTGTAGTGCATTCGATTCATATTTTATCATCAGTCTTCGTCATATTGTACAGCATGAAGCTTGTCAGCGTGGTTGGACCTGTTATTCTGTTCCAGCTCCATGACTGTGAGGGCCTAATCTATGGAGTACAGTCAATGCTTTCTTTACTTCTTTATCTGAACGCCCTAATCTACGCGTGAGCACCCTAACTTTGGAAGCTAGGTGTATGTTTTCTTGTTTTAACATATTTTCCTGTATTTGGGCAGCAGCTAGGTCTTCTTCCCGCTGTTTAAATTTCTCCTCAGCTTGCTGTCGTGCTTCGATTTCAGCACGGATCTTGTCCTCACTGTGAGAGAGTGCGTTGGTCAATCTTGCATTCTCCGACTGGAGACGGTCTAATTGCGAAATGTAGCTGACTCCTGATGTAGAAAGTTTTGATTCCTGGTCAAGTCAATGACTACATAGTGTAAGAGGATCAACTCACATACCGCAAGGTTTGTTTCTACCATTGCTACAGCTTCAATGGAGACATTGATTTCCCGACAGAGCTCCATGTACGCTCCGACAGAATGTTTGCTTAACTGTTTCATGAATAGATGTTCCCTCTCCGGCTGTCGCACCCACATGTATCCATCTTGAAGATTCGGCACAAGGCGGACCTGGCTTGGTTCGATGATCACACTGAGTTTGTCCCCTGCGGTGAGATTAGCAAGGGCGTCCGTGTTCGGCAAAAACAAAGTTTCTCACGCAGGTGATCTGCTAAGATCTGCCGACACTTGCGGCGCCATTCGGCACGCTGGACATTTCCCGGTCTAGGGGCCGGTCGATCCTCCATATCTGTAAGGCGATATTAGGTTATATGCACGTCTACTTAATACAAGTTTGTGGCACCGTGTCTTTAGGCCGTTCCCCAGACGCAGCGTTTCCATTAGAGCATGGGTGGCTTGAAGAAGAAACCAAATCTATATGGTAAATGTGACAGTATGCGGTTCCGCAACATCTATTTAAAAATGCCAAAGTCCCGTGGGTGACCAGTTTCCGGACTCTGGTCATCATGGGGGATCCAGTTCAAGGATACTAGTCAGCATGCATGAGGTGAAAAAGTAGAATTCCCTTGCTAAAAGGAGGGGTGGGGACCTGTTCAGACCCCCTTCCTGGGACTTTCCTCGCTTTCTTTGCTCCGATGGACATTGGAGAAAATCACCCAACCAGCTTCATGGTTAAACTCATCGAAGATTCTACGAAATCCATGTGGATCTGAGGTTCACACGATACCTCGCTAGTGAGCCTGTCATTGACCGCTTGCACCTCAACTAATTTTGTCTGGAGGTCAATAATGGACTCGCTCACGAACACTTTCTAAGGAGTGTCAGGATGTAAGTAGATGATTGGAGGGCAATGAAGTTACTTTTGCATCCTCTACAGATGCCTTATTTATTGAGTGACCCTGAGCCACAGCCTCGAATGAGACACCTCTCGACATAGCTCCATGTAAGCCCCGATCGAATGCTTACTCAATTGTTTTGCGAACAAGTGTTCTCTCTCGGGTATGCGTGCCCATACATATCCGTCTACTTCGGGTGGAATTAGCCGAACCATGTTTGGTTCGATCGATAACCCCAGCTGACTTTCTACGAGATTGGTTAGCTCGGTTTGATCTCCAGTAGGGTCGACCTCAAAACTTAAGTCAGTATACAAACGCCAGCATGAGTTTCAGCTGTAAGTAGGTTGGCTCCCTTAGCAGCGATGTACCATATAAGTATTGGGCTACTTTGGAGAGTTCGTCCTAAAATTTAGGTCGTTCTTCTTTCTTTTACAGTCCTTCCCGAAACTGATCAACGTTGCGGACACATTGCGATTGTTTTCTCTCTACGCTAGTAGATCCACTTCTCTAGATCGTCTAGCGTTTCCTTCGGTACAGCAAATCACAACGAGGCATATTTCTGTAAGAACCATGGTATTATGTGGGCACATGCTTGTAAAGACGCCAATTCGACAAACATTTCACTTCCAGGTCAGAATACTGTATTTCGTAATTCAAAAGCGGCAACATGCCAACGAAACTTACCCGCGCATTTCTATGGCCAGCGTCTTGAGCTTCAAGGGCCAGGTTACCTTCTAGAGTGCCAGCGATACCTCCAGTACTATGCTGTTCAGACTTCGATCCTTGAGTCGACCCAGTCATCACATCAGCACCAAAATTTATTGAAAGATCTCCTCTGCCTCCTCATACTTTCCCTGTTGTTGAAGCACCAGTGCCAGGTTGTTCATGCTGTTCAGTGTTGACGGATGCTCCTCCGTGAGCACCTTCTTCTTCAGAGTCAAGGTCTGTCGATGCATCTCTCCTGCCTCCTTGTACTTTCCCTGTTGTCGAAGCACCGGCAAGCCTCTGCCACGAAGCTGTAATAACTCTATATAGGACGCAACTCCCATTGCCGCCGTGGCAGTGGTGGTTTTAATACGCACAGCCGCTGACATCGTCATGCCAAACGAGTGGAGGCATGGGAATGTTCGATGTCGGAACCACGGTCGACACATATGGATAAAGCTAACCTGGTCGGGCAAGATGTGTCCTAAGATGGTCGTTTACACAGTATTCGATAGAGCCCTCGTGGGGGAAAGTGCAGGTTTTGTCGCGATTAGCCAAGCTATGTTCGCTTCGATCTTCGCCCTAATCCAAGAAAGTCTTCCCGATTTGTTTCTCCGTCTTCCTGTTGCGATGCAAAATGGCTTGGTTGAGTGTCCTCTCCGGAAAATGCATGGTCGTCCATCTAGTCACATCTTTCTCAGGCTAGGGCTTGCGATGCCCAAAGACGCCAGCATCACAGCTTTGCAGGTCGGGCAGCTACGGCCCTTGTCCTCGCGGACGCAGACCTGAAGGTAGTTGGGGCAGTTGCGACCAGCCTTGTACCTGCACCCGAGCGTGTCCATCTTGTAGGATTGAAAGTGGCTGCACTTGAGCCTGACAAATCTCTCCATGCACATTTCAGAAGACCACTTTTCTTTGTTGTATCTTATAATTTATCATCATTATTTTGTTTCTTTTCCAGAAGGAAACCCCGCATCAGGGAAAGCCGTGGGCATTTGGATTGCGTCAAAGATAGAGGGATAGATGTCTTCCCTTTCAGAGAGGGCGATTCGATAGCAGTTCGTCGTCGTCGGCGGCGGCGGCGGCGGTAAACGTGACAGTAGGCAGAATCTCCAGTCGGCGCACTTATCCAGGCTCGTCGCACGCCTCACAGAAGCGTTCCGTAAAAATGGTTGAGGGCTTGTCCATACTCCGAGGAATTATAGCTGAAGTAACCAGCTATGTTTTATTTGAAAAGTAACGGTGGTCGTGTAAGTGTGGGTATGTATGGGCGCAGGGCAGAGTTCTGTCTGCCCGGTGGAGGCGTGGGGCGCCTCGGCGCCCGGAATGATGCTGCTCGCGAAGCAGAAGTGCAGGTCATTCATGGATCCTGATTGGCCAGGCAGAACGGCTATCCCGGCCACGGGGCGTGGCCCTTTGCAGGGCTTGTTGATCGTCTCTGCCCTGTGCATGCATCGTATGATGGAGCTCGACCGAGAGGTTCCCATCTCATCTATGGGTGGAGTTGTAAACTCTAGAAAACAAATTTCGGCTGTTATTACAGTAGCGATTACGGAGGAATTCTACGATGAGAGAGTACATATAGTACGAAAAGGAAGGATTAGATTCCTAGGCCCGGTTAGATTTCTCTGGGCATCTTGTACTAAGAGACGTGCCCAGGACGACTGGCTATCTGTATCATTCTTACCACAATTAGACTCAGGGAGGCGATAATGGCCATCACACCGATGATACCGAACCAGAAATATAGCCCATCAGAATCACCCCCCGGGACCGGGACATTCATCCCAAACAGCCCGCAGACGAGGTTTAATAATATGACAATGCCTCCGACGACTGCCATCATGCCGAGGACAGTCACAGTCCGGTTGCGTACTTCTATCCCGTCAGTGGAAAGCCGAGCAAGGTAGTTCGAATGAGAGCGAGATAGTATTTGCTCGAAATGATCAAGTTCTGACATCATAGTAGCAACGTGATCTTGGATATCGCCGAGGTAGAGGTGAGTTTCGCTGTGAAAACCGGTGGCTGTTTGATCATCGCATTGTCTTGCAAAGGTCTTGATGACAGTCGGTTTACCGCGCAAAAGACTCAGAGTGGCCATAATCTTCTTTCGACACTTATAGATCTGCTGTAAGAGAGGGCCAGAATCGTCGGCTGCAGTGGTGAAGGTGCTATCTTCAAACGCGGAAGTCTCTTGTTCAATTTGGCGGATGAATGGGCGGAAGCTATCGACAATATCGTCACTATAGCCCGTCAGAAGATTCAAGAGGAAGACATACGTGTATGGGAGATCTCACATGAGTGCGTAACAGATCCAGTTACCGCTCAAAGGGGCACCGATCCCCAGCCTGGCAATTCGTTTCTGGACATTTGCTGCGTGTTCACTCGGGCCAAAAGCAAAACTCAGGATTCCCCCGCGAAGCACGACAGCGTATAAATTTGTTGGTTTGAGATCTCTCCCACCATCTTCGTCGTCATTGTAGAATGACCGGATCGAACAGAAGTAGTATTGCTTGAACGATTCCACTTTTTCAACAGTTTCTTGGGCTTTGATATCCTCTGCGGTCAGCTGATGGAATGAAAATACTTTCGATAGAATATCAATCTCCTCTTTGGTTGCATTCATGATATTTAGCCACCATATTCCTTCATTGAGGATCGTATCAGACAAGCCGCGGAACGATGTTCCCGGTAACGACAGACCGTTAATATCATCGGTATAGACGAAGGAACCGAGTTTCGTTGAGAAGAAGCTGATGCGCCTGTGCTCTGTCTGATTCAAGGTCGCACCACACAAGGCTGGAAAATTGGCACACCCCCCGAATTGAAGAGAATGGCTTCCAGTTCCAGGAAGCGCAGTCTGCATCTTCGGTCGGTTGCGTGAACCAATCGACTGTTGACAGATTTTTCGACGGCGAGGCACTTGGGGCGATAGGCTCCGGATCTCATGGGAGGACGACACAGGGGCCTCATCGACCGTGCTGTAGGCGTCCCTGGATAACTCGTTCGACCCGATTTTGTGACCTTTCCTCTAATATCGAGGTGCTAAGCTACCTGCTAAGTGACAGACGGGGTCGTCGTATCATTAGACATTCGTAGTTCAGGGAATGTGCTAATTAACTTACCAAATCCTTTAGGCTTTCCGCATAGATATATCCCTCTCTAGACTAGGAGAGCAAAGTATTGTCGGGGCTTTGGGGCCCTCAGCATTAAGGGGATAATATTTTCCTGACAGTTAGATAGCCCCTCTCTCGCACATAAATCCCTCATTCTGAACGGAAGCGTGGCTTAGACCTGCAGGGGCTGACGTTCGATTCTGCAAGGGGTCAAAAACCGCAACACCAGATGTGAGGGAGGCAGTGCCCAAAATGAGTCATTAACGAGGCTGACCTATCAGACCCCACAACCGCCCATTTCTTCCTGTCGTTAAGGTGGAGAGGCGGTGAATGAGGCATTTTCAAATATTTCCCTACTGTGACTGTTGGTGCTGAAGACAGAATTGGCCCGCTTAGGTATCACCATAAGTTGCTATCCGGGGAGAGAAGTGTAGCCAAGCACACAGGTATCTGCTTCTGCACAGGCCCCCTTTTTGCTCCATGTTTTACGAGTGTCTCCTCCCTGAAATGAGGAAAGGGTCGTGTATTGCCGCCTCTTTCCGGATTTCTTCCTTGGGCCCACTATGTCTCCGTCGAGAGAGATGTGTTTTTCTCCGAAATTTGTGGCCCTTTCATGCTCACAGTGGCGTGCCGGGTGGTTCGTGCGTCTTCGGGAAGACGGAACATCGAGGCTGTGCTTTCAGTGGGATTGTCACATCCTGCCAAGCATTCCTTACCCCGGATACGGATAGCGCTATGCCGGAAGACTCAGGCTGTGCGTACTACGTCGCCTATCCCCACCCGCTCTCGTAAACGGTTATGCAAACATCGACATTAGCGAAAATGGCGAACCCACTCATTTCAACGATCTCCATTCCATACGCTAATACGTAGGGTGGTAGAGAGCCTCCGGTAGAGTTGGGTATTTAACAAAAGTCGGTTTCTCCTCCGCCTAATTACCAAAATTTCTCCCTCACAACGTTCCGTCCTTTTGGATGTCACTTCTACCGAGTACAATTTGGAAATCTGAAAGTCTTATTTTACCATATTCATGAAACACTTTATGGTTGCCTCTGATCTCTCCTTTTGTGCCGGGGGTGAATCACTCCACCCTCGACATTGCGGAAACTTGATTTGCAGCGCATTGCCCGATATTCTTGACCCTGGATAGGATTCTGGGATCGGGATGATTGCATGTTGCCTCAGGATATTCCCCTCAATCCTACACGCGTTAACGACCTAGATTTGTGAGTATGTGGTTTTGTTTCCTGCGATCGTTTCATCTGTCTCACAATTCGCCGTCCCACAGGAACTTGAAGGGTGGTAGAGAAAAATAGACGGACAGCTTATCCACCATGTCATTCGCTCAGAAGAATGTTTTTGAACTCTTTCGAAAGCCCGGGGAAAAGGTAGAGGTTCGAGGCGTCGCCCCAACTCAGATTGTCCCCGCCGGGAATAAGACACAAGAGGATGAAGAGCGCAACATCACGATGTTTATTGAGAAGCCTAAACAAAGACGACTTGATCGATGGCTTGACAAGGTGGTCCAAGTCTCTGGCTCGCAATTTGTGTTCTTGTCCATACTAACCGCTCTTTTAACATGGGCCTTGCTTGGTATCAAATTTGGGAGGAATAAAACATGGCAGATCCTCATATCAGATGCTCAGGCAATTATCTGCTACATTTTCGATTCGTTTCTGGTCCGCCAGCAGCTGAACGCTTACGACGACGAAATGGCGGTTGCCACCCAGATGCAGTCACGGTCGAACAGCAATCTGCGAATGCTGTCGAAACTGAAAGATCAATCCTCTCAGGAACAGCAAGCTAAAGTGGTCTCCCGTCTCGATCGATCATTTTACGACAATGGCAGTATTGCAAGCCAATTGCCATCTGAGGGTCGGTTGGGACGCTTCGTGACCTTTGTCGCCTTAACCATAGGCCACATGTTCACGATCTTGTTGTTTTGGGTTGGGGTATTTATCTGGCTCGCCATCGGCCATCTCTTCGACTACAGCGATACATGGCAGCTCTACATGAACTCGGCATCATCCGCGCTGATGGTCTTTACTTTCATATTCATCGCCAACATTGGTGAACGCCACCGCGTCTACACCAAGAAATGCCTCGACTCCCTCTTCCAAGCAGACTCATCGCTTGAATTTCGACTCCGATCCTTAACCCACGACGTTCAAAGCAACATTGAGGTAGTGATTCCTGCCCCAAAGGTCGGCAAGATCCAGCGTGCCATCTTCTATTATACTGATTTTGTCGGTACCCTGGTGGGGATTGCAATCCTCCTTACGGTGTTCGTTGCCTGGGTGGCAGCCGGCCCGGCTTTAAAATTCAGCTCGAACTGGTGGCTGTTTATTGGAACTTACGCGGGTTTGGTCGGCATGTTCGACGGATTTGTGCTGCGCAATATGCAGTCTCGCCTGAGGTCGTATACAGACACCGCAATGCAGGTCGTGGACCGGAGGGACAGGCTTCTTTTTGAAACCATCGGTCTACCGTTTCCCATCCCGGGTCCAGAAGAGAAAATCTCCGTGACTCGCCGAGTCTCCCAGACATTGGACCGAATCACCTCGCATCAATTCGCCGTCGTCGCCGGCTTTCTGACCGTAGTAGGTCTCATTGCAGGTGCGAGTGCGATGAAGTGGAGTCTGACGGGTCAACTTCTGTGTAACGTTCCACCGAGTATCATCGAATCTTTCCTGATGATAGTCTTGGTCACTGGCCACAATTCGATTGAAGAAAAGAAGCGAAGCGAGCTTCTCATACTCTATGAGAGGCGTTTGCGACTCTTGGGCTATGTCGAAACGATCGAAGGGCTGCAGAACGAGTCCACACCCGCCTCTAAAGGCAAAGAAACTGTTGACGCGACTTTGACCCCAACCGTGTCTGGATGAGCATCGAAGAGCGGGGAGAGTTAAGGCGGAGATGCGCGTGTTTGCGGACTTCAACAGATTAAGACCACTATGAGCATGGCGACAGGCTATCGGGAATTTCAACAATTCCTCATGGATGCGAATGGCGACAGGGAACAGTAGTAGAATAGATAGAGAGCAGAAGAAAAGAACGAGATTTGGGCCAGTAAAGACCAATGAGAGCTGTAGAACCGAGAACGGCGGCCCATCCACCAAGTGAACGATCAAGTACGATTTACTCAGCAGCAGAGTGACCAAAACCCAATGTTTCCGCAACATTGTTGCGGTGTCTTCTCAGCGCCTTCTCCAGAATCTCGGATGACCTGGAGATATATTTTATCCTTCGATCTTAGCGGATGTACTATTCCAACGGTGGAAGCACCATTCACCTTTCCCATCAGTGCAATTGTTAGACCAGCGAATGCTCCTCCAAGCAAAACCGGTGCAGCCACAACACTCAAATATAGCCGTTGTCCTGGATTGCCAGGATCCGTTCCCTCCTCTTCTGTCGCTAAGGATAGAGACGAGGAGCGCGGGACAGTTTGAGCAGAGGGGAATTGTGCTAGTCCCAGGACAAACGCCTTCGTGAGGCCTAGGACCACAGGCCGCAGGGCGCGATATGAATTTCCTGTTCGTGCCTCCATGCCGTGGCTAGACCAGCGCGCCTATTCCAACATTATTCGTGAGGTGATAAAATGGCAAACTTCGACATATTTAGCCGCTTCGATGGTTGGTTTAAGCTGGGGAGATATAATCGTCGATAACGCCCCTGGATAGACAACAACAGGAAGGAGCAAACTCACCCCCCACGGACGTTAGAGGCTAGTGGCCAGGGGGGCCTAGAATCCCCGGCTAGATAAGCCTGTTCCGGGGACAATGTTTCGTCTGTAATAGCCCGAGATTCCGTCAACGGCTTCTCGCGTCGCGTTTCATAACGCCAATGGAAATTAGTTCAGGGTTACCCTCATGCGTCCATGTCTTCAGCTGCATGATCCTTCCAGCGTGGACATAACGTAGCCTGCCACTTTCTTCTTTCATTTCACATCTTCCATGCACATTAGCCATCGATTGGTCTTTGCAATTCATCACACCTGCGACGGCAGACCTGGAAACGGCATGTGATACCCCAGTGATCGCGACGGCTGCTTCGGATGCAGCCCGACATTCGAACCTTCCAAAGCGTAATATTGAGGAGCCTTTCCTTTCTGTGCGGGAGCACATTGAGCCTGATCGAGGAATTTTATCCCTCAACGACAAAGTGCCCTCAAAGAGACTAACCCACTGTACGTCACATAAGGAGGGGCCCCTGGGTTTCTACGTCGAATACGTTACTGACTGCGAACAGCGACCTCATCAGAAAGCGTCACCTATTTTAATATCGGTCCGCGTCACAATGGAGCACGGGAGTCATGTCGTTGCCAACGAGAAGTCGACTGACGATATCGCTGAAATCCCTGTCGACCACCATTCACGAGAATACCATCGGCGCTCACATGAAGCCGATGTTGAAGCCCAAATAATGGCGCTTGCAATGTCTCATCAACACGTCCAGATTCAAGAGAACCCAGAAGTCAGGCTCCACAGTCATGAGCACAATCACAAGCACATTGGAAATGGAGACCCCGCGCCATGTATCAACCGCACTGACACCAACGTATCCAAGTCCACGATGAGGTCGTTGCGCAGAAGGGGCCGCTCAGATACAACATGTAATATCATATATGAGGCTCCTGGAATGGGCAGAACGACAGGGTGGTCTCCAGGACAAGAACCCGGCGTTGATACTAGTGAGCCTGCTCCTGCATACACCGCTGTTGGGTTGGATTCCACTCATTACGAGAGGGTCAGTCAAAGATGCGAAATTACGGTGGTAGATTTTAGCAACGACACAATCTCTATGACCGATCTAGGCAACGACAATCTAGAGGAGTTCCTGCTGAAGACTCCAGATGAATCCTCGGATGTTAGGTGGATCAACGTCAACGGACTATCCTGGGATGTGATCAGACTACTTGGGTGAGTACGTCCTTCCTTAGAACTCGGCTTAACCTCAACATCGGTCTTCAAGGTGGGAAGAACACCAGTTGCAACGAGGCAATCGGCCTTTTGGAGTCCGCTAGGGCTCCCTGTCGGACTCTTGCAACCTGGCCGGCTGGAGCGACGTTTCGCACCGTAGTCTCTTCTCGATGCTTGATTCTGATTGTATTTAATTCTAATAATCGCAGTAATCATAAGCGGCTTCACAGACTCGCAATTGAAGATCTCATTCAAACCAAGACCCGTACGAAAGTGGATTGGTACAACGACCATACCTACATGGTCCTGGCTTTGCAGAAACTCGTCAACATTGAGGAACAGGATGACGACGACGATAGTAAGCCGGATTCTGGAGACTCCGAAACAGAGTCGAACGAAGATCGACGGTCCGAATTTCACACCCGAATCATTACCGAGCGCCAAAGGCGAAAGCGCGAGCAAAAACGAAGGAAGGGTGCTATCCTGTCCCTTCTAGAAGACATGTGGAAGCCGAAAGAGAAGAAGCAGGAGACATCTTATCCGGACATCATTGACAGGATTGACCCATCTAACAGCTTCAAGGTCTCCGGCATGGTCGAAACTCCTTGGACGCAGAAGAAAATCCGCTCGATGCAACGCTACTACGCCGGCCCTAACGAGGACCGCGTTGGGTATATGGAGAGACATGCCGTCTTAAGCCGGAAGGGCATCGGCGTCTCCATGGAGCAAGTCTCCATCTTTCTTTGTACAGACAACACTGTTATATCGTTCTTCGAGTACTCGGGCCACGACGTCCAGACCCCCATCATCCGCCGTCTGCAGTCCGCCGGCACCGTCCTGCGCCAATCGGCCGACGCATCGATGCTCGTGCAGGCGATCCTCGACGCCATCATTGACCTCGCCATTCCCGTCACAACAGCCTACCAGGATGCCATCGGTGACCTAGAACTCGATGTCCTCACGGACCCAGACGTCCACCAGTCGACAACGCTGTACAACCTGACGTCCGAAATCGCCATGCTGCGTAACGCCGTTGCGCCTATCGTGCAGCTCATCGGTGCTCTAAAGGACCATAAGTCCGCCGCCACGGCGGCTTCGACGTTCATAACGCGCATGGCTACCGCAAGCCCCCTTCCAGGAGTAATAGGCAAGCCCATGAACAACGTCAACCCACATCCATCCACCCGGAAGCAGTCTGCCATGGCGTCCGGCGTCCGGATCTCGCCGATGACCATCACATATCTCTGCGACGTCGAGGACCACGCGCTTCTGATCCGAGACTCCTACGACCAGATGCGCCGGGCGGCGGATAACCTGGTCGACTTAACCTTCAACACGGTTTCCGCGTATCAGAACGAGTCGATGAGACAGCTCAGCCTGGTGACGTGTTTCTTTTTACCGTTACTTTTCATAACAGGCTACTTTGGGATGAACTTTGAGTCGTTCGCCGGCGTGCAGGATCACAGCGACGCGTTCTTCTGGATTATTGCAGTGCCGGTCAGCGTAGTTGTGTTTTTGCTGCTCATGCGCGATGTCCTGGTCAGATTGGTCGTGAAGTGGGCGAACAAGGCGCTGATTAAGCGCGGCAGAAGGAGGAGATTGCAGAGCTAGCTGGATTGTGTTGTTTAGTTAGTCTTGGTTGCAGATGGAGGTTAGGATCCAGGCTTGGACATGAGGGATGAGAAGAATTGGGCACAGTGCCCGCGCGCGACAGGATCGTATGAATTTTGGAATGCGATTTATTTGCACGTTGCGCTCCTCCTCAGGAGTTAAGCAAGTCCGCCGCTTTGTTCACGAAATCGTACTGAAGATCAAAAATAGTTCAACCTTCGTCTGTCAACTAATCTAGTATGTTCCATTCTTTCAAGAACACCTTCACACAAGCAGCGGCATGGCAGCAGCGTAAGCTTACCAACCCTTGTTCTTGTAACTATCGTATGTGAGCCAGAACAACATTACGCTTTCCAATCACCCCGGTCGTATATGTGTTTTGATCTCCCTCCATTTTGCCATATTGCTTATCTTCGTCTTCCCAACATATATCGAACATGGATCGGACAAATTCAGCTTCCAACGGCAAGGCGCATAGGATTGCCACCTTAAACCCTCGGCGGCTTCGAGGCGGAGGGGGGTGAACATAGTCATTCAAGAGAGGCCGGAATCATGACACGCTAAGAGGATGAGGGCACATCGACGCCAACAGTGCTGCTCTCGATTCAAGGAATCGCGTCGCTGCGAACTCGACAATGAGGTGCATTCGGTGCGAAGTTCAAGGCGTAAGCAAAAAGGCTGAGAGCTTATAAGATCAAGTGAGGCTGAACCTAGGTAGCTGTCCTTGATTTCTGTAGAACCCGGTCTGGTCCAATCCTCTTCATCCTGGAAGCACGTCCGGTCGTCCCAATATGTGAAATATTGTATCGTAGAGTGCGTTGCTGCGCGGGCCCTGATATGCTGGCCACCGTTGGCTCTCTGCCAACGAGATTAGGCCGGCGAGCGATGACCCGACGTTCATGCCGCTATAGTGTTCACCTTCCTTACCCATGCAGGCATTAATTATGTAAGCGATGATCTCTGTCATGAGAACCTGCTGTGTTGATTCGTACCGTATCAGCGATACTACGACTAAAAAATCTGAACGGTGATTCGTCGGCTGGGTCTTGGCTGGTCATACCCCGATAGGCAATAGATGACGCAACTTATGTCTTGGCTTGGGATTGAAAGAAAGTTGCAATGTGTCCGCAAGGGGAGGGCAGTTTCGGGAACAACTGTACATTCAAGAAAGGACGATACTTCTCGACACTACGATACTTCTCGAGATTACTGTAGCGGCAGAAGGATTGATGTACTCGAAAACGGCTGTACCTTGAGGAAAAGCACGAAAGCCCATCAGACGCGTCTCGGGAGGCCCCAAAAGCTGACGCGCCCGACGCGCTTTAGCGTCGGCTGCTCCCGATTGGACATTGCCCGCCACACGCAGAACACCAGCAACTCCAGCAACTCCAGCAACACCACGACGAGGCCCCTCGGGAAGAGCCAGGAAACCCAGCGCAAAAGCGTCCCAACTGATCGCTGAAAATGACTCGGACCCGGAGACGATTTCGGTGGCCGTGGACGGAGATGAAACCTGGTCTCCCCCGCGCCAAGGGCCCCAAGAAACCAAGAGAACCACCCTAGAAGAGCTCGTCAACATTATGTTGGACCTGAAGGAAACCATCGCAACTCAGAACAATACCCTCCGCGATATACAGGACGAGTTGCAGCAGGTGAAAAGCCAAAATCTTGAACTCCAAGGCACGGTCCGCTCTCTCGAATCCAAACTCGGACAGACCACCGCTTCCCTCACCCCACCACGCTCCTGGGCGTCAATTGCGAATGGAGGTAGCGCAACTCAAGCCTCCACAGGACCCACCGCTCCGACAAACCACTCACAGCTGACGAAAGAACCTCACTGCCTACGTATCAGCACCAAGGCCACCCGAACCGGGGACGAAGTGAATGAAGAAAACCTTGCCAGAAACCTCCCCATAGGAAGGGCCATTGGCCTGATTCGAGGAGCCCTTCTCAAGACAGACAAGACAAAAGATGTTGAAGTGACAGGAGTAAATACAACTCGCACCGGATATGTGGTGCGGTGTAAGGATGCACAATCAGCGGCGACGGCAAAAGCACACACGGAATGGCTGCAGGAACTTGGCAACAATACCAAGCTAGTCAAACCACGATTCCCAGTGGTCGTCCATAGGTTCCCTACCGACGGCATTATGCTGCCAGACAACGAACACGAATTTATTCACCAACTCATGGAAGAAAACGAGATGCAGGCTAGGAACGCCCAAATCGACGAAGCTACATGGCTCATTGAAAAAGGCAAGGCCCTGGGGTACCAGGCGACTCTCGGAATATGGTTTGACACGGAGGCGGCACAACAGGAAGCTATTACGCATGGAATAGTTTATGGTCAACGACACATAGGGGTATCGGCCTATGACCTTGAGAGGAAGAAGTGTTATAATTGCCGCGAGCCAGGACACTTCCAGAGGGACTGTCCAAAGCCAAAAGGATGCCACCTCTGCAATGGCAATCATGAAAGACGAGACTGCCCATCCAACGAAGGAGGTAGAGATACCAACCGCTATGGACCCGACCGCATCCGACTCAACGAACAGAATGGGCCTACCCAAGCAAACCGTTGCCAATGAATCAAAATAGTCTGAAAATACTGCAGTTGAACATCATGAAATCGCGCGCCGGCATGGAGGCTCTCATCAATGATCAAGCAACACAGGACCTCGACGTGCTGCTAATACAAGAGCCGTCCATCACCTCGTACCAGACATATGTCAACCACCGCCTCTGGCACACATATCAACCAACCCATCAAGATGACAATATCCGAAAACGCAGCCTCATCTACGTCAACAAGAGAATCTCAACCTCGGCACACCGCCAAATAGCTTGTAATCATCCAGACGTCACGGCAATCAAAATCTGGAACGGGAAAAGGCAGATACTAGTGTTCTCGGTCTACACAGAACCCATCGACCTGCATCGTGTCCACGAAATACAGAGCATGCAAACCACGTTGAACGAGATCGAGGTGACCATCGAAGAACATACGCGAAACTGGCCAATCCCAACCAGTCTTATCATAGCTGGGGATTTCAACCGCCACCACCCAGCTTGGAGCGGTACATACGTGTACGCCCGTATCATGGCACACGCTGAGGAGCTCATCAACTTCATCCACGCCCAAGGATTGTCTTCATGCCTTCCCAGCGGCATTCCGACATATTGGTCACTCAGCCGACCAGGCCAGAGGTCGACCATCGATCTGACGCTTACAAACACACCCGACTCGATAGTAAAATGTGATCTGTACAGAGACAATTTCGCATCCGATCACTGCGCCACGTACTCGGAATGGGACATTCGGGTGGAACAGCGACCAGAAACCACACCACGCCGAGCATACAAACAAGCGGAATGGGCCAAGATAGGAGCTATGATCCACTCACACATGTCGGGTGCTCCGAAGATCCAAACGAAAGGAGAGTTGGACCAAGCAGTAAAAACCCTCATTGACATAACAACCACCGCCATTGGCAAACACATCCCGATAGCGAAACCCAGCCCATACTCAAAGAGATGGTTTACTCGACAACTCAAAACAGAACTCAAGGAGGTGAACAAATCTCGCAGGAAGTACCAGCGCAGCTGCGCGAGAAATGGTCGCCAACACCCTCGGACATTGGAGCTGCACAAGGCATGGCGGACCAAACGAAGACACTGGACTCGTCAACTTGAGAAAGTCAAGGCAGCAGATTGGAAAGACTTCCTCGACCAAGCCACCTCGCAAACAGTGTGGCGGGCGACGCCATACATGAAAAGGAACGACGCTTTCGCAAACCTGCCGCCACTCCGGGTGGGTGACTACGAAGTGACGGACAACCATGACAAGGCACGCGTACTATTGGAGACCTTCTTTCCACCAACCAGCCAACCGCCACCCGAGTGTATCGTCCCACCGAAGGAGATCCCATGGGAACCAGTCACGGAACAAGAAATCACGAAGACACTCCAACGAATGAAGAAACGGACTGCACCTGGTGAGGATGGCATACCAACCCTGGTATGGTTCCAGATCTGGCCCTACATATCATCGATCGTGACCAGCATCTTCACAGCGTCCATCGACCTTGGTCACTACCCTCAGCAATGGAAAGTGGCGAAGATAGTGGTTCTGAGGAAACCAGGCAAATCAGACTACACATCTGCTGCGGCATACCGCCCTATTTCACTTTTGAACACCCTAGGCAAGCTGCTGGAAGCGGTGGTTGCCCGACGCCTCTCCTACTACGCGGAAAAGTATGAACTGCTCCCGGACACTCAGTTTGGGGGCCGTCCAGGCCGAACAACAGAGCAAGCCCTCCTGGTCCTAGCAAATGCGATCGATCAAGCATGGCTGAGAGGCAGAGTGGTCACATTGATTGCATTCGACCTGAAAGGAGCATTCAATGGGGTCAAAGCTACAACACTGGATGCCCGCCTCCTAGAGAAGGGTATACCCACGCCAGCGAGGAGATGGATTCAGAGCTTCATGCAGGATCGGACGGCAAGCATCCACTTCGACGGGTTCTCCACCAAGGTCAGCGCGCTGCAAAATGCCGGGCTGGCGCAAGGCTCGCCACTCTCGCCCATTCTGTTTACCCTCCTCAATTCAGGTTTGGTGAACCAGGAGGTGGACACTCAGGGGGGCGCATCAGCATTTATTGATGACTATTTCCGATGGAGAGTAGGAAAATCGGCAGAAGAGAACCTCCAGAAGATTCAACAAGAAGACATCCCTCGAATCACGGAATGGGCGCATTTGACGGGATCGAGTTTCGCGGCGGAAAAGACGGAACTGATTCACCTCACCCGACGCAAGAAAGAACGGGAAAAGGGAAGTATCACCATGGACGGCCAGGTCATTCCTGCCAGCCGGACAGCTAAACTCCTCGGAGTGGTATTCGACGATGAATTGCGGTGGAAAGATCACGTGCAACAAGCTGTGAAAGCCGCAACCACCACCGCCCTCGGGATGGGAGGGCTGAGACATCTGCGGCCTGCCCAAATGAAACAAATATACCAGGCTTGCGTCGTACCCAAGCTGGATTATGCATCGACCGTGTGGCACAATCCCAACAAGGATAAAGGACATCTCAGAGTCCTCAACACTGTCCAAAGAGCAGCCCTCCTCCGGATCGTCTCGGCCTTCAGGTCTGTCGCGACCCAGGTGCTAGAAGTCGAGTGCCATATCCTCCCTACGCGCCTCAGGCTCAAACAACGAGGACAAGAAGTAGTGCTGCGATTATGTTCTCTGCCCCCGACACACCCACTCGCCAGAGTCATGGACCGAGTCAGACAACGGATGAACCGACAGGGAACTCAGCCCAGATTTCCCTTGGCCGAAACCACCAAATCGCTAGACAGTGGGGAACTCGAGTCGTTGGAGACCATCGATCCAACCCCGCTTCCGCCATGGACCCGGTCGGGATCAGTCGAGATCACCATCGACCCAGACAGTTCACAGGCACTTGACAAGGTGGCTGAATTGATCGAAGATTCAGAGGCGGTCATCTACACAGACGCCTCAGAGAAACACTCGAAACTCGGCGCGGGGGTGGTAATGGTGAACCGGAAAGGGGGACCACAGCGGACGTGGCAAATCGGAATTGGACCAGCCAGTGATTGGACGGTACATGCCGCCGAGTTAATCGCTATCTATCACGCGGTCGAAGCCATCTTTCAAGAAAGAGTCAACAGGCGGAGAGACAAGAACTATACTATCATTAGCGACAGTCAGTCCGCGATTAAAGCGATCGCCAACCCATCCAATAAACCAGGCCAAGCGATAGTACATCGTATCCTGGATCGAATTTCGACATTTCGAGATCGACGAATAAAACTCCGGTTACACTGGATCCCAGGCCATGCAGGCATCGAAGGGAACGAATTAGCCGACCGGCTCGCAAAGCAAGCAGTTACGTCTGAAAAGCAACACCGCTTTGGTCGTCTTGTATCAACATCCAAACGAACAGCACGCAGGAAGATTCAAGAAGAATGGCAAGAAGAATGGAAAACCAGCCCGAAAGGCCAACACCTGAAAAGAATCGACGATAGTCTCCCAGCCAGGCGGGCCTTCCGCATTTACGGTCAGCTCACACGACACCGAACCTACCTCATGATACAAATGCGGACGGGACACTCGTGGCTCGCACCACATAGCCGACGATTCAAATTCACCGATGACGACCGCTGCGTGTGCGGAGCGATCGAAACGGTAGTCCACGTACTGGTGGACTGCCCGAGGCTCTGGGAAGCAAGACGAGAACTACGAACTCAGGTAGGTGGTACACTTGGGTGCACCGCAAGCATGCTCGGAGGAACTCCTCGGAACGAGCAAGGTAAAGTAGGCAATGGCGGGATCAAATGGAAAATTCTCAACGCAGTGCTCGAATTTGCGGAAGCATCCGGAAGGTTCAAATCACGAGCTCCGCCAGTGCGGCCAAGGGAGCACGACAGGCCCCAACGAGGCTGAAAGATCGCGCATGTAGTATAGTTTCATACTAAGTGGGGATCATAGGGTAGTTTAGAATAGTAGTAGCCCGGCATATCACTCCCCACGGAGAGAGAGGACAGGGTCAATGATACAGTATATACATACATACATACATAACTGTACATTCAGCTAAATTTAGAGATCCCAGAAAATGGAATCGTAGTTCTACATACTAGACAACAACCTCGAAAACCTCAAATTACTGTTGCCGGCCGGTGCCAAGAGGGTTTTACCCGGAGGCTCCCAATGAAGTTCTGGTTTCGGGCCTTTGAAGTAGCTTGAAGCATTTCCCCACAGAACTGTAATTAGTTACGGTACCGTACTGCACATGTTTAAAGCGCGTTGGTGTGGTTTAAATCTTGCATCAGCAAGAGCTACGCCTAGATTTGTCCCTACTTTCGCGTAGAACTCCCCTACAAAACCAACGATCAATTCCCGCGTGGAGAAGCTCCTACACATCCATGAGACTTCTCAACCTCCATAAGACATGGTTATGCACACTAATCCGTTGGATAAACTTAACGATACCATTTCGCAAACATCCCTCCTCTATACCAGAGTCTTTAGAGCCTCCGCGATTTCCGATTTGGTCTTTTCAAGTGTATTTTTCATCCTCTCGATGCTGTCCGCTTTCATTCCTGTAAGTGATTCACTAGAGCTGTTCTCGTATATCGCAAGCTCCCGCAAGAGAGAACTTCTCAAGTTTATCACACTCTCTGCCTTTCTGATATCGATATCAAGTTCTGAACTTGCCAGATTGTTTCGCCGAAATGATCGATTTGATTCCCTAGCATTTCTTTCGTCGTTTTCTTCGCGGATTCTTTGCTCAGTTTTCTCGGTAGTGAACCGTGCTCCTCGTAGCCCTGGCCTCCTAATGACTATCACTTCTTTCGGAATACTTATTCTCTGCCCCGTCATAACGTTATTTGCTGAACAAAATGAAACGACTGATAGCAAGGAATGATTTTCTGATGCTGGCCAAAAGACAAGATTTATAGAATGAGAATAATTTACCACAAGGACCAAATTTAGTATGTAAACTCCCATATGATGACTGGTTGGGACCTAAATCAGACTCCCCGGGCCACATGACTAATGCAAGCTTAACTCGATCTTCGAAGAAATACCAGAGGAAATAACCAACCTTGGCTTACTAGTGCGGAGCCTTCAGAAGTTGTCAGTTTGACTTCGCCATATGGCCGTGATAAATGCAGCCTATAGCTATTGGAATGCGTTGTGTTCATTTTACTGCCCATCCCTTCGGCTCTATTGCAACTTCGCAGAAACACTTGTCTTTCCATTTCATCGACGGTTTCGTTTCTTTGTGCCCGTTTCCGCAGTAGGGCCTTCATTAGACGTAAGGTCAGTCACCGAAGCTTCAAGCTCTTTACTAATGTTAATGTCCGCTTCCGGGATCAGAAGGATAGTGTCCTGTCCATCGGCGGTAGCGGCTTCGAAACAGTTTCGCGGAGTCAGTATGTTCAAGTTGGTATCAAACAGCCTTATTTGCTTTCTCATATACTTCACTGCTACCCTCTCAACCTCAGAGGTGTCCGAAGGATCCACTTCGAGCATGTGTGCTGCCCTCCACCCACCTCGCTCCCGAACCATATAAGTGATGCGGATGACTTCTCGTGTATGTGGGGCGATTGCGACGGAATCCTATAAAGTAAGCAGTCTAAACAATATGGAAAGATCAGCTCGCACCTGTAATCCAGCAGAATAATTGTTTGTGGGAGTATGAGGACTGCTTGCGGCATTTCCTCCGTCACCTATTACCACTGACTCATTATTCTTCTGGGTTAGCCCTAAGTTCGAGTTTGCAGCTCGTTCGGTCACTTGCTGCAAGTGTACCTGTGAATGGCGAACTTCTTGCGACGGACTAGGTCGCTGGTCCTCTCGAGGACGATAGTTTGCATCACTCTCCAAATTGAGTTGCTTAGGGAGATTAGGGGCTTGCTCAGAGTCTCCTCTCGAACCTGTAGTTTCTTGTCCTAGTGATTCTAGGCCTGGTTTCGCCTGCTCGTATCGTTCTTGCTCCTGTCGTTCTTGCTCCTGTCGTTCTTGCTCCTGTCGTTCTTGCTCCTGTCGTTCTTGCTCCTGTCGTTCTTGCTCCTGTCGTTCTTGCTCCTGTCGTTCTTGCTCCTGTCGTTCTTGCTCCTGTCGTTCTTGCTCCTGTCGTTCTTGCTCCTGTCGTTCTTGCTCCTGTCGTTCTTGCTCCTGTCGTTCTTGCTCCTGTCGTTCTTGCTCCTGTCGTTCTTGCTCCTGTCGTTCTTGCTCCTGTCGTTCTTGCTCCTGTCGTTCTTGCTCCTGTCGTTCTTGCTCCTGTCGTTCTTGCTCGAGGCGCTGTTGCTCGAGGCGCTGTTGCTCGAGGCGCTGTTGCTCGTGTCGTTCTTGCTCGTGTCGTTCTTGCTCGAGGCGCTCTTGTTCGAGGCGCTCTTGTTCGAGGCGCTGTTGCTCCTGTCTCCTTGTTTCATTTCGTTCCACTTCCCCAGTCTCAAACCTCTGCTGGCTTGGCCACGCCACTCCATTTATTTGAGAAACCTGAGAGGCGGACATTGCGGTTTGATAAGGAGCGGGAGACGTCGGCGGTGGTTCATCGAAAATAACATCCATTGCAACGTCCAATGGCTTGCCAAAAAAGGCTAGATAGACGGATCGACGCACAAAGAAAGATGTAACCTCCTGTCCTCGCTCCTCGCTCTCATTGTGGAGATAAGGTAAGAAAAGGAACTTTCTATCCTGGTCCTGAGCATCTTTATCGGGAAACCCACATCGATTTCCTGGTGCGTCAGGGTCTGCGGAAACAAATGTTGGATTTAAGGACTCGAGGGGAAGCGGTGTGGCGGTCGTAAACAACTCCACGATTTGTGCTACATGAGCCTCTAAAGCAGCCTCGTCATAGCGGTAGCGGTCAGGTTTGCGAGCCTTCAGCAAAGCGTTACGCGCAATCTGCCAATCTGCTGATCGCTGCCTCAAGGATTGGATCTCCCTGGATTCAAATCCTAAGCGTTGGGCAAGAGCAACGAATTCAGACAAGACTACCTCATCCGCTTTTTCAACCCCGGCTTTGGCTAACAAGTCTTTCCCATTCTTACTTGTCTCCGTAGGCATTTCGGTGTAATGACGCATCGTATAAAGCCATAATTGCCTGTAACACAAGTCGAAACGATCAGCTATTGCGCTTGATCTAACGACAAAAGTCGATTCGGCTGCCTCGATGACGTATTGTTCCTCTGCAGTCTCGATGAAAGGAAACTTTCGTTGCAAAGCAGTATACACCGTGTCTCCACGTGACAGCTTTACGAGCTGCTTCATACCGTCGGCGAGATCGCCAAGGTACTTGAGGTCCACCTCGAAGAAGGTGAAGAGAGAAGGTATGAGTCCGTCAATGGAGCGCAAATTTGACCAGATCGCTTCACGCTCCTGCCTGCTGAAAGCGCCAAAGATTTGGCCACTGAGCAGTTGCCCCTGCACGAGCAGGGAATCTCGCCTGGAGTATCTTGGAGCTCGGAGCTCCAGCGCTTTCACGGTATACTGATCCACCTTTTGAAGAGCTCCCTTATCTCCTCGTAGGAGCCGGTGCCAAACCTCTTTGATATGTTCAAGATAGTGTAGAACTTCCTGGTCACCGCGTGAGCCAGGAAAGGCCGTCCAGAGCGCAGACTTACCTCGTCGCACTTCATGCCTATCATCTTATGGAGCGTACTGATCCTCATGCCATCCCACAGCCCGGGAATGTCCAGTAAACTGTCAAACGCAACGGTGAGCTCTCCATCCCCATGATTAAATAGCTGTTGCAGGCTTCGCCGTCCATGAGCAGAGAGACGAGCCTTCCACCGCCTCTTGAAGCAAACATTGCCCTCTCGCTCATATTGCCGAATTTTGCGATAGATTTCTCCGTCGGACGGTTTCTTTTCGTTGGAATATTCTTCCACTAAAGTCGCTCTGAGTTCCGGGTTGGTATCTACGAAAGGTCAGTATCAGCATTCCTTCCTTTCTACAAAATCTCGTCATACCTATAAGATAAAGGTCGACCGTCCACCATGCGTCCGTAGGAGGTAGCGTTTCTCGGGCGGCCTGAATGCGGTGTCCACCATGAAGGCAGGTCAGCTTGTAATGTTGGGGAAACTTCAACATCGGAAGATCACCATCCGGATTACTCAGCAGCGTTTCTGCCGAGATCTTGGATGCTTGAATGGCGCTAACCAGGTCGCCCTCGTGAACCACGGCTGGGATGTGGTTTCGAGGTTCTAGTCGATGAACATTTTCCGTTCGGAACACCTGCTTTAGTCTTTCGACATTCTTCCGACTTAGCTCTCTGGCCTCCCCCCACTCAAAATATAGATTCTCAAGCCTGATACGTGCCGTGCCTCGGTATTTAACGCATCTTTCTAAGTGGAGCCTCAGTTCCTGCTCGGACGATCGAGGTCGACGCATTCTGAGGAGATTGGTTCTCCTTGCTACACCAAACGGTCACTATGTCCTGGGACGGTGGGAACGAAGGTATTTAAAGTGCCAGGAGTGACGATGGGTGGTGCAAATGTCTGTGGGACCCAAATAAGGGACATTCATTTTCAATGGAAGTTCTTAAAATAGTATAAATTAGCAGTCTCGGTTTTCTCAACTTGTTTCCTTGGAACAGTGCATCCTTTCAACTTTTCTGGCGCCTTCTTCGACATCCTCGTCATCCCAGCGCCCAACCACGATGAATTCAGCAAACCATCGTCACACACAATTCGACATACTCAAGTTAGCAAAGGCTAAGCAACCCAGCCGAGCCTCCGAGAGTCCTAAACAGCAAGGCTGGAAGAGTCCCATTCAAACCGCACCCAAGCATACTCTAAACAGGAAGAGAATCCATTCACCGGATCAGGATGCGTTGAAAACCTATCCAAAGATGACCAAGGTGAAATCAAAGACGGATGAGCCTAGAGTCACAGGCGATCTCCAGCTCAGGACGGCATGGGAATCGCCCTGGAAGCAGTTTGAGAAGATCTACGACCTCGAGCTTGCTGGCTGGGTTGAAGTGGCCGTTCGGAAGATGGCACCGATTAATCTCGTTCATGTGAGAAAATTCTCGAATGTAGGGTCCGAGAAAGTGCTCCATATGTTCCGACAGCTTCAGCACCAGAACATTGTTACCACCCTAGCTGCTTTCGCAGCTGACGATGATCTCTACGTCGTTCTCGAGCATATGTCTATCGCTCTTGAATGGATCGTCGATTCCCCTGCTTACCCAACTGAGCGACAGCTTGCTGCCCTTCTAGGACAGGTGAGCCCGAATTCATAACGCTGAATGCATGTCCTGACTGCCACAGCTCCTGAACGGCGCCTCTTATCTCGCGGAGGAAGGATTTGCACACGGATCACTTTCTTGCTCGAACATCCTCCTGAACCCAGACGGAACTCTCAAGATTGGTGAGAACAGCCCTCATAGTATGACCACCTTAAGCTGATCGAATCTGGCAGCAAGTCAGGAGTGTTGTCATAACGTGGTAGAGTCAAATGACCCCAATTGCGATCTTAGAGCTCTCTCGTTTATCACGATGGAACTGATGCAAAAGTACGTCAAAGAGGACGGGGCTATTGGTATTGACAACCTAGAGCGTTGGCATTCTAGCTCGGACGCCGTTCAGTTTCTTTATGCTACTACCTCTGCAGTGTCTGCAGCGGGATTGCTCAAGGTACGCGCTCTTATCTGATCACTCAAACACTCGACATTAATCGTTACAGCATCCACTCCTCACCCACCCGTGGGAGAAGGAATCCCTTATCGGGTTGATATCTTTGGCTCAGATCTGTCGGCGCGGACGGTACAAATACACCCCGCAAACATAGTTTTGGTTAAATGATCTTTCTCGCTCGCCAATTCTTCTAGACCGCCACCCTCTTCAAGTATCCCACCGGAAAAGGATTTTCCCAGCCCTTTGCGAAAGATGATAACTCGGACACATCTTGTTTGCTTGATAATACTTCAGAATGGAAGCTAAGGTGCTAACCACATGAGGAATGATGTGGTCAGGTGGCCGACATGGGCCATTTACGATGGTTCGCAAACAACCCATGACCACGCCAAGGCGCATTATGGCAAAAATCACAGGCTCTTGGGAATAATGCTCACATTTGCCCAATTCTTTATCGAGTCCTCTTGTTACTGGCGAGGATTTCTAACCCGTTTTCTTGCAAGATATGTACCCCGTATGACAACTCACGAGTAGTGTAAAGAGCATCTATTGGCCAATGACTTTCCAAACAATTTTCTTTGAGGCATGGAGCTTGTTGTTCCATTCCGCGTAGCGGTATCCAAGTTTCATTGGGAGGTTCCCATTAAAATTCCCGTGCTGAGCCGTACTGCTTGGCGGCGCTTTTGGTTACAGTGTGTGACCGTCGATTTGATTGGGAACCTCCGCATGATATCCGAGAATGGGTCGAACCTTCAAAATCGGAGCAGACCATCCACAACTTTTTACGGAAAATCCAGACGGAGATTCCCAAGCAAACATTGTCAGCCCGCCGTCCGCTCTATGTTCATTCAACCGGAGGACCTGCTTTCGTCTTCGAGGGAGGCCGTAGGGGCAGATCCATGACCGGATCCTGGTGCTCAGAAGCGGATTCCACATCCCAATTCCACAGAAATCCAACTATGGACCAGAAACGTCAATGAAGAGGACAGCGATCATTTGAACGACTTCCCAACATCGAACGTTCAACAGGAATTCCATACGTTTCTTTCCACATACTGTACAGTACAGGAGAAGTCTTCTATAGCTTTTCACGTTTCATCCCTTTTTACGTCTCTCTTCCGTTTCCTTCTCGTGTCTTGCTCACCTCGAGCTGTTCTTGACATCCATCCTTGAGGGCGTTCCTCCTTCACTTCACCAATATGGATCCAATTCAAGTATATGCCATTGTCAATGGAGGCATCTTCTGCGTGCTACTCCTCCTCAACAGCCAACCTTGGATTGTTCATATCGTACGGTACCTCTATCGTCAAATCTCTAAGCTTTTGATTCGCTGCTACCTTCTTTGTCGGGCTTGGATTGTTCGCATCATACAGTCCATCTATCTTCTAATCTCTAAGCATTTGGTCCATCGCTACGTTCTTCATCGACACCGGCTTGTGGGCCCATGGAGCCTAGCCGGTGTCTTATTGCAGCTGATCTATATCGCAGGGAACATATCTTGTTTCAGCCTGGGAGGTTCTCATGTCGAAACCCAGGCTTCTACCCTCTCACGAGCCGGCCTTCGAGCCGGGACGCTGTCAGTGATCAATCTGATCCCGCTATTTGCGAGTCCTCACCTCGACTCTCTCGCCGATATCCTTGGTGTGACTCTCACCACGGTTCGGCAGATACATCGGTCGGTTGGCTTGATGGCGGTGCTGCTCACAGTATTTCATGTAATAGTGTCCGTCATAACACGGCCATCTTTTACTTTGAGCCTAGCCCAGAACCAGCTGGCGGTCATAGTGAGTGTGCGTTTATCGATCTCATCTCTTCGCTCACGTTTGTGACAGGGAGCATCATCACTTGGGTGTGTTATCTTTCTTTCCCTCCCTGTTTTTCGCAGACCATCTTACGAACTCTTCCTCCGTGGGCACCATATTTTGTCAGCACTCGCTATCGTCGGCATATGGAGACATCTACCCCCCGATCGACGGTTTCCTCGCTACTCCCTGTACGTTTTGGCGGGACTATTTACGTTCTTGACCCTTATCCAAGCCAGCATGGTCGTCTACCAGAATGGGCTCTTCCATTCTGGCTATGCGCAAGCCCACGTGAAGCACGACTATGGCGCACTCAAGCTCCGCATCCGGTGTCGAAAGCCACTTAAGATCCGAGCGGGGCAGCACATCAATCTCTGGATCCCAACTGTCAACTTCTGGTCCTTCCTGCAAACCCATCCTTTCGTGGTGATCTCCTGGTCAGAGAAGCCACAAGATCACCTCGATCTTTTCATTGAGCCTCGTAGAGGCCTGACTCGAGAACTCTTGAACCACGCTAAGTGTGGGCACGAGATGTACTCACCGGTGCTCTTCGGTGGGCCGCACGGGAGGAGTGTGGACATCGACGGATATGAACAAATCCTCATCATCGCTAGCGGGTTCGGGATTGCAGCGCATTTGCCCTATCTGAAGCAGATTATCCACGGCCATAATACCCGTCAGCTGTGTACGCGTCGAGTTCATCTGGTTTGGCAGGTGCAGGATATTGGTAAGTCTTTACACTATTGACTGCGCGAAGAAGGCCTGACGAAGTCAGACGTGGCCATTGCGGCTGAACCTCTACTAAATAGTGCATTGGACGATGATACACCAGACGATGGCTGGGTATATATGCTTAGCCCTACAGTTTGGCATTTTACTAATTGAGGAGCATAGATACTTGCCATATCGATCTACTTCGAGTTAGACAATGTCCCTAGCATACGGTTTGGCCAGCGTGCCAGTGTCCACCCTGGCAAGGCCCCATTGCAAGATATCTTTTACGCCGAAATGGCGGCCTTCAAGCAAGTAGACAGGAACACCCAAAGCATCGTTGGTGGGAAGGAACTCGAGTCGGGGAGCGCGATTAAAACGGATAGCAAGATGCTTATTACGGGCAAGTCAACTCCCATGTCATTGGCCATGTTGCTAATCTTTGCAGTTTCTGCCGCCAACAGTGTCCGGGATGAGCTACGCGACGTGGTGCGACATCATTTGGCGGATAGGATCCGATTCTTTGAACTTGAGTATCAGCCTTCGTAGAAATAAGAAAAGAGGAGATGGGATGCTGAACGCCGTAGATGGTTTTATTTTGCCGTTTGTTAGATAGAAATTAGATAGAAACATGAGCGATCGGCGTTAGCCTCCTGAACTTGACCCTCCAACCTAGCCTTTAAATTTTACCTTTCGGTCCGTGGGCGGTCCGGGAAGAGCATCTGCATGGACGTCTATGAGAAAACCCTGATGGTCGCCAGCGACTTCGGGATTGCGGCGCAGTTACCATATGTTAAGCAGCTAATTCGCGGCTATACCGAGCGCCGGGTGCATCTCGTTTGGCAAGTCCGAGATATCAGTGAGTCCTCCAACCTGCAGATGCTCCTTCACGATAGAAACTAACAAGCTAGACATCGCTCTTGCTGCCGAAATGCTACTCAACGGCGCATTAGACGAGGATGCCCTTAATGATGGCTGGGTGAGGATACTGATGAACATAACTTTGTAGCTCTCTAACGGAGTATAGATCCTTGATATCTCCATTACTGCGAATTGGGCGAGATCCATCGAACCTCTTTTGGAAAGCGCGCACATATCTATCCAGGGCCAGCACCGTTAAAAGATATGTTTCAAGCCGAAACTGCTGGGGATCCGATGCCGACGAAGCCGGTACGACAAAGTGGACTGAAACACTCAGAGAGTCGTCGAGGGGAACGCGATTGAGAATGGGAGCACCACCAAGAGAGATAACACGATTCTTATCACTGGTGTTCGAATCGGGCCTTGGCTTGTGGCCGTGCTAATTAATTATTTAACAGCCTCCACGAATGACGAGGTGCGGGATAATCTGCGAAATGTGGTACGAGGCCATTTATACGATAAAGTGCGATTCTTTAAACTCGATTATCAGCCCTCATAGAATCATGTGGTAAGGGTTACGGCTGAAACCTTAGAACGGTTTATAGGTTCACCTTGACTTCTATTCAATTAGACGTTTAGGTAGAAATAAAGTTGCTGGCCACAGCGAGCTTCTTCCGCACCTACAGCTGAAGGTTTAGCTTCGGGTACAAGCGCCTCGGGCCTCGCTTGCTTGCGCCGGAGTCGCGGCAGCGGGAGATTTGATTAGACTAGTAAAGGATAAAATTTCTGGGTTGAGTGGCTATAAAGCTAATACAATCGCTGACGAAATACAATCGCTGGCGGAACACAATCGCCCCATTTGAGTGGCCGTGATTCCCAGAATAAGATGTGTTCTAGCCCATGTGTCTTAAGGCATCTGTTCGACTAGGGCGCCTTTAGTCACAGGACAGAGCTTTCCACAGGACGTTAGTCATGGGCCAGGGTAGCTGGGACAGGTATCCTATCACAGCAGGCGTCCTGTGATCCCCCTCAATCTAGGCACAGCGTCCTGGAGATCACTCCGTCCTAGGGACAACGGGCCCAGGACAGATTGGAGCCTGGAACTACGTTCCCAGCGCTAACACCACTCCAGGACTTATCCGTTTCCAGGCAAGCTGTCCTACATCGTCACCACTCCCAAGCATCGAGGAACGCCCGTCCCGGCTACTCTGGTTAAGGGTCT
Organism: Rhinocladiella similis; assembly: GCA_024082115.1. Lineage (NCBI taxonomy): Eukaryota > Fungi > Ascomycota > Eurotiomycetes > Chaetothyriales > Herpotrichiellaceae > Rhinocladiella > Rhinocladiella similis. Next base: position 1,118,563 of record JAMRYE010000009.1, read on the forward strand.
ATTAGTGGGCACTGACGAAGCCGAATTTGTCGTACGACAAACTACTTCACGACAAGTTATTCCACGACAAACTGCTTTACGACAAGTTCACCTCACGACAAACTACTTCACGGCAAGTTACCTCACGACAAGTTATTCCACGACAAACCGCTTCACGACGAACTGCTTCACGACAAGCTGCACTACAACAGCTTGCTTCACGACACTCTGCTTCGCGACATTTTGCTCTATGACGAGCTGCTTTATGATTTGCACTCTTCACGGCAATTGATTGATTCCTTAATTC